>ML995827.1:0-307434 GCA_010093825.1 Teratosphaeria nubilosa
TTAAGCTAAACCTTATAACTACTTATAGGCAAATTATGCTTCTCTAGTTCTTTATAGTATTCTTCCTAAGACTTCTTATTATTAGAAGTTCTAAGGATTACATTAAATTTCTAAATTCGCTCTATTAAATTAAACTATTATTAGGGCACTTTATTCTTTAACTTATAGTCTTATACTATATGTCCTATTTTTAAACACGTATAGCATCTTATTCTAGTCTTTCTGCCTTAGAGTCTCCTTCTCTTAAGTCTTCTATTATTAAGTTATTATATGTTATTTGCTTTCTAGTCTATAGTATTATAGTTGTTACCTTAATTATACGTTCCTCTAGTCTAGCTAGTAGGTATAAAGCTATATCTTCTACCTCTACGTTTATAGCGTCTTTCTATTACTTGCTTATATAACATATTATTAATATAGATTGCGCTCTCTACTATTTAGTCTAGGTTATTATTTATTACTCTATTGCGCATAAGTTTATCTTTAACATTATTCTTTAGGCCTTATTAGAATATAACTATTAAGGCGTTATTATTCTACTCTATAACCTAAGCATATTATTTAAACTTAGCCGCATAATTAGAAGCTAATAACTTCTAGGTTAGATATTAGATAACTCTAGTTAAAACTTTCTTATTATTGTGGATCCTATAGATCTTCTAAATCTTAGTCCTAAAGATGTTAAAATTTCCAAAAATCTCTTTACTATTAGTATTATCTCTAAGGTATTTTAAAAGGTAAGATTTAATCTATCTCTAAGCGTTACTACATATGTAGGTAGTAGCAAATAAGGTTTTATTCTACGTAATATTATTAAATATAAAGTACAAATATATTTAGTTAAGCTAGTTCTTAAGTTTAGTTTAGTCTCTATAGTAGAAGTTAGATTTAGCAACCTTTATAGTATAGTCTTCTTCTATAGTCCTTGCTTATATTAATCTTCTAGCTTCGCTTAGGGCTAGAGTTCCTAAAGCGTTCCTTAATATAGTACTTATACTTAAGAGTATTTAAAGTATTAACAACTAACTAGTAGAGTAATATATACTAAATACCTAGATATGTATATAGTTAACTCTAAGAGGTTAGCGTAGGTAGTATTCTTTAGATAAGTATATAAGGAGAAAGAAGTGCTAATTAGTTAATTGCTAACATAAGTTAAATATATTCTAAACAAGTTTATCCTATGCTCCTATATACAACTCTAAGCTGTATAGTAATTAGTCTAATTAGCGTGCTTAGTAATTAGTTGCTTAGTACTAATTAGTAATTAGTATATAGAGTAATTAGTCTTATTATATAACTCTTACTAGGTCTCTACTAGAGTTCCTCCCTAGGTATGTCTAATTACTACGCTAGAGTCTTAATTTATAATACTAGAGTTCTTAAAGCGTTCCTTAATATAGAACTTATACTTAAGAGTATTTAAAGTATTAATAACTAACTAGTAAATTATATATATCTTAGTATATATAACCTAAATAGATAAGCGTTAGTAGCTTCTTTAGATAAGTATATAATAAGAAAGAAGTGCTAAGTAATTCTAATAAATAATAAGAGCTTAATAATAGTTAATTCTAATTAGTTAATTACTAACATAAGTTAAATATAGTCTAAATAAGTCTATTCTACGTTTCTATATTTAAGAAGAGAATACCTTCTCTTAGTATTCGACTATTTAACTATTTAACTAGTTAGTTAGTTAAATAGTTACTAAGTATAGTTATATATTTAACTACTAAGTCTTTTCTTTAGTTAGGCACGTATTTCTTTATATAATATGTTAAGTTCTATAGTACTATATAATTAGTACTATCTGCTTTATAACTATAACTTGTATACTTGCTTGCATACTCTCTATACTCTTCTTAATCTATAATACTAAGGTACTTAGAGAGATAGAGTTTAATCTATTTCTAAGCGTTACTATATATATATAGGTAGTAGTAAACAAGGTTTTATTCTATATAATATTATTAAATAAGAAGTATAACTATATTTAGTTAAGCTAGTTCTTAAGCTTAACTTAATCTCTATAGTAGAGATCTAGTTTAGTAACCTTTATAGTAGAGTCTTCTTCTATAGTCCTTACTTATATTAATTGTCTAGCTTTACTTAGAGCTAGAGTTTCTAAAGCGTTTCTTAATATAGAACTTATACTTAAGAGTATTTAAAGTATTATAGTAACTAACTAGTAGGTTATATATACTAAAGTATAAGATAACCTAAATAGATAAGCGTTAGTAGCTTCTAAAGACAAGTTCTTAAAGAGAGAGAAGTGCTAAGTAGTTCTAATAAATAATAAGAGTTTAATATTAGTTAATTCTAATTAGTTAATTACTAACATAAGTTAAATATAGTCTAAACAAGTTTATCCTATGTTCCTATATATATTAGTCTGCTTATTTGCTTAGTCTAATTAGTCTGCTTAGTTGCTTAGTCTGCTTAGTTCGGATTAGTCGATCCTTCTGCTCCGTCGTACGCTGACATCTAATTACTAGGGCAAGCTTTTAGTTCATAACACTGTGGCAGCTATAGCCGAGACCAGACGGTCCAAGCTTGCTTATGTAACATGTTCTGTCTAGATATCCGCCGCTTTCCTGCCGCGCAGGTATAGATCCGCGTGAGGAACTCTCGTCCTCAGCATTGTCCTCGCCCACTCTCGACGTCATCGCAGTCAGTGCCAGCTTCGTGCGCCAGATTCTTGCCTGCGTCCTCCAGTTCAGTCATCATCGGCACATCAAATCCACCCCAAAGTCTCGATCGACTTGCGCATTGAAGCTATGCCAAGCGACCTTGCGCATGAAAGTCGCCGGGCCATCGAGCAAACGATAGTCCGCTGCTGTCACGTCTTTGCAATTGCAATCGTGCTGATTCATTCTTCCTTTTTGCGTCGATTTCAAATCATCCCGCCCCCGGCTTCTTTGGTTGAGAGCCGACCCTCAATTCCTCACTGGGCTTCTGGCTCCTTGAGCACATGAGGCATTCCTCTGCGAAGCTTGGGTGCAAGCTGCGCCAACTTCAGACTCAAACGTTCTTGCCAAGGATCGGATGTTGCAACCAGAAGGACCCCAATGCTCATCTTCAAACTGTCTGAAGGCCCCAGCAATGGTTCTCCCTTTCGCGCAATGATCGTCTTTCAGATATTCTGGTCCACGAGCTCATGATGAGCGCTTTGTATAATGCTCGGCAAGAACGCAAGCTCACTCCGCTTCCCTCCTTCGCTTCCTCCCACCATCACCATTACCATGAACCTCTCCATCAAGGGCATGACCATTAGCCGCACCATCTTCGGCATCTATAAAACCGTCCTCGTCATGCTGAGCCGTGCTCTTCCTCCTGAATTGGCCGGTACCGATAGCCACCATTTCATCTTCTGAGTCGGACTCTCCCATGTCGAGTATGACCGGCATCCTGAACTCTCCACCTCCCTTTCCGCCCTCCCTCTCCAACTGCTCGTCATCCACAGTCAAAACATCCACATCCTCGTCCTCCTGATCCAACTGTCGCTTTCGCACTTCTTCGTCAGGCTGGATGTCAAATTCGTCTTCATGTTCGATATACTCTTCATTCTCTTCTACTTCTACGAAGTCAGGAGCCAGAGCTGACCAGCGTTGGGGAGTGTTAATGCTCCAGAGGTAAATCTTGCCAGACTCGACCCCAGTGGCTGCGACGAAGGGACGGCTGGGGTGCCACTCGACGGCACCGAGTTCTTCTTTCGGTCCCTCCAAAATCTTGACGAGGGACCCGTGCCCGCGCTCCCAGATGTAGATGTCGTGGTTCATGAGGGTGGATGCCATGACATAGTCGGCGTTAGAGCTGAAGGCAACGTGGTTCCATGAGAGTCTGTTGACAACGTCCTGGAATTTGTGCTCTACGTCCAACCGTATGCTATCCGCATCCAGAGTCGGAGAGGTGAAGTCTGGAAGCTTGATGGTCCGAATGATGGTATCTGAAGCGTTCACCAGGAGATCGCGGCCAGAGGATGAAAGTCGAATGAGCAGGATGGGCTTGCTGCAAAGGCGTGTACTGTATACTGTCTCTTTCGTAGAAGCACTAATGACGTTAAGCCATCCTTTGGTAGTGCCAGTGATGATATGTGTGCCGCCCGGCGTGAAGGCTGCAACAGTGGTGAAGTGCTTTGCGTCCGCCTTTTCCGGGTTTGCGTCCATCTCGTGCGGCGCACGGCGCGGCAGGTTAGGCAGAGCATACTGCTGTACCTTGGGCTTTGAAAGATCTGCTAGGACGGGTCGGTATTCGTACAGTGCTGCCACGCACTGCAGATAGTTGTTCGGGTGCAACTCTGCAATGTAGACCGGCGCGCCCAAACTGACTGATCGCACTCTCGAGCCATCGTTCAGATCCCACAATATGACCTTCCAATCCACACTGCTCGACAACAGATACCTCCCGCTCTTCTCCCACGATAGCGACTGCACGGTCCGGCCATTAGTATGGCCCTTCAGCTTGCGCGCGACGCCATTTGTCTCCAGGTCGAAGATGGCGATACCCCCCTTGGTGGTACCTGAGGCAAGAAGGTCGCCGCTATGCGAGAACTTGATGCAGACAGCCTGACCGGAGGAGCGTAGGCGGGCGCATAGGGTTTCGGGGATATCGACAGCCAGCAGCACTGGGTCGGTGAGAGGGAGGTTCATGTTGAGTGTATCGTTGCTGAAAGCTGAGCTATCGGTGCGGATATTCACGCAGCAGAGTATACGTGTGTAGCGTATGTAAGGTCATCCTCGATCGCCTTGCCCAATATGTGAACCCATTGAGAGCGAGACTGGCATTCCAGGTTGTGCATGTGAAAGCAGAGCCGCATTGATGACTCAGTATCAAGCGCGCTCCCGTTTTCATAGCGTCTAAGCAACAACGAACTCTCTCACCACGCTCCTTGCCACATCAATCTCATCAGATATCGTCGGCTACTTGCGATATCTGCCGTATCCGCGTCACTGACACCGGACGACATAGTTGCGGTTGTTCTCAGTCGCTCGCCGGCGCGCGACACGAGCCTGCAGAGCGCATCCCCGAATCTTCATCAGCGATACCCCGATCGCGCAACGAGCGCGAACGCCGAATCATCAGATATACCCCCACGGTGATTATAGTCGGTGAAAGAGCGCGCTTGAAGTGGCAGAGTGGGTGCCAGGAGAGGCGGCGGCCCTCACTGAGGTCGGGCGGCGGGAAAGGAGGCCGTGACCGGCTGGCGGCCTTGGGAGTTAGTGAAGGCGGCAGCGAGCGACGCGCCACCGCGAGGCACTTGCGCGCTGCAGTACAAAAGTCGCAACAGCTCTGAAGGCGACGAAGCCGTGCGACATCCACTTGCAACTGCGAAGTCGCATACTCTACGCTCAAAATGGCATCAGGCAGTGGAACGATGGGCAACTACAACTTCAAGCACTCTTCGGCGCCGCTGAAGACAATTCAAGAGATCCAGTTCGGTCTGTTCTCGCCCGAGGAAGTCAAGAATATGTCAGTCTGCCATATCGAGTACCCAGATACAATGGACGAGCAGCGGCAAGCGCCACGTGAGAAGGGCTTGAATGACCCCAAGCTCGGCACCATCGATAAGAACTTCCAATGCGCAACTTGTGGTCAAGGGCAGGACGACTGCCCTGGTCACTTTGGCCATATCGAGCTTGCGCAACCGGTGTTCCACGTCGGTGAGTAACATATGCGTCTGACGTGCCGTTCATCACGGGACTGACTCACGTGACCAGGATTCGTGACCAAGATCAAAAAGGTCTTGGAGACTGTCTGCCACAACTGTGGCAAGATTAAGTCTGACGAGGTAAGATAATGTCCCATGACGTACAGGTAAGTCGTGTGATCCTGCACACAGTGCTCACAACCCATCTCTCTAGACAAACCCTAGCTTCGCTCAAACCACCCGCCTTCGCGACCCGAAGCGCCGATTCGAGCAAGTCCACAAGATTTGCAAGCCGATCCTGTTATGCTCACCTGATATGCCCGCGGACGATGACAATGGCTTTGGTGACGACCCAAAGGCCAAGCTCAAGGCAAAGGGTCATGGCGGCTGCGGAAACAACCAGCCCACGATTCGAAAGGAGCAGTTGAAGCTCACCGCTACTTTCAAGCAGTCGAAGGGCGACGATGAAGAAGGCGGCGCGAAAGATGACAAGGTCACATCAGTCATCACGCCTCAGCAGGCGTTGAATATCTTCAGGAACATCAGTGACGATGACCTGGCCCGCCTAGGCTTGAACGCCGATTACGCTAGGCCAGAGTGGATGATCCTCACTGTGTTACCGGTCCCGCCGGTGGCAGTGCGACCGTCCGTCAGCATGGACGGGTCTAGCCAAGGCATGCGCTCCGAGGATGACCTGACATTCAAACTGGCCGACATTATCAAGGCAAACTCCAATGTTCGCCGTTGCGAGCAAGAGGGCTCCCCCGACCACGTCACGGCTGAGTTCATGCAACTTCTGCAGTATCATGTCGCCACCTACATGGACAACAACATTGCTGGTGTGCCCCAAGCGATGCAGAAGTCTGGTCGTCCAGTCAAGTCCATTCGCGCGCGTCTAAAGTCTAAGGAGGGACGACTCCGCGGCAACCTCATGGGCAAGCGAGTCGACTTCTCGGCTCGTACTGTCATCACTGGTGATCCGAACTTGTCGCTGGATGAGGTTGGTGTTCCGAGAAGCATAGCAAGGACGTTGACGTTCCCGGAAACGGTTAACGCGTACAACATCCACAAGCTCACTCTCTTGGTCCGCAATGGACCCAATGAGCACCCCGGTGCCAAGTTCATCATTCGTGACAACGGCGACCGCATCGACCTCCGGCGAGCAAAAGGTGACATCCAATTGCAGTACGGCTGGAAGGTTGAGCGCCACATCGTCGATGGCGATTTCATCATCTTCAATCGTCAGCCGTCCCTACACAAGGAGTCCATGATGGGTCACAGAGTCCGAGTCATGCCTTATTCCACATTCAGATTGAACTTGTCGGTCACCTCGCCGTACAACGCCGATTTCGATGGTGACGAGATGAACTTGCACGTTCCACAGAGCCACGAGACGAGGGCAGAGGTCATGCAGCTTTGCGCTGTGTCCAAGAACATTGTCTCGCCTCAGAAGAACGGTCCACTCATGGGTATCGTGCAAGATACCATGGCCGGGATATACATGATGACTCGTCGCGATGTCATGCTGGACTACGAAACCGTCATGAACCTGCTGATGTGGGTGCCTGACTGGGATGGCGTAGTGCCTCCACCATGCATCCTGAAGCCTGTGCCACGGTGGTCTGGCAAACAATTGGTCTCCATGGCGCTGCCCGAAGGTCTCAACCTTCGCCGCTCAGAGGACGACAAAGACCTCCCGCACATTCCACAGTTTGAAGCCAAGGGCCTGCTGATTCAAAACGGTGAGCTCGTACTAGGTCGCATGACGAAGAAGATCGTTGGAGCCAGTCAAGGTGGTGTGGTTCACTACATCTTCAATGACAAGGGCGAGGAGGGCCCCGAAGCAACTGTCAAGTTCTTCAATGCTGCGCAGCGCATCATCTGCTACTGGCTTCTGCACAACGGTTTCTCCGTCGGCATCGGTGACACGGTACCAACCGAGGCCGTGGCTAAGAACATCGAGCAAGCCATCAGCTCGAAGAAAGCAGAATTTGACAAGCTTCTGGATCAAGTACAGGAAGCCGAACTGGAGCCCGCGCCTGGGATGACGATCCGTGAGACGTTCGAGTCTAAGGGCAAGGGTGAGCTGGACAAGGCTCGTAACGATGCCGGTGACGCTGCGTTCAAGGGTATGAAGTACTGCAATAACGTCGGTGTCATGGTTCACTCTGGGTCGAAGGGTTCGACAACGAACGTTTCACAGATGACCGCGGCTGTTGGACAGCAATCTCTGGAAGCGAAGCGTCTGCCCTTTGGTTTCCGCGATCGCACGCTCCCACACTTTCCCAAGGACGACTACAGTCCGGCATCTAGGGGTTTCGTTGAGAACAGTTATTTGCGAGGCCTTACTCCGCAAGAGTTCTTCTTCCACGCGATGGGTGGTCGTGAAGGTCTCATTGACACTGCTGTCAAGACTGCAGAAACTGGTTACATCCAGCGCCGTCTTGTAAAAGCACTTGAGGAACTCATGGTCAAGTACGACGGCACAGTCCGGAACTCACTTGGCGACATTCTGCAGTTCATTTACGGCGAGGATGGACTGGATGCTGTGTACATTGAGCCACAGACGCTGGACATCATCACTATGTCCGACAAGAAGTTTGAGCAGAAGTACAAGATCGACATGATCGACCCGCCAGATCACACCTACACTCTCACTCCAGACATGCTGGAGATGGCTGATGAGCTGGCGGGCGACCATGAAGTCCAGAGGATGTTCGACGAGGAGTTCGAAGCCATCGCCAATGATCGCGAGAAGATCCGCAAGGGTCTGAGCAATGCTGAGGCGGCTGATCAGAGCAGGCAGCTGCCTCTGAACGTGGACCGCATGATCCGCAACGCTAAAGACAGCTTCAAGATCAGTGAGGGTGCGCGCAGCAACTTGGACCCTCGGGAAGCCATTCCCAAGATCAAGGAGGCACTGGATTCGCTGGTCATTGTCCGTGGGGAGGACGCCCTGTCGCAAGAGGCTGATCTCAACGCCACGTTACTGTGCAAGGCCAACTTCAGGTCGCGTCTGGCCTTCAAGCGCCTCGTCAAAGATGACAGTTTGACCAAGGATGCGCTCGACAATATCCTTGGCGACATTGTCAACCGCTTCTCTCGCGCTCTCGCTAGTCCGGGCGAGATGGTCGGTGTTCTTGCTGCCCAATCTATCGGCGAGCCGGCCACGCAGATGACGCTCAACACTTTCCACCTGGCTGGTGTGACCGCCAAAACCACGACCAAGGGTGTGCCACGTCTCAAGGAGATCTTGAACGTCGCTGAGAACCTGAAGACGCCGTCAATGAAGGTGTACCAGTCTGAGGAGCTCAAGGGCAACCAGTTGGCATGCAAGACTCTACGGTCTCACATCGAGTTTACCAATTTGCGCGCTGTGACTGACGAAGTTGCGATATACTACGACCCGGACATCCAGTCGAGCGTCATTGAAGAAGATATTGATATGGTCGAATCTTATTATCTCGTTGCCGAAGGCTCCGAGGCGGTCGAAGAGCAGAGCAAGTGGCTCCTGCGTATTGTGCTGAACAACAGCGCGCTTCTCGACAAGAATCTGACCGTGACGGAAGTCGGCCGCATCATCAAGTCACAATACTCTGCTGACGTTGCAGTGGTCTTCTCGGACAACAACTCGGATGAGAAGGTTGTCCGTATTCGGCTTAAGAACCAGGGCGCACGCAAAGCTGACTTCGAAGAGGAGGATATTCCCGAGGACGAGATGCTGAAGCGCTTCGAGCAGCATCTGCTCGACAAGGTCGTCCTTCGTGGCATTGAAGGCGTGAGACGCTGTTTCGTATCCCAAGAAGAGAATCCGATCACTAAGGCCGATGGCTCCATCTTCTTGAGCAGGTCTGATCCAGACTGCAAGGAATGGTACCTGGACACTGATGGCTTCAATCTCAAGGCCGTCCTGGCCATCGACGGCGTTGACTCGACCCGGACGTCTTGCAACCACTTCGGCGAGATCACCAACACGCTGGGTATTGAGGCCACCCGCGCGGCGCTGATGAACGAGCTGGCTGCTGTGCTGACTGGTGATGGTTCGTACGTCAATTACCGTCACATGGCCATTCTCTGCGACGTCATGTGTGCTCGCGGCTCACTCATGGCTGTCACCCGTCACGGCATCAACCGTGCGGATACTGGTGCACTCATGCGCTGCTCTTTCGAAGAGACCGTGGAGATTCTGTTCGATGCTGCGAGTAGCGGTGAGCTGGATGATTGCAAGGGTGTCTCTGAGAATATCATTTTGGGTCAGCTTGCACCGTCAGGCACTGGTGAGTTCGAGATGTTGCTTGACCAGAAGATGTTGCAAGAGGTCAATATACAACAGCAACCAGGCAGCTTGGGCATTGGTGCTGGGCAGGCAGCCGATGGCGCCATGACGCCGTACGACCAAGGCTCGCCAATGGCCGATGGCTATGTGGGCGGCGGTCCCGACTACGGTGCCTCATTCTCGCCCATTCATGAAGGAACTGAGGCTGCCACTACTGGAGGGTTTTCATCATACGGCGGCTTTGGCGGTGCCAGCCCATACAGTGGTGGCATTGGCGGCATGAGTCCAGGCTATGCTCCAACATCGCCATTCAGCTCGATGAGCCCAACGTCGCCTGGCTACAGCTACTCTCCGACCTCACCTGGTTACAGCCCGACCAGCCCTGGGTTTGGTGGTGGCGGCACATCGCCGATGTACCAGATCACCAGCCCCAAATTCTCTCCAAGCAGCCCGGCCTATACTCCGACGAGTCCCACATACAGTCCTACAAGCCCGGCATACAATGGCGGAAGCAAGATCTCGCCGACTTCGCCTTCGTACAGCCCAACGTCACCTTCGTACAGTCCGACGTCACCTTCTTACAGTCCAACATCGCCAAACTACAGCCCGACATCCCCTGCATACAATCCAGGCAGCGCGGCCTCACCAAAGTACTCGCCGACTTCACCCGCGTACTCGCCGACGAGCCCTGCATATTCTCCAACGTCGCCGCAGTACAGTCCAGCGAGTCCCAAGTTTTCTCCTGGCTCGGGCGCGGGCTCGAACAATGTCTCGCCCACATCGCCCAGCTACAGTCCGACGGTAAGTCTGATTCAAAACCACGTATGTGGCATATGCTAATTCATGTATAGAGCCCAGTGTACTCGCCGAACTCTCCAGGTCAGGCCAGCTCTACTAGAATTAGTCCGACTTCACCTGGCTACTCGCCTACGAGTCCGCAGTACTCTCCAAAGTATGTCTACCCGACTCGATCTTCGAAACGCCTTCGCTGACGTATCTAGCTCCCCGACCGATGACCGATAGACGCATCTGCCGGCTTCGAATCCAAACGCGTTTCATCAAGAGCTGGGCAACAGACGGCCGGCAGGCGTTCTCTTGACTGAGCCCACGCCTCTGAGGCCAGTCTGTGCCTACCTTCCTTCCGTGTACAACATCATTTTACCCTTTACGATGAACAAAAAAGATTTGTTTCGTGTCAGCGTTCTTGCAATAGAAAGACTGCATTGGGACGGCGTTGTTATTATGGCTGCGGGTTAGAAGAGACTGTGACACCGCTTGGTTTTTGGCTTTGAGGCCCTGGACAAGACCAAAAAACAGAGCAGTCGCCTGTGGAGAGCAGGCTGAGGATGCGCGACGGGGGGTTTGGCCCGTTCGAAGGCGAGTGTGCGTGCGGCAGGTAATGTAGTCCGTGGGTGCGACGGCAATGGAGACGAGGCCTAGTATGAGATGGGCGGCGAGGAGAGAGGTGATGCGCTAAGGACAAAACGGAGTGTTCTGGCCGAGTATGATGACAAAGAGATGGGGCGGTGCTCGCCAGAGTAAGTTGTGATGATGAGTGCTATGATGAATCATTGGCAGAGCGGAAAATGGTCGATTGACCGTGTTGGTCGCATACTTCTTCTCTGACTATTCTGATCGTAATTGTTGTCTATATACGCCCTGTCTCCGTACTACAGACGTCGCGATGTGTGCTTCGATCACGACGTAACAATCCCAACGCCGCCCCAGCCAACGCAGCCCTTCGGAACCCGCTTGCAAGGATCATCGGACTCCGAGTAGATGACATCTCCAAGTCCTGATTGCGTTATTGCTATTCTTCTTTCGATGCTATTGATACCATCTCAACGTCTGTGCAAAGCTTCCTCCACGATTGCATCTCATTGATCATGCGTTTCCTCTGCTTGCACGGCTCAGGAACCAGCGGCGCCATATTCGCCGCACAAACCGGTATGGCGAGCATCCTTGCCTCAGCAAGACCATCATCATTGACAACCACACACAGCCTCCTTTCGCACTCAATTGAAGCCTGGCTGCCACGAATTCAACTTCATCAACGGCCCTCACCCCTCTAAGCCTGGTCCGGGGGTCCAGCACTTCTTCGAGGGACCGTACCACACCTTCCTCACCTCATACGATCAGTCAGCCCTGGACTACACTTACAAATGGCTCGAAGCCCTTTTTGAACGGCAGGACAAGCCCTACGATGCAGTTATAGGCTTTTCGCAGGGCGTCGCCGTCCTCGCAGCATACACAATCTGGCACCAGATTTACAGGCCTGAGAAGCCATTGCCGTATAAAGCGGCAATGTTCATTTGTGGTAGCGCGCCCTTTGCCGCGCTCGAGGGTATGGACTACTCAGTACCTGAGAAGGCATGGGCGCTGAATGAGAAGTCGAATGAGCAGCTGTATGCCGCAGCCAGGAATTTTGACTCCATACTCGCCGGGCAACAGGCGCCATTGTCAGACTCCGCAAGCCCAGATCCACGGATCGAAGACGAAAGCTCACATGAGTCGCAGACCAAGTCGGAGGACAAATGGGCACTACCGCCTCTTGACGCCAGTGATGTTTTTGGCCTGGATCTCGTCAGCCTTCCAGATCGCTTTAGGATCAAGATCCCTACGGTCCATGTCTATGGCGCCAAGGATCCACGGACACCGCATGCTTTGCAATTGGCTTTGATGTGCGATCCTCACAAGCGGATGACGTACGACCACGGAGGCGGGCATGAGATTCCACGCTCAATTGAGAAGTCACTGGATCTTGCTGCGACTGTCGATTGGCTCGAGAAGCAAGTGAATGCCGCTCATGGGAACAATTTGCTATGGTGATTCGGCGAATCTTCACGCACTGGCCGGCGATGAACTGCCTAGCATGACTCTGGGCAAATCTGGCAAGCTTGAGGAAGCGGTAGCCAATTGAGGCCAGTCACGATCACATACGCAATCCACTCAAGGCTCACAACATCAACATTGCAGAGCGCTGGCAAGATCGGAAAGCCATGCGGAGCTGCCAACGGCGACCTATCAGTCAAGTCTGAGCATCAATGACCTATTCCACTCGGGGTTGGGAGCTCAATGATCGCGGATTGCAATAGGCGACTAGCGGCAACCGGCTGGCACTGCTCTGATGAAGGTTAGATGTCGCTTGACCAAACCGTTATATGGCATGTCCGGTGGTGGTCCGAAGTGACATTCGGGTGGGAACGCTGAGGCGTCAAAGTAAGACCGTGAGGTGTACAGCCCGATCAGAGCGAACGGGTACCATGAAGTGCTGTCTTGCGGCCACACCGTACTTTCCAGTTCGTCTAGGCTCATCTGATCGGGCTGGCAATAGCATTCATGTTCATCGAAAGATACTCTGCGAAGTCAAAGATCCTCGTGAGCTTGTTGACATGCTCATGCGACAGGTCTCATCTTCTGGTATGTGATCATTAGTAGTGCTTCAGCTCTTCCACCGCTTCCATCTTTCAAAGCTCACATCCTGGACCACGTTACCAATTAGCTCCTCGTCAAAGTACAGCGTGGCACGACCGCCTGTCACCGTCCCCGTCTCACATTACGAGTCAGTGCAAATTGAGTCGTTGCTTGGACAAGACCATATCTCAGGATGAGTGAGGATGTTTTAGCAACACAGATCTGGTGGTGACACCAAGGAAGGACCGGTCGCATCCCCTTCACTGTCGCACGCTAGTGGCCGCGCTCGTGTTGCGCAAACCATTCAGAACAAGCAATGATGGTTGTCAGTGTAAGGTTGTTCTACGCGTCGTTCGCATCAGCCATACAACGGCCAAAGATGTATAGTGGCCAAGAAGCAGTTGCGCAAAGTCCAGGCCACGTGCGGTTTCGGATGCACTCAGGCGGGCGAAGCCCTGCTGTCCAGGATAAAGCTCTGGTGTCTGCCAAGGCTTCTTATTCAATGTCTCACAGATGTATGCTCGTCATGAACTCACTGACATGGGATCCAGTCTCTGCCGGCCGCCATGTGGCAGTCCGCCTCTTGGCATATATATGGTGGTTGTCTAGCCGTTGCTTAATGTAGGCGGACTTCTATTATGGAAATCATGGCGGGCCGCCTGACATTAGGCAAACTGAGCATACCGGAAATGTTTCTGCTCTTATGGTGCTTGGAAAGAATGAATGATGTTAATCTCCAGTCAAGACAAGATTGATTCTCTGAGCTCCGCAGATGATCGGCTCGCGTGATACAGGGCGGCGGTTCCCATGGCGATCGCCTCAACATCGAAGTGCATATGGTGACTGCGTCCATTGGCGATTGGCAGTTGTCGATGCTCGTCTTTCAAAGTTACGTCTTTGATGCGCTGCTACCATACCTGGTGCCCAGGGTGGTGAGATGCTGGGCAAGTGCATAATTGCTGGGTCGGCAAAGTGATGATGATAGGACTCTGAAGATTTCTAGGCGCATACACCCAGACAACCAGACGGCACTGCTGGTTGGTCTCGATCCTCAACTCTCACAAGTAAGAGGAGATTCGTTGTTCTGTATATGCGTGTACCTTGCATGGTTCAGACTTGTGCGCTGCCATTGACAAGTGTTTTGCGCATCTGAATCCGTGGCACCCGATCTCAAACATCCTCCACCTCGCCCCGACGTTACGACGGACTGCCAACAGGGCAGCGCCTCGTTGTTGTCTTGCCAAACTCGTTACAGCTAGTCAGAGCGATGGTGATGTTAGAGCATCATCTCGGTCGACGTCGGCGGCACCAACGCATCCATTTGCCGCTATACTGGTACTGGTGGCTCCCCCAATACTTGGATATGCAGGGGCCGCTCGAGCATCGATCTATAAGCTATATGATGATGGTAAGGTGAAACCTCCTAAACAGTCAGCAGTGCCAAGATGCTGGCATCGGCGTGACTTCTACATCAGGCATTCTCATGGCCGATATTCGACCATGGGTGGAAGTTGACTCGATACAGACGGCCGTAGAAGAGCCGTGGCTGCCGACCGGGGCCGAGAGCTTCCTGGGAATCCTGGCGACGGGAGGATGCCTGCTAAACCCGCGAACGATTTCCGAATGCAAAGGAGGGACAGTCGGTGGCCAAAAGAGGGCGCGTGAATCGTAGGCCGTATTCTAGCGTCGCTGGTGGAATCGCGTGGCCTGGTAGACGGCACAAACTCGTAGCTTCGTCTCGCTGTCTGGCGCGTGAGAAGATTGCGTGTCAGGGCTCGACGTCCATGTACAGAGATGCGCAGTACGACCCACGGGAGCTCCGGTTGCCTGCCTGTCGCCAACGCGCCATAACCCGCGAGTGTGGAGTGGCGGGCACGGAGTACGTACTTTGACTTATGACCTCGCAGAAGCTGCGGGCATGCGTGGGATTAGGTCAAGGCCGCTGCGAGCCCATCACGTTTGATGGTCCGACAAAAGCTTAGTGACCCAGGCTGATATTCGACAGACTGCGGCAATGCAAGGAAGCTGAGGCTCGCCAATATGACTGCCAGGTAAGTTCGCAGGCAAGACGGCATCTCCTGGCAGGCTGTTGCGATGATGTTCGCGCTCCTACATCAGCATCTCGCAACCTTGACGGCTGGAAGCTTATGCGGAGTTCCCGGTGTCTAGCTGCTGCTTTGGTGCTAAATCAGCGATCAATGGGGCAAGAATAGGGAGACAATTTGCCAGGGCGCAAGGAGCGGGGAAGGAAGCGTGGCCGTGGGCACACGGTGAAGTGGGCTCTCTCTGAAGTTGGCGATTGAGATGCTTCGCCAGGCGTTTTCCAGAAGCCTTGAAGCCGGCCAAATATGCGAGGACGCCCGGTCCAAGCGTCCCGGATGGGGCAACTCGGCTCCCGGCTCCCGATGTGTCATTTGCAGTGGCGTTTGTAGAGGTGATGGTGGTTTCGAGACCTGTCACAATACTGGCCCATGCTGTGCGATGGACTCGAGCGGGATGGCAGCGGTGGCGGCTGCGCTCTCATGCATCCGCGAGGTCGGTTGCCAACGCCCAATCGTCTGGATCGCAGGTCGATCAGGCTGGGCCGCATTCTGCCGAAGTGAGAGAACCGCGAGGCCGTTGCCAGACCCTGGCGCTAGTCCGACTGGGATTAAGGTTCCATGCAGAGTGACAGGCATCCTTGGTACATTTGCCATGACACTGACGCACGGCTGGACGGAATATTACAGTAGCATCACCTCGAGGGCGAGCAGGAGCGTACTACATATTCACCGCAACTGCCAGCCGTCCGGCCCTTGACCCGCTCGCTTACTAACAGTTGCTCTATGCCACGGCGAGGATTGGTCAAACGGTATATGCCAACCAATACATTAGCCAACGCCGTCGCCAGTCTTACGTATCAAGCCTAGCCGCCGTCAAGTCTGCCCGCGTGCTGTGCCCACACGAACGGCTAGTGAAGCCAATAGACAAGTCATATTTACCGACCACCTTCGCTACCAAAATACCTACCGCCAACCTGGCTTCGTCACAGAACTCGCCTCCGGGTCTCTACCTTCCAGAAACACGCGAGGGAAGCGTGAGCTCGACACCTATAAGCACGCCGGCGTCGATCTACGCATTCCCACACCGCCAGCCATTCGTGCCCGACAACGGCTCGTTTGACTGCTGCATTTCACGGCCGCCCTTGCACGAGGAGCTGGACGGCGACGAATTGCTGTTCCCGCACGACGACGACAAGCACGAAGAAGTCCCGCTTTTCCCCACAGCCTCACCACGTCGCGACACCATGGCTGCAGATAAGTCGAGCCCGAGCAGCGCCATAGACATTGCCACTTCGCGCTCCAGCTCTCACTCGCCGCGGTCACAGCAGTCGAACCTGACGTCGCAAATCCAACAGCCGCGCATTGACGTAAGGCAAGATCAGAGCATGGCTCCTCCAATGCAATTAGGTGAGTCAGAGTACAAGGGCAAGCAGGAGTCGGTCAGCGGAATGTTGAGCACTACGCCCTATGGCGCACGATCTATCCCCGTACGAGAAATGTTTGCACGTCGCGAGAGTACAGCCTTGGCGGGCAGTTTGGTGGGTGGCATGAGCTGGGGCGGCATTTCTATGGGCAGCTACATCAAAGACGAGTAAGTGCACGCGACCTCTAATACGCGGACCTGAAGGGTTGACCGCCAGCAGCATCATGACAGGAACATCACCCTACAACTTCCAGTCCCCTTCCTTCCACTCATCGTCGTACCTTCCAAAAATGGAAGCGAACTATATGAAAGACTACGTGTGTTGCGACATTCATCTCGACTCCATGCATGAACTGTTACAGCACTACGAAGAAGCACACGCCGCGCAGCCTACCCAGACGATGGGACGGACGCCGAAAGACCAACAATATCCAAGCAGCCGCGCAGCCAACGCAACCAGCACCGCCCAAGCTGTGCAGCAACAAGCACAGGCTCAGCAACCGAGTCTACCACACCAGCCTCCACACCGATACCAGGGCATTGCAACATCGCCACTTTTCAGTGGTCAATCTGCAGACCAGATGGAGTTCGACAACCTTGACGACATGGACATGGATACTGCCATCTCCCAGATGCAGTCGCCACAGGGCTCGCAATTCCAGCCACAGCCACACTTTGGACGGCAACAGCCACGAGGCCCGGCTGTCAATGTCAATCTTGCCAACGCGTTCCAGGGTCAAGGCCTTCAGACACCTACCACACAACGACCTGGACAGCAGAATATGGTACACAATCCTACAGTCTCCTCTGTCAATACACCGACGCTCGGCTCGCAAACCGCATCTCAGCAGACGGCTACTCCTGACTCATCGATGCCGGGTACGCCTGCCGATATCGACATGGATTACAACCATCTGAACAACCTCAATCTGAACATGGACTACAGCCAGTCGGCGCAAAACGGCAATTTTGACACGAACGGGACCAACTTTGGTAACATGCAGAATGGCGGCTCAGCAACTATCGACGATCCTGCCAAGCGGCTATTGAGCAAACAAGGTCTTGGTAATAAAGGCTTCTCAAATCCCGCGTTTGCGAATAGCGAGCTCGCCAACCGCATCTGCGAGAATCAGCTTCTCAACGGCCTGGCAGGTGTAGGAGGATTTGTCGGTGAGGAGATCAAGCCGTTCAAATGTCCTGTGATCGGCTGCGAAAAGGCGTACAAGAATCAGAACGGCCTGAAGTACCATAAGCAACATGGCCATCAGAACCAACAGCTCAAAGAGAATCCGGACGGCACCTTTTCGATCGTGGATCCAGCGACTAGCATACCGTACCCAGGCACTGTCGGGATGGAGAAGGAGAAGCCGTACCGGTGCGAGGTCTGCGGCAAGCGCTACAAGAACTTGAATGGTTTGAAGTACCACCGTCAGCATTCTCCTCCATGCAATCCTGAGCTCCGACTGAACTCTCAGAACTTGTCTGGCATGGCAAACGGCGTGCAAGGCATGAGTGTCAACGTTGCTGGCGCTGGGCTCGTTGGCATTGGCGATGGCATGAACGGGTTCTGATCGGACAAGGTTCCGATCGAGGACACCATTACGGACCGTGGTAGAATTGGTGTGATGCACGCTTGCCGCGCTGCTTTTTGGTGCGAGATGCGAGTCGCATAACGGGGGTGCCCTCTGCATCATCATGGGCATGCGCGTCCCTCACACGATTCATAGGCACTACTGTCTTTACAAGGCGTGCGACAGATCCTCTGCTTCTATCGGCATTCTCCGACAGACCGTCGTGAGAGCAGACAGACTCCGGTTGACGTGTCGCTGATTGGGTGGAAGGTGCATATTACAAAAGAATGTTGGCTTGGTTGGTTGTGCTAATGCTTGCTTGTGGCGTTGATGCGGCGTTGTTGCATTCACAGGGCATATCGATTTTAGCGAGGTGTTCGGAGTCTTTGGGATGATTCTTCTTTTGCTCAAGCTGGGCTGGCGATTCCTGCACAGCCGGTGCTTGATGAGAGGATACCTGGCTTCACAATTACTTCTTTGCTACGACGATACCCCACCTTGCTATGTACAGGCCACAGAAAACGAGGCCCTTTGCGGAGCGACCATTCGTGAGAACATTCTGTTTATGCGAGCAATGATTGTATGAAGTACAGATAGACTTATGCGCTACTCAGATAGAAACGGCCGCTTGCTGATAGAGAGGATGTTCATGGTCAAGGTTGTCCCATGGAGTTAGGCGAGCGCCGCCTATGCAGTGCACTTCTTTGGTACGTACGAGCTGTGCCTTGCATATGCAGAACGTACGCCATGCTGTGAGCCTGGATCTAGCTCGGTCTGGCAGTAGGCGGGCAGTGACATGGATACAACCCCACTTCAACACCGCTGATCATGATCTCCCTCAGAAACGTAGGTATCGTCACGGTTGCAGCTCTAGCTGCACCATGCATACCTCCAATTATGATGAGGACGGGTGGCGAGAGGTCAGAACTCTTCACGACATCGGTGAGCCTACGCCGGTTGCTCCTTGCCAGCCCGCCACCCGCCAGCATCGGGTGCTCCACCTTCCTGCGAAGTACCCCGTGCTCCGAAGATAGGCCTCGCGTCAGGTGCAGTCCCTCCGCAGCTGGATGTCTCACCTTCATCTATACCAGCTTGATCTCATCTGGCGTCGGCCTCCTGGATTGAGCTACCCGGTCCACTTGATCAGCGCCTAATGCAGACATCCGAGTGTCTCAGCTTCGCGTTGGCTGCAGCGGATGTATGAGCCACTGCGGGCTTGAGGATAACGCCGATTGATTGGAATTGGAGGACGGTATGAGCCGGTGGTCATGAGGACGACTACGACGTCAGTCGTTCAGAGCTGCGGTCACCAAGCATCATTTTCAACCATTGTCAGGGAGAACACGTTGAGGAAGTCGGCTGCAGAGTCTTGGCCTCGACATCATCGCTCGCCATGTGGAGATGTACTACTACATCCTGGACCATCGCAAGGCGTAGGTCTGGCAAACTCGCGCCAAGCGCCGTTACAAGGGGACTTCTACCATTCAACGGGAGTATTGCGGAGGAGTACAAGCACATGACAGGCTTCCTGGGCGTACGCGCTGCATCCTTACTAGGAGAGCAGCAATAACGAATGCAGAGCACTGCAAGATCGGGGAGGCGGCAGGTCTGCTCGATGACGTCCCAAAAGCCGACCACGACGACATCGGAAGCAGGAATCGTTGAACGTCAATACTAATACTTCAGGACCGACTGTGGTATCAAAATGATGTCAACAAGCATGTTGCTCAGCACTGGCTTGATACCAGCGCCTGCTGGCTAGGTCAAGATGCATCAAGATGGCCGTCAGACCATACACAAGGAGCCCATATAGGATACACCTTTGAATTCCCGCAGTGGACGCTGCCATTGCAGAGACATTGCAAGAGGTACCGCATAGATTGGTCTGATAGACTCACACCTGGCGCCCCAGGAATTTCACTGTAGAAAGTGAAGGAATTGGTTGTTGCAGACTGTATGGACTTAGACATAAGGCATCTTGCCAGCAACAATTTTGACCGGAGCACGTGCGGACGCCAACGTGGTCTGCGGCCGCCCAGAATCATCGGCATTCCCATCTCCTGAATCCAGACGAGCAGATTCGCAAGTCGTGCCAGGAAGCAGTCTCCAAAGCCGAGCGTACAAGCTGCCCAGTCGTTGGATGGGATGGGCGTCCTAAGGAACACAACAAGCGTAAGAAAAACGGTGCGGAGTCGTTCACAAATCTCCTGGAGAACTTTTTGACCGTATTTCGCTGGACCATCAGATGCGGTAGGAGTTAGTCAATTGCGGCAGAAGCGAACCGCTCGGTTCCATTTTTTCTTCAGAATATTGGTACACTACTGTACACGTCGCTGTGTACGGCATGTTCGCCGAACGCAATTATGCAAGGGTTATACTCGTAGGGGACTTTGGCATTTCTTCGTGATGATGTGGAGTTCTTCAGGAGAAACCGGATGTCATGTTTTCCAACCCCGATGTCTTCTGACGGCAAGTGCGTGCGGGTATGGTCCATGATTTTATTATTAGCAGGAAAGAGTCTGTTCGGACGGGGCTGAACGAGGAGTTCATCCTGCTCAATCATCAGAAAGCACACACGACTGGAGGAAGGTTTGCCACGTTCTTACGGCGGATGAGCATTGCATTCAGTGATGATTGATTACATACGCTGCAGGACTCTATGCTGCCAAAATTACACAGATCAATTGCCTGCTAGAGTGCTCGATATTGAGCTCCATCACTACCCATCAGACTCCATACTCCATGCTAAATGACACAAGGCTTGTTGACGAAGAACTCCACTTTATAATTCCGGCCTTGTCGCCGTTCCCAACATAAGCACGCACCAAAAATGCTGCTCGCTGTAAAAACCAGGCAATTGCCATGCTACTCGCCGCGAATATGCTGCCGTCTGCTCGAATGAAAACAACGCACAAAAGTCTGCCCTTCAAGCCGCCGCCCTTGTGGTGCTAGGCCGAGCACTGTCCGTAGTCGTCGGTGTGGGCAGTAGCGCGTAGCCGGCCGTGGAGCGGCTGGTGTCGAGTACGGATCGCAGATCCAAGCCTGCGCTCAATGTACCGCGTTCGCTCTGCTCTTTGAGGTACTGCTCGATTTCTGGCGGCAAGCTCTGGCCTTGCTCCCACGCCGTGATGATGCGTTGTGTGATGGCTTGCTCGCGACGTCGCGTGACGTCTGCGACGTGCTGTTCTCTCAGTGCAGCTTCTTGAGGTGGTTCCTGGGTTGCTGTGTCGTCGTCCGCCTCAGAGTCGTCGGCATCGCTCATCTCCTCGTCCTCCATGTCTTCCTCCGCGTGGCTGCTCAGCCTGCGGTTCGCGGTTTCCTCGACAATGACTGAGATGTCTGTCTGCCGCGTGATACTCTGCCGCGTCCTCGCCTCATCCGCGTATCCGGCGGCTCTCACCTCGCGCCTATCGACGAACGGCCCGATCTCGTCTCCTGTCGTGTCCATCACCTTGATGCCCTCGTCTTTCTCGTATCGCTCCCGTGCCCACTTCGTTCCCTCCCAGCAACAGAACTCCTGGATCTCGCCATATGTCAACCCTAATTCGTCAAAGGCCTCGAACAGCCGCCGATGATGCTTGAAGCGGCCCAGCCGCATCCGGTGAGGCCCATAGCAGTAGTTCAGCCCCGGGTACCGAGCTTCGGTGCTGTTGAGATCGCCGTAGAATGTGGCAACTTCGATACGGACCTCCGGCACCAGGTTGCGTGCCAGGTGTGCCGAGAAGGAAGGTGGGTCGTTTGGTGTGCGGATGTGCGGCGGAAAGAGGTAGTCGTGAAGTAAGTGGGCGATCGGGGTCGTGCGTCTCATGGCTCGGACTTATGCTGGTATGACGAGTGCGAATAGTTGTTGTATGTAATTGGTGTTGTGGGCACTGGGTGACCCGTACTCGCGTGGTATGATGAGCGAGGTGATTTTCTCGGCAGACGGCAGGTAGTCGGCGTGACTAGGCGAGGGGTGCTGAAGGGATAGGGTGGTGTTGAGTCGAGCGACGGCGAGGGTATCTAGTGCTGGGCGTATGCGGAGATGACGGCAGCGAGTGCGGTATTTGGTGGCCGGGGTGTGGTGATGGTTAAGAGTTGTAACAGGGAGGCAAGTGATCTGGAAGTGTCTAGCAGCACGCAAGGGGCAGCACAGGCACAATCGGGTCCCGAGGCCCGGTTTGATGATCGTGGGTGTCTTATTGATGCCAACGGGTTAATGTAGGAAGGGAAGGGAGGGGAGGGGAGAGAAAAGGAGCAGGCGCAGGAGAGGAGAGGAGAGGCGGTACACTTTACGTTAGTGAGGCGAGCACGACGAACGCTTTCCACGCGGGTAC
Organism: Teratosphaeria nubilosa; assembly: GCA_010093825.1. NCBI lineage: Eukaryota > Fungi > Ascomycota > Dothideomycetes > Mycosphaerellales > Teratosphaeriaceae > Teratosphaeria > Teratosphaeria nubilosa. The sequence goes on from ML995827.1 coordinate 22,693, forward strand.
CAACCATGCGCTGCTTGTCGCCGTCAGCCGTGGATGCAGCAGACAGTCTGACTCTCGATGGTTACTAGCCGCAGTAGGCTCAGGTAGTAGTGGCAGCAGCGAGCCTAGGCGTGGAGGGGGCCCTTGAGATCACCACGAGGGTGACTTTTGACGCACGCACTGACGCCGACCGCGTCACAAGCGAGTTATGAAGGAGGCAAATCCGCCGAAATGCTATCAACGTGAACAACCTTTTCTGCAAGCGCCGTGCCAGAGACTGATCAAGGTAATTGATGAAGTTTGAGGTGACACGTCGCGAGCCTCGCCTGCTGCCCGTCGAATCTCTGACCGGTGTCCGCTCCAGCGCTGCGCATCTCGTTTCGCACACGCCGGGCGGTAAAAACGAACACGGAAAACAAAGGTGATCAGCCAGCACAGCAAGGATGCGTTGGTCCAAGGTTTCTTGGGTCAGACACAAATATACATAGGCGAGCGATTGCCGACGCACCGATGCCGATGCCGTACAAATATCCGAGTGGGCTCCCTTCAGCTGGAACTAGTCAGTATGAGGATCTCGTTGCATTCAATGTTGCTTCGAGCCGCGCCAGCGCCCGGAAACGTCGACGCCTGCTTGCCCTGCGCTCTCCGTCACAAAGGACTTGGAAATCTTGGATGTGAAGCCGCGGGCAGAAGGGGCACTTGGCGAGAGGTAAAAACAGACTTAGACTTCCTTGTCCAGCGTCCAACCATCCTCCGTTCCTCTCATCTCGTGTTGTGAGACTGTTTGTCCACAAGACTTAGGATGGAACGGGGTTGGGCACGACTGACTCGTTAATATCACACGAGGTGTCAAAGCAAGGCAGAATGTGCCCAAATTCTCCCGCACAGCTTCCCCGACAATACGAAGACTTAACATAATAATCATGGCGGACACAGTCAACCGTCTTAAACCGCACTCATGCAGCTGAGTTCTGGTCGAGGAGGGATACTGCATGCAGGGCAGGACTGTGCGGTCTGCTGTGCGCCTTTGAAGGTGGCAGGATGCATGCGAGCTGCGTGTGCTAACAATTCGCGTGCGGCCCGTTTGCTTTGTGAGTTGGGACGTGTATCATGCTGGCTTGTGTATGTCGCATGCACGAGGTGAGGTTGGGTAGGTATGGTGCAGACTGACAATTGGTTCATCGGAGACATGGACCGCATGCTTCCTGACATGTTCTTTGCTACATACTTCAACACAGCAGGTTCTCACATTAATGACCTTGTACCGTTTAACGAGGGATACTGGACTCAAGTTCATGCGCGAACGGCCCGTACGTTCGATACTCGTGACTCACAAACCATCGCATCTGCTCGCATCCGCTTAGCCCAACGGCACGCGCGCAAGCAGGGCACCCGTATTTGAAACCATGGATTGAGGTGCCAACATCGCTTGCAGAATTCCGATTCGACATTACTACCTCCTACCTCAGCGGCTAATGCTGATGGCATGGACCTGCCAATCATGTGATTGTGCCACCAGCCGTCTTTTGACGGTCACCTTCCAGATTCCTTCAACATAGCCTGGCTCCAATACGCGTCTTGCGATCTCTTGGCCAGCACGCTGACCTTATCGCAAAGGCCTCTAAGCACTACGCGATTTTATGCTCCGCCAAACACCTGTGTGCCGGGGAAGTTGTCTGGTGTCTGTGCAAGTAAGTGCTTTCTCGATCGTCTATCAAGCGCTGCTCCTCCTGCAGTGCACGAACTCACAACTATCGATAGCGAATCGCTCTCATCTTCGACTTAGGCTCAGACTCCCTGATAGTAGCCTACTTTGAACATCAAATCACGACTACGCTCACCTATGTTCGTCTACTTTTGCAGAGGTGAAAGCCGTGCGCCGGAAAGTTTGACCTTATGCGTCCAGGTTATTCTGGCTCTAAAGCACACTGTCTCATAGTATTCCGCAATGCAGCGTGTTACGTGCCTGCACCGCTCTTTCTATATACCCTATGCGCACACTGTCGTAAACTAGCGTCAAGGCTGAACGTACCTCCAAAGACTGTGTAACTCAAGGTGCCAGAGCGCCAAACACTAATGCCAAAGCGGGTATCTCTCAAACCAAAGCGCAATAATAATGCATTCAAAAAAGCAAACACCACCTCCCGCTGGTTGCGAAGGCTGGAACTGCCCAAGCCATCTGAATGACTGCCTACCGCTGACCCCCACAACTCAGCATGCGCGTCTGGAACCAAGCATTGAACCGCACCCAGCCGCCAGAAGCGGACTTAGTCTTCCGCTGCGGCGCTCGCGGGATCTTCTCAGACGTACCGGCCTCGAGGCCTTGACGAGGGGGCACGAGTGACGGTTGCGACTCCTGATAGCTCCGCGAATGAAGCATGCCACCTTGTTTCTCTTCGTCAACAGTCTTGCTCCTCTTTGGCAGGATTTTCGAAGCGCTGTCAGTGCTGGGCAGCGATCTCGTCAGCTTTGCTCGCTCCTCAGCTTCTGACTTCCGTCTCTGGCGTTCTTGTCTCTTCATTTTCTTCGCGTACTCAGCCTCTCTCCTCTTGGCAGCCTCCCTTTCCTGCTTCATGTCCTTACTTGCCTCCTTTTGCTGAAACTTCCGCCTCTGTTCTCGGATGCGCTCATCGCGAGTCTGCGGCTCGGGATCCGATGGTCGAGAGACGAAGCTCAGAGCTTTGTCGAAGCTGGTGCGTGAGGATGGCGTAGGGACGTCCATAGTCTGGTCCGTGTTCCGTCGCGATCGTCCCTTGCGAGATTTTGACGATTGGCCGGAGATGATCGAGAGATTAGTCAAAGATTCGCTGTTGGTGAGCTTCGGCACATATCCAAGATCGTCAACCGTATGCGATTGCGAGAGAGGTGTTGGCATGCCTGGCAGGTTTGACGATATCGACATGCTCCGGTTATTGCGAAACGGCTGGGACCTGAAGTCATCTCTCACCACATCCAAACTTTCTCGTGCCTCCTCGTCGTCCACGATTGAAGCATTGGAGCTTCCTGCCAGTGTCTCGTACGGGCGAGGTGTCTGTCTCATTGGGTGGACGAAAGGTTGGGTTGGTCGGAAAGAATTCGATCCTGCTGATGCTTGCGAACCAACGCTGATTGTCCTTGCGTGTGTGCCTCTCTTGCCGGCATGTGCAAATGTAACGTCTGACACAGACCGAGTTCCAAAGTCTTGTATGCCTAACCCAGCTAACCGCTCGTTCTCCGAGACCGGCTTCGAAAGATCCAACTTGCCTTGGTCCATCTCCTTGGCACCAGACATCTTCCGTAAATACGGTTTGATCTTTGGTGTCGAGCTTGTCGGACCGCTCGATGACCCCACGCTCGCGAATGGTTCCTCCTGCGTCGCAAAAGGCGTATTGAAGATGCCGTGAGCGCCCATCGGGGGCGAAGATGGAAGACTCGACCCCGAGCTGTGTCTCTTGTGGAGTTTGGCATGACCAGACCTTGGCGCGGGCGAGGCGGTAAGTGTTGAGGTGTATGAGCTCATGTTGGTGGTATCAATACTCGGTAGGGTTGATCTTATGCTATTGCATTTGCTGCGTTCTGACTGCAGCACTGATGACGAAGACTGAGCGCCAGCGCGAGCCTCATCGCTCACTCCGGAGTCCAAGGCATTTAGTTGAGTCGCAAGCGACAACGAGGCAGCCTGCTGCTGATGCGTATGTTCCTTCGCCGCTGATAATGCAGAGCTATTCTGGCCTTTGCCACTATGGATATACAGCGAGCTGGGCACTGGCGAGACTACCTTGCTGCGGCCAGCGCTGATGCGTTGTCGGGAGAGGGAATCCGCGGGAGCTGAGGATGAAGTGTCCGCCATGGCTTGCGCCTCACTAGGTACTTGGACAAGCTGCGGCTCAGCCAGACCAGGATTCACCGACACCAAGCGATACTCTTAGGAGCGCAAAAGGTACAACGACGTTGTCCCGTCGCTATACCATCATCATCTTCCCGCTCTTGCCAAGCGAACCAGCAGCTTGCCGGATGTTCTGCAAAGACGGGATGATCGGCACCTCGAGTGCGGATACCTCCGCAGAGGCCGGGACTTTCGGACGTTTTGTTTGGTTGGCCGTTCAACGACGATTCATCGATTTGAAATTATTGGTGTCTGGTTGGAGCATCGCTGTGATTTATTGATGATGGGACGATGCTTTCGTTTTGTGAGAAAGAGGGGTATCCAAAGATAAGGCTACCTTAATATACCTGAGTTTGTGCCGGATTCGTGATATCTCCAATCCTTCGCCATGAGGGCGGGGCTAGAACTATCATCAACATTCCGGCTGCAACCGCAAGCAGCAACCCACGTGCCACAGAAACTTAGTCTTGCTTGCATAACAATACAACTTATACACAAGCAGCAACTCGGACCTCTTATTATGCGATTACAGCCTCATCAGGAGAAATCTATGCTCAGCCGGATGCTCGCTGCAGCGTCGTCGAGGAACACTCCATCCGCTGCCTCGGCCTGTACAAGTTTCTCTCAAACCCAGACCCACAGCGACGTTCCCGAGCTCCCACGCAGATATAGCGAGAAATCCGATATACTTCCCCACCAACAGGCCGCTTGCGGAACGTCAAATCACTGAGGTGTCCGTATCAGATCCCAAGTGCTTGAATTCCCTGGTCGAAACAACGAACAAAGGACCCACGACTTTGGTGGCCGCCCAGAAAGCTTCAATCTTTCAGCACCCAGGACTCGGGAGGTGTAAGGGCGGAATAGCGACGAGGCGATGCAGTTCCCCTTCGTCGGCATCGTGAGCGCTCCACCTACTACTCTGGCTTTGCCACAACTTTGCGAGTTACCAGGTCTAGGGAGCTTGGCGCAACATTTGCATACGTGTTTTCGACAGACCGAACTCCATCTGTTGTCCAGCGACCCCAGGTAATGACATGCATAAGCTTTGCAGCTGTGTCAGAGGTCTAGACTGCAGTGCAGTCGCGCTTGATTGCGTGGACTTCAGATAGCGCAGCGGTGGGCTTCACGCGCCTCTTGGCTTTGGAGGTGTAATAGCGCCCGGCTGAACTTGCAGAGACCTACAGCGGACGGCGTCGCCATGATTGCAAAGTGAACCCGCGCGAGACTCAATACACCTATCTGGACGTCAAACGCAATGCTAGGTCTTGCGGCAGCCTTGGAGCCCCGACTCCCGCTTTCGCAACCACGTATTCTCTCTCTTCGTCGTCCCGGCTAACCTCAAAAACGCTCCCGGCCTCACCATCCGCTAGCGCAGCTCTAGCTCTCAAAGACTTGAGCAATTCCTTCAACACATCGACCAGCTTGGCGATTTCACCTGCGTGATCCTATTCCCACTTCCGAACGTCTGCCGCAGAGTCGCGAATCTTTGTGTTCTCAGTAGGAAAAGTGCTCCGGCGTTCCGCCACAGTCTCGCTGTACCTAGCCGATGCAGAAATCGCAAGTATGAAGGTAAATGTCTGCGCCAACCACAAACTCGGGACTTTCTGCTCGTCGTATATGTAGTCATTCATTCCTGTCGTGTAGCTACGCGTGCTGATCTCGGCAGTGTCGGACTGTGGGACAATGTCCCCACGCTGGATCACCTTGAGGTTGTCGAAGCTCGTCTTCGTACCTGTAGTGATGGAAATGCGGCGTGGACCGGGACAGGCGTCCGCGGCATACCGAAGCAGAATGGAAATGCCTCCTAGCTTGTACGAGACGATGCGGTGGTGTGAGCTTGAACCACGAACATCGACTTGAAACCTGAGATGCTGCTCCTCGAAACCCTTCCGGTATCCTTTGTACTCATTCGCTTCGATACGCTCCTGAGTCTGCTCGCTCTTGCGCGTGAAGATCACCCGCTCGCCAATTACCTCGGCGTAGAAGGCGAAAGCTGTCCGTTTGCCTCTAGCAAAATTGAGGAGCTGGCTCAAAGGATGACGATCTGTGATGAGCTCGACGTGCGAGAAGTCGAAGTCTGGATGCTGGCTCAGGACTGCGCGGATCAATGGCTCTGCAGGTGCTGAAGGACAACGATGAGCGTTCTGGTCAATCCACAGCGTGCCTCGGTCAGGAGCGAGCTCGACTGGTTGACTTGGCGACGAACCAACTAGGTGGAGCTCCTGCGTAAGTCGACATTAGCGGTTGTCACCCACTGCGTCAGACCGGATGGCAGAGCGCAGAGAAACGCAATGCTTCACTAACCGGGCACAAGGATACATGCGTCATCCTGGTTCCTCCAATAGTAAGATGCGATCACCTGCACATCTGGGATTTTGTCGGTCGTGTCGGCCATTTTGGCTCGGATTCTGCTTGGGATCTCAAGATCTTGGGTGAGTAATGGTCAGAGGAAGTGCAGAAGCACTAGCTGTTATACCAATCAGAGCCCCTGCAATATGCTGCCGTCGTATTCAAGCAGCACGCATTAAAAGGCATCTTTGAAGTGCAGCAAACAAGCTTGGAGTTTGAATGTCACGGCCTCGATAGCAACGCCTGGAAGCTTCGGAGACAATGCAACAGAGAATTACAGTTGGTCGTAGGAGGCAGGTTGATGACGGCCTGCTCACTCTTTGGAAGTGTTACAATTGATCAAGCAAAAAGAAGTACTCTACAACTGGTTGTCACTAACGCGTACTGCTTAATCTACCAACGCAAGATCAGTTGTAGTCCCGTGTATAGCAGTCTGAGATACAAACAATGATCTTTGTAGACATACAGACTTGGCGACTGCCAGCAGACATGAGCTACAGTTGATACGGTATGCGAGGCTCAGAGTCATGGATGATGAGGACGATGGTTTTGAAAGGGTTAATGAGGAGGTGAAGCAGATGAGACGCGAGTTGAATAGGGAGATCTATGACGAGGATGATTTCGAAGTGAAGGTGGGTGAGTAGGGTGTCTGGCTGGGTGAGTTTTGTGTATAGGGTGGAATATCATCTTCAGTTGATGTTCGCCTTCGAGTTGGGATCACCTCATCGCTACGAATGGCTCTGCGTCGTGGCTGGAGCTCCTTCGACCTCAAGCATGAAGTGACTCCTGATGTGTGCCATGCTACCTATAGGCCCATAGCGAATTGCGGAGGTAAGTGAGTAGTGGTTAAAAATGCAAAGCGTACAGCAGTGGGGACTCTTATGTAGTCACCTACTGTTTCATCGGTTCACAGCTTCAATGCAGGAGAGTGGGCGGATAAAGAGAAAATCTCACAGAGCGCTCAAGGCTTAGACGGAGTGAGCATCTGGGCGCAGAGAAAGTCAAGTGTCAAGTTTCAATTGACAGTCTGCAGTTCATAAAGCTCATAAACTCCGCGTGAGATGTATAGTCAATATAGATCCCCTGTTCTCTGTGACCTGTGGCCGTACGTGTCAGAGCTATCGCCAAGACATCTCATATTGTTACCTTAACGGACTACTTGTTATTGCCCGCCATCCCCTTGCCGTGCTCTCCAGGTTGCGGTTATGCTATCGGCGGTGTACGTGGTCAGCGTAATCAGAGCTACAAATGGACCATAAAAAAGAATGCACCCCAAGAATCCCTGACCAAGCTGAAAGATCTACGTTGGGATGATCCATAACACAACGCTGTAAAGCTCTTCTTCATCGTCGCCCGACCGTCCCTGACCGGGTCAAAGGCCACAAACTCCGCGCAGGGACTCGTACAAGGTCGATCAAATCATTCGCACGACGCGCCCGCCTCAATATCCAATATCGTACATCTTTGCATATTGAACATATCCAAGCGGAAATTGACAGCACGAGCCATACGCGGGAAGCCAGTAATCTCCATTCTTCCCGGAGTCCCAAAGGTCTCTGTACGTGATTTCTATTCGGTAATATCGGTCGCGGTAACAATAGGACTCGTGGCAATACATTTGCAGGGTGTTGTCCTGCAAGAAAATCAATGATACGAGAGTGAAGATGGGACGAGACTTTACATATACGTCCAGGCTTCTGATCGCCATGAGCGGGACCTGAGATTCTGGCAGCTCCCGGCGGTATTCGCGGACATTAGAAGACTCTGTACGAGCAATGCGAGCTTGTCGAAACTCAAAGCTATGGGTAGGACCGTAGGAGCGCGTCAGCTACACCAGGGTATCCGGTCGAACCTGACTGTCGTGTAGGACCCAGCTCTCAGATTGTGTCTGCTATGGCAAGCGCTAATAATGCGATTGTTCTCGTCCACCTCATGTCATCAACGAGATGCCATGGGACGGCGTACAATCGATCACCCGACGTGTCCTAACACTCCAGAAGAGCAACAAGCCGATGAGTGATCATGCCATATTGCTATCTGCTGCAGCTGAAACACGGGAGAATTGTGGAACTTCGTTCGAGGGTTCAGAAGGCCCGATGCCTGTGGCGAAAACATCTGACCACTCGAACTTGGCCGGCACTTCTGTGGTTCTTACACGGTGTATGAATGAGAACAGGATGATTGTGCGTCCTCGGGCTCGACCACACCAGCGGTATGTTCTGATGGTGTCTATTAATCAGACCGCTGAGATCACAAGAAGCATCCGTCATACGTCACACTTTGAGAGTTGTGTATGTCAGGGCATATCGATATTCCACGACTAACACGCAGCTTACACAGTCACTCAATCATATCAAGGCAGGATGCCTTAGCCTCGCGGCGTGTAGATTGAAAAGCAGCCAAAAAGATTACATTGCTTATGTTGCTTATACATCAATGCTATTGACAGGACCAATCACCAGGCGAATGAACTCCTGTTGCAGAAGCGCAGCGATGACTCCAGACTTCGCCTCCACCCCATCTGGATGACCATTATCTGTGTCGTCCTTGGATAGGGGAAGCTCTTCAGAGACCTTTTGATTTGTCCCTGCGGCAGGCTCGCGCTCCGACCTCATCTCGCCCTCATCTGAGTGACAAGCATCTGGGTCCCCCACCAGTACTGCAAGGTCTTCGGAAACTTTTCTGTCTGTCTTTACGGCAAGATCCTCCTCAACTGACGCACGCAAGATCCCGCAGTTCGACTCAGCCACGGATGAGAGGGGATCTCCGGAATAATGAAGGGTGATAGTGTCTGCGTCCTGCTCGAACCCAAAGGCCGGCATGCCCACGATGCAAACCTCGACGGCGGAACGATATTTCCGACCCATGACATTCTGAACGTGGTCCAAGATGCCATTCTTTTGGTCTAATATGCGAGCGCGAACATCTGGCGCATTCATCTGCGCTAGCTGTAGTCTTTGCAAGTCGGTGGGCAATGCCTGCGTGTCCGAACCATCGGAGGCTGCGCCGAGCACAGCATCGCCTTTGCCCGACCCAGCGGACACCGGATCAAGAAGAATTTCTTTGATTGAGCGCCAATGCGCAATCTCGATCAAGATGATCCCGAGACTGTATATGTCGTATTGTCGTTTAAAGCCTTGCGCCCTTCTCGAGATGTAGAGCGGGTCAACATACAAGCGCCATTCAGGGTCGTCCGTTGGACCCGTAATGGAACGAACGCCTGATACCGCCTCGCGGGAGTACTCAAAGCCAGATACATAGATCTGGTCAAAGTGCTTGCCGTTCCCGGAGAAGAACAGGACGCTGGTGCTCTTGAGCCCCTTGTGCAGCCAATCTACTGCATGGAAGAGGAGCAGGCATTGAGCCAGCTGGTTAGCAATTCGCACCCTGGACTCAAGCGAGAGGCTGCCAGTCCCTAGCATGGAATAGAGAGAAAGTGGTATAGCACTTCTGGCCTCTTCGGGGGCTTCAAACACGAGTCCGAAGCGATTATGCGTGCGTTGTGGGAAGTAGCCGACTAGTCGCGGCACGCAGAATTCATGCGGTCTCTCAGCAATGTGCAGTAGTCGAGTCAGTTCGGCGACTCGGGCCTCAGTGGCTCTTGAAGGCCCTCTGGTAGCCTGACCCGGGCCTTGTTCCTGGATCTCCGGATCATAGGTCCTCCACTCGACAAACACACTCGTTTCCTTCCAAGTGGCTAGCGTGCGTATCTCTGCGTCACGCCCGACATATGGATACCCCGTGTGCAACTCCAATCCCTTGAATGCAGGTCCGTAGGGCACTTTGGCATTTGCAGTATATGCATCTGGGTCGCTCGTAGCTCGTTTCACTTTGATCTTGAAAGCGATCGTCTTCTCCAATAATGTAATGAAATGTGTATCCGGTCCACTGTTCGAGACAGTCGAAGCTGGGTGGTTATCACTGTCGGACGCAACTACAGTCGTACTGCTGATGCTTGGCATTCTGTCGCTGATCCGGTCTACAGGTCCTTGAATAGCTCTCAGCAGAGACTCTAGTTCAGTCACCTTTTCAGTCAAAGCAATGACACCAAGCTTGGTCTGCCGGGACGTTGCAAGGAGAATTTGCATCCTGTCGTTTCCTAGTGTCTCGTGCAGGGCGCCAACAAGTCGCTGTACTATCGCAATTTGTTGAGAACAGATTGATTTGTCTCTTACCGCCCAAAGCAATCTACGGGGCTCTTTTGCAATAACGAGACTTCCCCGCGCCAATGCCTTGATGTTGGACTTGATGACCGTTCCCATGCGTTGCTTTGGTTGCAATTCTGACTGTATATCGAGAAGCCCCTGGATGCCGGCTAAAGGTTTCGCGTCCGTATGTGCTGCACGTGATTCGTCATCTTCTTCTCTTCTACCCGAAAATGCCAGACGTGGTGCGTGCGTTGTATGCTCATCGGCCTCAAGGAGATCGCTTGTCTCCATAAAAGTCGGTCGAGCATCTGAGGAGTGTCGTAACGTCTCATAGCGGACTTGCTTGGAACGCAAGTTACGAAGTCGATAGTCAAGTTCGACGAGTATTGAGACTATGACTGTGCGATTGTGTTCAGTCGTACGTTCAAATTCTCTGAGCGTCTCTTGCTCTAGTAGCCCTGAGACTACGCCCCAGTCTCGTAGCCGAGCGTACTCGATCCGAAGCTGGGTACTGAACAAGCGGCTTTCTTCATCAGCGCTGATGGCATCTTCGAGCCACTGGAAGCCTAGAATTTGTTTAGTCTAAGATCTCGTTCCGGATCAACGATAGTCATATACCAGTCGCAGCTCCTTGGAATACCTGGATAATCAAAGACACGCCGGCAAGACCAAGCGAGGCGGCAGTGGTTGGATCCATAGCAACCTTCGAAATTATGGAGTCGAGATCGGATCTAGGAGTATGTAAGACCATGAAGGGGGCTCGAATAGCTGAGCCTTACCGAGGACGCCTGAAGACGCATCTCGTTTACACCAGAAAAATCAAATAGATAGGAGCTGCATGAGGCTGCAGAAGTATGCATACGGGCCCGAATGTGCATCCATCGGACCGGCCAAGAAGGGAAGGCCGACTACGCATGCGGCAGTGTTGACCAGATGACTCGGAAATTCTTGCTTTGCTGGTAGAATCGCTTCCGCAATCTCACCAGCGTCAACTATAGGCCGCAGATCGGGGCTTTGCAGACATGCGGCCTGAACGGCTGGCGCTTGCAGACGTGGTACAGATGCAGAAGAATGCCATTTTGGGGAAACAACCCTTGACCACCACCATCATCCGCATGTCCAGCGCCACTTCATGCGACAAAGTGACGAGGGTCTGCAAGTTGGTCGAGATTGCCACGTGCTCGTGCCCGTCATATCAGGTAGTCCTGGACGCCCCGCGGGCCCGCACGACACGCTCTTCGTCCTTGCAAGTACTGTGAGGTGTATGGCGGCGCCTGCCATTGTACGGTCTGCTATGCTGGTGGGTTTATAGCTACCTACTTAGCAATCCACACCAGAAACCTTGTATTAGGCAACGTGCCGAACTGGAGCCGCGTATAGGATCACCTCATCGACGTGAAGAAAGGATATTCTACATGGCAGTCTCACTGCCGAATCCTCATATCTCGCGTTACAGTTCACAGCGGTAGGATCTCGCGGCCTCAAGATCCGACTTGAGCAGCTGTCATGGCTTTGATACGCTGGCCAATATGCAAGTCATGGCTGACGCAGCATATAGCCACTAGGACACGTCTGGATGCTAAGGTACCTTACACTGCAGTCGTGGCAAGCAAATCGGTTGGGTTCGAAAATCGGCATTGCGCCCTAGATGCAGACAGGCTCACATAATGCGCCTACACCTCACGGCAGTGGCGCCGCCCAGCAAGCTAGTGGAGCAGGCGCCGGAAGAGCTGGGTCTTTCAAAAGAATTTTGAGGTCATCTAATGCTACTAGTGGCCAGACAGAGTCCAGCGAATCGTTATTGGCCGCAGGGAGCGGAAGCTCTGCTTCGTCGATACCCCAGATACGCAACATCGAAGATGCGATACAAGGCGTCCCGTTCTTCCAGGCCCAGAAACCGCCGGGCAAATCCACGCGCCGTGCCAGTGCGCACAGGAGTGCCCGTACAACCACTGAGTCAAGTCAAGGATCGCACGATCGCCACATAACTCCAGGCGAACTCGTGCCTAAGCAAGGATCTAGCACACCCGCGAGAAAGGAGGAGCGAACCCCTATCTCACATATGACCTTGCCAGAATTTCATCGCCAACGTCCCCGAATCTTTTGGCCATTCAGAGATAAGGAACCAGCTCCAGTCGACGTAGACCTGAAGCCTGTTTCACCTGGATCTGAATGTCGAGATTTTTGGCGAGAGACTGCTGGTCAGTCTGGCAAGTCATCGGTGCACCGAGCCCGTTTCAAACGGGAAGTGATTCGGACTGATGGCATATTGGAGCTTGAAGACGAATGGCTTGCGGTCAAGCTGCGCACTGAGCTATCAGATGCAGGTTTCAAAGAAGCTTACCGTGAAGCAACAGAACTTCGCGACTTAAAACACAATCACATCATCGCCGTTGTGGGAGCTTACGAAGACCCGCAAGATCCGCCTCGTGATGAACCCATCGGTACCGTCAGTAAGAAGCTTGGCATCATATTGTTTCCATTGGCTGTAGCCGACCTCGCCAAATACATGAGTGACATCTCTCGATATAACGGAGGCCAGTTTGCAAATCCTCATCCGAAGGCCAAACACCTTATGAGCTTCTTCCCATGTCTTTGCCGGGCCCTCCTGTATTTGCACAGCAAGCTAGTCAAGCACAAAGACGTCAAACCAGCGAACATTCTTGTCTCAAACGATGGACCAAACAAGAAGATGGTGATCCTGGCAGATTTCGATATAGCAGGGAGGTACAAGGAGCCGAGGCAGGCGCAGACTCTGGGCCTTACCAACATAACTCCTCGCTACGCGCCAGGTAACGTTGAAGGAGGTCATGGGTTCAGCCGGGACGTGGTCTCTTTAGGGTTTGTCTTTCTAGAAATGGCAACAGTCCTGTTAGGAGAGACGCTCGAGAATCTGGCGCAGTACTTGTTGGGGGCGGAACGCTGCGAATCTTGCCCCGAATTTCACGAAAGCGATGCATGCCCTAACCTAGCTGGACCCTCACGGCCTAACCACAGGACACATGCTAGTGGCACGACGGAGTTGATCTATTCCGACAGGCTGGAACGAATAGAACTATGGATAGGATATCTTGCGGACCGGCCCAAAACTAAGCGGCAGCTAATCCCCAAAGAGGTTTTGTCCAAGCCAGGTTATATACAGGGGCTCCTTCAGATGTTGCTACCTCTCATGAAGACGGGGGGTCTCGAGGAGGACGGGAAAATGCTGAAAGAGGCCTGGCGTCATTACAGTGGCCTTGTCGAGCGCTGTCAGCATTGTCATCCGCAGGTAATATCAGTGAACACTCCAAATCGACGTCTTCGCTGACCACCTTACGCAGCTGAATACTTTCGGTCTCGCCGAACCTCCAACCAAGGCATCTCGTGCTACAACTCTTCAAGTCCCTGCTGCCCTGTCCCTCCCGGTCGTTCCGGAAAGGGTTTCAGAAAAATTATCCCTTGAATTGGATTACGGTATCGCAGAGACGCAAATGACTAGTGTACAAGTATCGTCCGCGAGCTTGTCGCATGGCTCAAACTCCGCACGCACGGGATGGGACAACCAAAGAACTGCCCATGGTGTGGATGCTGATACGGAACCCAATCGACCTCGTCGCGTACAGAATATTTCAATTTCCTGGCCATCCCACACACCTGACAACAGCGCTAACACGAATGGCACAAGCCCAATGGAAATTCTGAGCTCATTTTCTCGCGAACAATTATCGGCATTAAGCAGTATACACCCTGAGGACTTGCGCAATGCCATTGCGAATCTGCTTGGTGTTGATGCGGTCAACACGCATCCCAGTCCAGAAAACCACACCTCGGAAGCTATTTCGGGCTCTTCTCGTCAGCCAACCCGTATTCCTGTCCCATTGCACATCATCGGTGCGGTGAGTGAGAGCGCCGACGTCAGAAACAGTCACCACAACGCTAACCAAGCCTCAGGAATTCCAAAGAATGTCGGAGTCAGAAGTGCCGGCGCGTGCCAGAGCGTCAGGGAACTCTTCCCTAGACCTGCTGCATAGACCGAAGACTGCTCGTCCTCCTATTCCACAGAAAAACGTCGTTCACCAGCCCAAGACCTTCGACATAGGCGAAGGGCATGAAGGCATTAGCACGGACTCTGAGTCGCCTACGAAACGCAGCGTAATCTCAGAATACCAATTGCATGACAACAATGACAATCCGCAGGCTCGTCATTTGAACACCCCCCGGACAGATGTCGATCTGTTGCCCTTATCGCATCGGGCCTCAACCTTTCCAACGGGAAAAATACGCATCTGGAACCCCACGGAACGAACATTTAGCGTCGTAGATTCCAGCGCTGTCAAAGGCAAGATCATGCGTTACGATCCCAAGATGTCCAAGGGAACACGATATGGTACAGTGGACTCTTTCACTGGTGAGTCCTGTTGAGCCCTAGGCTGTCAATATAGCAATACTGATGTCTCTTCAAACCTCAACGATGAGCCTGGATTCTTTCTGAGCCCTACATTGCCGCAGGTCATTTGCCTCCCGACGGATCATCAGCTGACGCTCAAAAAAATGCCCGATCAGGGTCCCCTCGGACTGAAAGCGAAGTTCATGTGGCTGTTCGTTGCTGGCGACTACAGCGATCAGTATGGAGATGCTCAGGCCGGGGGCGGATAAGATTGCCGCCCAAAATCTGATTGCTGCACATGCTCTGGATTAAGTGACGAGATGGCAGTGTGCAACCACAAAAATGATATATAGGAAACGGCGTGTAACACATTGTTGAGACTTGACCACAACATCCTCAGGTTGGTCGTTTCGCTGTGTTGTCACTAAGTCTACATCATATGATAGCCAGCATATGCTTCCCACCGAACAGTGTTTGCTCGCTGCCGGCGCAAGCGCACCAGCCGCTCTGCCCAAGCATCGATCAACTCTGCCTGCTGCGCGCACCATGCCCGAATCGAGTTCTCCATCTCGTCAAAATACTCATCTACATGGTTGTGTCTCATGTCGAGCATTGGCCACGTCAGACGGTCGTATCGGAATCCTTCGGCATTGGCCTTATATCGGAGCAGTTGGTCGGGGTCTCGAAAGCTTTGCCACTCCGGCTCGGCTGAAGGCCTTTTGCGGGCTTGCTTGTCGTTTCTATTATGTTCTGCTCCGACGCTAAGTAGTCCCGTAATACGTTGATTCGACCTGGCTTGAAGATCACGAATCTCCCAGTAGGCTTCGCTGGCCGGATTTTGTTTGAGGACCTTGTTACGATAGAAGGCACCGTAGTCTTGTGTCTTGACCTTGCCGGCATAGCTCGCGGAGGATGCTTCCAAAGCATCTATAACCTTCATGCTCGTGGTATCTTCGCCAGGATTGCGTATCAACGAGTATCTGGCTAGCCCGTGGTCGTATGATCGAATGGCAAAGGGCCTGAGGACACCCTTCTCGGGACTCTGAGTAGTGAATACGACTCTGGCACTTTGTCAATCTTGGTCGAGGAGTAGAAGGCCCATGGTGGGCTCACGTTTGACAGCTCCCTGTACTCCCCTTCATCGTCCACTGCATGAATTCGGTAGGTTTCGATTGCATCGCTGCTTGCTCGTTGTCGTAGAGGGATTTCAGGGTGTCCTCCAATTTTCGGCGCAGGCGCTTTGATCTGGGGTTGTCCTGTTTACCTGTAAGTCTTGCAAGGCGGATAACCGCGCTTGCCATCGCGTGTGCTTGCGGAACTAAATCTCGCCAGATGCTTCTTATCCTCGATTTGGCTTCTGTCACATCAAGTCGAAGCGTGCCCAACATGATTGCCGTGATACTGGAACTCTCAGCATGAGTTCGCCGGCGCGCGGACCAAATTGCACTCACCCTCCCGTGCTTGTACCGCAGATGTAATCGAAATAATGACAGAGCAGATAGCCTTTCCCAGCGAGCTGCTCCCGACCCATAACATCGCCATCCGCACTTCCAATGGCAGAGTCGAACAAGGGCGAATAGTCACTAGTGAACGCGGGTTGGCCCAAACATCTTCGCGCGTCGCGCTCTATGCTTGCTATCTGTCGTACGAGATACTCTAGCACGACCAGAGAAGCGAAACCGTTGATACCATTATCATCTGGTGGCAGTCAGCGGCTTGCAAGTCAAAGCCTGATTTGGACTGCTAACCTATGCACAGTACCACCTGATTCTCCCAAACAGAGGCAGTCCGGTCAACTACATCGTCCTTTCGCACTACGTCACGATGTTCTTTGCTGGAATCCCCAAAATCAACAGGATCCGGACAACGGACAGCACACATGGGCGCTATATTGGTCTACCTTTTGTGGTGCCCAATTGATGCTCGGTGCAAAGCTGGCCAGGTGGAACTATGACTTGAGGTTTGTTTGAATGCAATTTTCAGCAGGGGAGGTCTCTGTATGAAGGGAGGCCAGCAAGAGCAGCTGACGCGGGCCGCGTGAAGGAGGTAAATAAAGTCGAGGTAAGCAAAGTCATGCATCAGCCATCCAAAAGGCTTAGGAGGTAGAGCCGCGTGCCACAGCCTTCGGCAAGGCGTGTCGGGCGGTCCAGAACTTAAGGACCTGCTGTCATCACTCTGACTTGAGAAGATAGATGAGGTACTGTCATGCTCAAGCCCGCCCAAGGATGAAACCCTGATGGGCGGCCTCACAAGCTGGGCTTCAATGCATGGCAGGTCAATAGTTGTGGAGGAAGCAGGGCGATCAGCATGAAGGCCATAGTAGCTCCAGCGGATGCCTCCAGGGCTGGCCCGCCGTGACTGCAGCACGGGGGCACGGCATGCATTGCGACATGTAGCGTCGTCCCAATCGAGGCGGTGGCCTCGGATCGGCTGAGCGTGGATCCGTAGCGAGTCTGACATGCATTGTGTGTGCATAGCATCTGCAAGCCAGCCCATCGGTACCACCGTGCTGTGGTCTTGCCTCCCGCAGTCGACAGCAGCTTGGTCGCAAGCGCCGGTCTCGTTTGGAACTCCTGCTGATGATGCAGCCTGAGGCACATCTGCATGAAACCGCAAAACCGTGCGATATCAAAATGGAAGCTTTGGACCACTTTGTCGGAAACATCTTGCAGCGGGGTTTGCCACGGAGTCGATGTTCCCGGAATGGTGCCCACGTAAGCGTAGAGACGAAGAAGACCGGAGAAGCATGGGGAGAGATCCAGCGGTGCGCGAGTAACACATGTACACTCCGTACGGCTGACGAGAATCGAAATGCTGGGTACGACACAAGACCATGCCACATCGGAGTAGATTCACGGCAACAGGGTGCGCGTGATAAGTTGGAGAGAAGAGCAACCGCGTACTTGAGATGAAGCGGTTGAGCAATCAGTCTTGCGCCATCAAACGCGTGTAGATACCACGACCACGAATGCCGCACGCTGGTCTCGGTCTGCGAAAAATGGGCACACCTGGCAATACCATGCAGCGTACTTGGCGACTTCGTCAGGCTTGGTTGTATCACATCCCACGTGCATACCGTCTTCTCACAACGACCATAAAACACATCATGCATCTTAGTCACCCGCTGCTCCTTGTCGTGATCCACTCCAGCAACTCCTTCGCACGCACAGGATTCCGTTGGTGCCTGTGATATGACACCGAAGCGAAAGCGTGCAGAGGATACTCCGTGTTATTGCATCAGAGGCTGGGACGGCCAAGACTGTGACCCTGTAGGCCGCACAGTGAACACCACTCACAGGAGCTCATGTTTACAACCCGAGTCGTCGCTAAGACATGTCTTGTTGCGCCGCGGAGTCAGCTGCGTACACCTCGACATACCTTGACAAAGGAGCTTCGTTCCCAGTCATCCACCTAAGCAGGATTCCCAACGTTCATATACACTACAGGACCATTGCACAGTGTCCATTGCACATCAATCAACCGCGCCTCGCCCTTCACAAGTACCAAAGATTTTATCTGGGAACATGAAGCGCGGCCTGCAGCACATCGCCATCATATTTTTGGCGGCAGTCGGGGCCAATGCTTACACCTGTGAGCCGAACTGCCAAGCTTCAAGCCCAGGTGACAGATGCCCAATATATTGCGTGAGTACTATACAGAGACGATGAGACTCCAAGACTGTGTGCAGCTTTTTAACATTTGACTAGTCTGGGAAGTTATAGGGATCATCTGACACCTGGGTATGTCAGGGATCAAATAGGCAACGGCTGCTGCGACATGTCGAAGGTCGTACATTAAGCGGCAATTCACGCCCATTGCGGTCAAAATTCGCCTCTTCTGGCTGAACCAACTTAGAATCGTCTATTGAAAAAGGCTTTGCTATCACCGTAGAGCTTGCGGTACTTCGACTACGGCTTTCGGACGGAAGAAAGCGACCATGTCATGCTTCTGGATACGATTCCTTCGAATTCTCAGTATACGCGCTACTGGACATCATTGAGGGAGACCGCTGTGACCTGATGGCTAGAAGCGAAGGAAAAGGGTTGATTGAGTTGCTACCTTAGCAGATCTATGCGGGACAATCGCCCATAATCAACGTTCATTGCGGTGTAACAAAGCATACTCCAATACTTATCACACGAGGAGATTTTCAGTTGAAGATGCAGCATCCGTTAGGTATTATTCCTCTCACTCTAGACGGTCTCCGTGGCTGCGTGAAGGCAACAGTAGTCATTCGCAAAGCCTCCAGATGTCACGGGCGATGCTCAGGTCAACCTGACAACGCAGCTCAAAACCTTGCGCTAGGTGCTCGACTGGCAAGAGGCACTGTCCTTGAATGATCGCCTAGTATCGGCTGTGAAGCTCCTCCAGGCTCTATTGAACTTGCGTACCGCCAGATCCAGACATTGCAGTACAGACTGATAATTACACGCTTTAGTGGCAGTCTCACACTACTGTGGACAAGGTACAATCGTTTCGCTTGAGATCCTTGGTGAGGGAACCATTCAATCATGCGTCAATGACATATGCGGAGCACATGAGGAACCTCAGAATGAAGTCCTGCATCTCAAATACAAGATCCAGATCCCTAGATCCAGGTCCCCGATATGTGGTTCCGGGTGCTCTTGTTTTTGCCCAACGCAGGCCTTTTCGCACAATTTCTATACCTCTAACCAGGCAGTCGGGATGTGGTGCCAAGATAGCCAATCATTTCACTCAGCGAGAGACACACGCCTTTGTGGACGAGTATAAAGGGGGTGCTCGTTGGAGAAATGGGGAGTACAGACGAGATCCTCTGCTCTCCGAGTATTCGTGCCACGCAGCAAGTCGCCGGCCCTCCTTTAGTGACACGCGGCCGCAGAGAAATGTGGGCGACAAGTACATGTAACTTTAATTCAGCGCACATGGCTGCAGGGAGACTGGGCAGCATATAAGATCGAGCGCCAAAATCTCGATGCAGAGTTGCAGACTAAGCGTCGGGTGTCTTGGCCTGTTGTAGACTGCACATCTCTTTGGATATTTAGCTGCTCGGTCGATTCTGCCAATTCTCCAGCTTTCAGTAGGCAGGTGCTTTGCATCTATACCGCCTTGGATTTCGTCCCATTAAGTGGATTCCGTGCGTGGATTGGACGAAATGCCCTACGGACACCGGATTTAACCCTGCACTTCCTGTCTTGACCATCTCCTGGCAAGCCAAGGGGGACCGCGGCACGATGAACAGCCACTGCATCGCCAAGGAGTCCCCTCTTCCGCCAGAATGCGAGCGGGGACGGGAACTTTCGAAGGGAATTATACTTAACCCCATGCGTCTCAGACGTTCAACAAGGCAACAATCAGATACATACCTACCGTACTGGACTTTGCAAGACGCCACGTGAGGCCACACGCAGCGACTTCTGCAAAGCCCATTGCCAACGTGCGGATACGAGTCAACCTCACATACACACATACAGACTCGGACCTTGATCCACCCAGTCAAACGAGGAACATGAAGTTCACAGCCGGTCTTCTTGTCCTCACCAGCTTTGCCAACCTAGCTGCTGGCTACTATTACTGGTTCGCGTGCTACTGTGAAGGCACCCCACAAGAGCGGCCTGTGAGGACGTTGACCGCGTGCAAGGCCATCTATGGAAGCGGTGATTATTACAGCTCGAAAAACCAAGAGTGCATAGCGCCAGCTGCTGGGCCAAAGATGGAGGAAGGGGCTTGGGGTTATGCTTGTGCGCACTCCCACGGGGGGATTGACGACGGGTATAAATGCCGTTGAGCTCTGGGCATCGTTCCGCCCGTGGGCAGCCCGGTCACGGGCGAGGATCAGGCTATGACGGAGCATCGGGGAAGCTGGTTGCTGGAGGAGATTGGGTGGTCTACACGGAGAACGTCCGCGCTTGCCTGTCTGCGTCATCACTATGGCGGTGGCTTCTACTTGGAGCTGTCATTCTTTCCGCATTCCATTCTTCTGGACACGGCGAAAAGTGGGTGGACTCGCAAAGTCGCTGATCAGGGTCCAGACGTGCCACGATCAACCGAATAGCAGCGAAATGGCGCTCTTTCGAGTAATTATGTGCTCCGATGGGGTGGGATGGCCAAGTCACAACTTCGCGGGAGCGCAATGTGAAGCAATAATCCTTCTTGAGTGCCTATCCTTTCGCACGCTCAGATCCTGATCCCTTCAGTCTCGAATCGCAGCGAACTACGGCCGGATACAGTCTTTATAGCTATACAGCGTTCCACACCCGGGTGTCAAATTCCTGCCTTTCACCCAGTCGGGATCGCCCTTCATCTCCTGCGATTGAGCGATTGATCGCTAAGAACATCGTTATATAGACGAGAGCCTCTGTTTCGTGCATCCTGTGGCCGTATGTGACAGCACTGTGCCATGTGATAGTTGTATCATGCCACTCCGGTCGAGTGGTAAAAGCACTCGATGGGCGGCCATGGCTCATGGCATCTGCGCCGAGCGCATTCCAGCGAACTCGTACTAGATCCTGACCATGAGTTGAGCGACGCGGCTTCAGCAAAACAGGCTGTTTTCGCCTGAAGCCGTTGTTGCTTGCTCCAGTGAGTGGGTTCTGGTGTAGCGCCAATGAGATGGGAGTATTTGTGGCTTTCTTGTGGCACAAATGCACTGCAGCGCACATGACTCGCGCAGCTCCTCCCAAGCTATCGAGACATGTGCTCTTCTTAAAGCCATCGCGCAAGCATGGTCAAGCCTCTCTCCTTCAAGGGCGAGAAGCCCAAGAAGCGCAAACGCACGCAGAAGGACCATGACGAAGCAGACGACGCGCCGGCCGCGAAACAGCAGCTGGCGACGACTGACGGCGCAGAAGCGAATGAAGACGAGAACTGGGTCTCCGCCGACGCCTTGACAGACATCACCGGCCCCATCCTCATCGTCCTACCTTCGACCCCGCCCTCAAGCTTAAGTGTCGACCAGCTAGGCCGCGTCTTCGCCCAACCCATCGAAAACATGGTCGAAGGCAGCCCCGAAAGCGCCGAGCCGCACGACGTTCGACAAGTCTGGATCGCCACGCGAGTCGTCGGCAGCGACACGGAATTCGTCTTCAAAGGCCACCACGGCCGCTACCTCGGCTGCGACACATTCGGCGTCCTGGAAGCTGGGCGCGAAGCCATGGGCCCGGAGGAGACGTTCCGTCTTCAACCCGCTGAGGGCGTGAGTGGGCAGTTTGAAGTGAAGACGAAACATGGCAAGTTCTTGTCTGTGGACTTGGGGCGGGAGAAGGAGAAGGTGGAGGTTCGAGGCGATGCGGAGGTAGGTGGGGAAGGGACACGGGTGAGGCTTCGGATGCAGGCGAGGTTTAAGCCGAAGCACAAGGTTGAGAAGGCGGAGAAGGTGCGGGCGAAGATTTCGCGGAAGGAGTTGGAGAGTGAGGTTGGGCGGAAGTTGGAGGATGAGGAGGTGAAGAGGTTGAAGAGGGCGCGGAGGGAGGGCGATTATCATGAGGTGGTGCTGGATGTCAAGGTGAAGGGAAAGCATGATAAGTTTGCTTGAAACTGGTGGCGTTACATGGTCCACGAAACGCTTCAAATGCAATGAGGCTGATGGCTCTGAGCTGTGAGTGCTTGGCGAGGGATGTGCTTCGCATGATGCCTTATTTACATGGCCGACGTCCTCAGTATACGCCTCAACACAGCGTCCAAGTCCGTCTGATCATCGAAACCCTCCGGCAACCTCGGTATCTGCATCGTCAGCTCTGTACTTCTATCACTACCCGGAGCACCACTGAGGGAAGCATCGATGCCGTTCCTCATTCGGTTTGGCGTTGCGCCTTCCTCCACCGACCGCTGCGTTTCGCCAGACTCTCCACCTTCCACATTCTCGATGTACTCATACTGCATGGACTCCCTCAGTAACTTCTGCTCGCCATGTCTCGGCATGTGCAGAGTGGGTGCAGACGCCGATGTCTTGAGCGGCCACTCCTCATCCAGAAACGGAGGTGTCGGTGTTTTAACGTACGGCACGTGCTTCTCAGCCTCTTCGGCAACAGCTTCGCCTCTTGCGATGCTTGAGGCTACGCTTTGCGAGTAACGATTGTTCCTGTACAATAAGACATCACTCTGCGACAGAGCGCACGGCGGGGGCAGGGTGGAGCTGGTTGCTGTCGAACTCATTCCGGTGCGGTCGTGCAGGCGTTCTGCATCAACTGGCGCAGATCGCGAGCTGACGGGGATAGTTGGTCTGCTGCGATTCTGCTGTGACTTCATCCGGGCCCAGGGAGCCGAAATATCGACCTCGAATTTCTGCGACCTGCTCTTCTGCCCTTTAGTTATCTCTGGCGACGACCCTTGTGGCTGAGTGGCTTGGACTATCAATACACTATCGTCGGCCGTGGGATTCACACCATGGACGCTTTGATATGCCGCAGGAGCTTCACGAAACTCTGTCGGTGTCGGCGAGCGATTTACGATCCTCCACGCGGTGTCCGCAGGCTTTGATGCTTCCTCTTGTTCCCCAGCGTCGACCTTAGGCTGTAATTGGTGATCCGCCGGCGGCGATAAAGGTCGGCAGTCCGGCGACTCAAACGCCTTGAAAGACACGCCTTCCGTGCTGGCCGGAATGCTTGGCCGCAGTGTGTTGCAAGGCGCAGGCGATTGTCTCCCTGATCCCAACGTCGGCGTACTACCCAAGCGCCGCTCGCGCAGCCACTGTCTCGGTGTGCGTCTGCGTCGAGTGCTGGTCGATGACATGGGCGAAGGCGTTGTATCAGTCAGTCTGCGGAGTTTCTGGAGCCTCTTGCGTTCTCCTGCGTCTGGCTCTGAAATTCTGAGTTAGTACCTTTGAAGTTCACAGGTGAAGTGATGTTCTGTACGAACCTTTCGAGCGCGATTGCACGCAGCCCATTTCAGCACTGCGACTTTCGGGATGCTCAGCTGCGTATAGTGTGTCTCCATGCACCATGAATATTTACGGACACTACCTCGTCAATCCCTTGCCGTCGACTTCAGGCCAGCAATTGCCTGCATGGACTTCGCGATGGCGCTTTACATTGAAGCTTGCAGAGCACGAGAGCCGCGAGCATTTATATGAGAGCACTATCAACACATGGCCAGTGAAGAGCATGAGACCACGAAACATAGTGAGACAGCCACAGGTGATGTCACTGACGTGTGTTGCAGCTCACGCGATCTCTGATATGTGCGTCGGACATGTTTATCTCGGACGAATGGTCGATATGTGGACTTGCAGGCTGCGAGAATCTGATTTTGCGCATGAGACCCGAGGGTCCACGAGTTGGTTTGGAGACTGTCGGGCTTGTTGGTGTGCGATTTCGCGACGGAGTGTCGTGGATGCTGGGGATGTTCTGCTTCCGGTCGACGGCACTGTGCGTCTGCTTCTTGCGCCTAAAGGCTCCGGTCCACCATCGTGCTTCGTACACGGTGGGTCGCTGCTCAAGATCCAACGTGATCGCTTCGCTGCGCGGGGTCATGAATTCGATCACGCTTCCCCTTCCACCATCGCCGGACCTGCCTGCTCCTATGTGGTCGATGTGGTCGATGTGGTCGATGTGGTCGCTAGTAGGATCGCCCCTCAGAATGTTGGACAGGACATATATGACGACAAAGAAATCACGACAGCTCAGGCGACGACTCTGAATGCGACGCAAGCGCAGCATTGCTCTCACCATCACCCATCGAGAGTGCATGCGTCCTCGAAGCCCAGATTGACCACCCGCAGCAAATCTCATTCAAGCTCCGTACAGCTCCTGCAGACAAGGCCATCCTCCTAGCCCACCTGCTCATTCTTCATCTTGCCCTGTCGATCTCATGCAAAGCAGAAGCAGGCCTCGAAGGCGGAAGAACGACCGATGTCAAGTAGCGTCCGAAAGCTCTTATGGGTGAGCAAGGGTAGGTGGAAGCACGGTACAACCATTCTGCTTCAGTATCTACGAATAGTTCATGCCCATCCGCGTTCTCGTGATCTCGTCGTTGGACTCTTCACCAGGAGTTCGGGAGGCTGATATTCCCCTGGCAATTCGTGGAGTTGTCCTGCGTCGGCTTCGTAGGACCTCGCTTCAGGATGCAACTCACTCATCGCCATACCATCCAGCTCGCCAGGGTTGTTCGCTCGATTAGCCTCTTTGTCGTGATGCTTGCCGCCGAGACTTGAGTGTTGCGGACCTGATCGACGACGACGGCGGCTTCTCCGCAGAAGATACGCTATCACGGCAGAAAGTAGAGCGAGCCCAAGAACACCACCCACGACACCTCCAGCTATCGCGCCAATATTGGTTGTATGATTTGGCGTTGGAGCCGAAGAGATTGTCCAAGCCATAGTGCTCGAGGCGCTTGCTGAGCTTGAGGTAGTTGCAGTAGGCGCTCGTGCCTTCATTACGGAGGCCAGTGTGGGATCAGCGAAACCGGCGTCAGGTTGTGTCTTCGTGGCTTCTCCTGACGCACTGCTCTCGTGTCAGCTCAGTTCAGCAAAGCATTTGCACAGTCGAGAGTAACTTACTTCCCACCTATGACGTTGTATATGATTTCGGGCACCTGATAAGTCGTGCTCAAATTCAAGGAGTCGCTCTGCCACTGGTAGGTCGAAAGGTCGAGAACTCGAATCGGCGAGACGACATTATTGCAATTCCCGTCACTGATATAGGACTGGCTGCCCTGGCTGCCCTGCCGGATGATACCCCAAAGACCAACATAAGCGTTTCATTATAAACTTGACAGTTCAAGTGGTCCCGACCAGTGCCGTTGCCGAGCTGAGCTTCTGAACTTGTCTAATTCGAAAGAGAGGACGCATCGATCCAGGTGAAAGACGGGAGCGTGAGTATGGACACCGTCTCGACGGCGTCGGTCAGCTCTAAACTGTACCCGCCATATATCGTGATGTGGAAAGCGCTGCCATCGGGCGAGGTGGTCGCGACGCCGCAAAAGGACGACTTGTGAGCCGGGATGTCGCCAGAAGCCTTCTGCAAGAACCATGTATGCGACGCAATGTCGTAGATTGAGATCAGAGCGAACGTGCTGTAATAAGGCCAGCCCCAATCCGGTTCGATTCCTGCGCTGATGTTCGCTCCGCCAAAGACGACAAGGATGCCCTCGTCGCCTGCGGGAACGTACACCATTTGACCTCCGTAGTAGTAGTTAGGCACGTCGATGCCATACGAGCCATTGGCCAGGGTTTCGTTTGTCCAGGAAAGATTTTTCGGATCGGAAGCATCGAAGCGCACCATCCCGCCTACATTGTTGCCATCCGACCCATTTCCGCCGAGGATGAAGCCGAGTCCAGAATACGGCACACTGGCGAATGTTGCGGAGTTGCAATTTCCAACGTTCAACGGGCCTCCTGCGACTTTGACTGTCGACCAAGAGCCAGTGGTGGTGTTCTAGGCAGAGAGCTCGTCGTTGGCTGCATTCGTGGTGCCGTATACGTAGAGCGTGTCATTCGTTTGCCACAATGCGCCATGTGCGCATATCTTGTCAGGATCCCCGAGCTCAGCAATCTCGAACGCATTGCCCGTGCTGACGCCTATGGTAGCATTGTTCAAGGCAGCAGATGGTATCGAACGCTCGACAGGGTATTGATCGTTCACGTCCATCCAGTACAACTCCTCCTCTATTGGAAGGTCAGCTGGGGCTTGCTGACGCGGTTGCTGCGGTACACGGCAACATACTGGCGCCGATGCTCTGACCGCCACCCGCTGTCACAAAGCTATAGTCCCCGCCCATAAAGGACAATTGGTCCTCAACGAGTGCGGCTACGCATGGTCAGCTTGGTCGCCTCGGACGAGCACGCCTTCGTGCTTACATAGCCCGGCCATGATGTAGCAGAGATCCCCAACGGAGCAGCTTGCCATACGCACAAGGCCCACGGCGATGGCTACGAGAGACCATCCCTATTTCGCCATCATTGAAAGTGTCCTGTACTCCGTGGTCTTGCAAGCAATTAGCAGTGACAAAGTCTCGGTTGTGCTTCAATGTCTCTTGTTAAGGAGCTTTGAGAGGGTGCGTGTAAAATAGTAGAGAGGTCTTGACGCCTTGGGCATTTTCAGCCTTGCCTGAAATAGAATTCGAATAAGCGCCTGCTATGATCTTGCTGTGCCGCGCAGGATGCATTTGCAGCCAATATTATGGAGCTTAGCGCCACCCAGAAAACGATTCGACCGGCTCTCCTATGCGCAGTGTTGATTTTCTGCACCTATTCGTCTGCAATCGCGATGCGCAGTAGAGCAAAAGTATGAAAGTTACTGGCTTTTCTCTCGAGCACGGCGATATTGCCATGATGGTTACTGCTTCCAGATCGTTGAATCTCTTCGCAACAACCACTGCAGTGCGCAGAGGCTCTTCACGAATGCTGGCCATTGCGAATGGAACTGGAGATATTCTGGTGGCCCAATTGATCCTTCGCGCTAAAATTCAGCCGTAGCAATGAAGAAGCGCGAGATGATTATAGAACTCCACCCAATTGCTTACTATGGTCCCATTTCGGCCCGGCAACAGCAGCCATCTAGAGCTTGCCGAGCGTGCTACACCTCGTCACGATGGCAGCGAATTTACTCATCTCCTCCGGATCAGTCGCCCAAGATGTCAGCAGCCGCACCACAGCCCGGTTCTTATCAAGCATCTCCCATATGTAGAACAAGAATTGTTCCCGCAGCCGTCGACGACATACATCGGCAGGATAGCAAACACTTGATTCGTCTGAGTGGTAGCATGCAGTTCAAAACCTGCCGCCACGACACAACGTGAGAGCCGCTCAGCAGCGTCGTTTGCGGCTCGCGCGAGGTCGAAGAACAAATTCTCTCGAAAGAGCTCTGCGAACTGCACGCCGATGATGCGATTCTTGGCAAGCAAGCCTCCGTTCTGCTTGATGTACAATTCGAAATCCGCAGCCAGCTTGGGATGCCTCACGGCGTCCACAACGATGGCTTCGCCAAGTAGAGCACCGTTCTTCGTTCCGCCGATCCAGAATATGTCGGTGAGCCGCAGCATATCGCTCAAGGTCAAGTCGTTCGATCGGGAGGTCAACGCCATGCCTATTCGCGCCCCATCCACAAACAGCAGCAAATGGACGGAGGCATGCAGCGATGGAAATGGCGTTCGCAGCTGTCCCGCTTGGGACAAAAAACACACCCGCGTTCTGGCATCCGAGATGGCGTCTTATGTGTCGACGTGCCTCGTCGGTGTAGATGTCACGGCTGTAGCCCGACGCCTGTAATTGGTTGCTTGCGACTAGGGCCTGCAATAATCGAGGGTGTGCTCCTTCGCTGTAGTCGTCCAGGAAGCTGTATTTCTGATTGGGCTCTGGGCTGAATTTTGCTTGGTGCTCGTGAGAGACCGCCGATTTTGGACTGGATGTCATGGTGGCGACAGATGGCAGTATACCAGAGCTATTCACTCATTGATGCTGTCCAAGTCACAGCGAACGCGACTTATTCGGAGCACCAGGGCAGTTTGCTTGTCTGCGAAAAACGAATCTTTTGGCCTTTCAAGTAACTATACGGTCGTAAGCAGGGTTGGAGTATTAATTTCGGTGCCTGTAGGTTAGGTCTTCTGTCTCATCCAGGAAGGCGTACAGAGTACAGACTGTAGACCAATGAAAGGACTCATCCACTGCTGTAGTAATGTTGTGCGTTGCGAGACGCCAACGCCTACCACCAACGAATTTTCAGCTGGATACCGACAACCGGGTGAAGCGGACCATCATCGGTATGGTGAAAGCCAGGATGACGGGAGCGATCGCCCAGACACTATGTCTCAGTCTCAGTCTCGCGCTATTTGACACATCTGTCAAGAAGCTACGAGCTCGCCGGACAGACAATTTGGCAACAGCATGTAAATGCATAGCAACAGTAGTGCTCGCTTAGTGCTGCCTGCAGAGGCATCGCTGGCGGTACTGCAATAACACCAAGACACTACTTTTCTCTTGTTGGACGCCGGAAACCAGAGCAAGGCAACGCCCGGAGTCGCGTGGGAGCAGACGACCAATGCACATGGTGGCTGCACCGGCCGCATAACCGGTAAGTGGAAGTGGAGTAGGCCTGCTTCTGGCAAACAAAAGCCCCTGAACGCTCATAGACGACAGCTCCTGCCTTTTCGACCACTGCTCGGATGGCCTGAAGGGTGATGTGGTGCCAGATTGCCGTGCCCGCAGACGCCAATCTGCCAGTAGCTGTCAAAGGAATTTGCTGGCGGTACCAGCACTCTGCCTTTGACCCCCCCCCCCCACCCAAACGGTGTAACTGCAGATTGTCTCACGATGTGTGTGCTCGGTCTGGTGGCTTCGTTTGGGGATATTTCCAAAGTATGTCTACCAGGCGTAGTGAGCTTGATCATTGTGTGAGAGGTAGGCACAGCAAGGTTCAATGTTGACGCTCGGAAACATGTCGTCTTCACTCGCAATCCAAAGTCCGCGGTAATGTACCGGTGGAGTCCCTATTTGGAGTCCCTATTCGCGCTTGCCCAGTCATGACGTGGGCAAAAGTAAGCAGGAGCGCCGGAGCCCTCTCCTGTCCAATCACGGTCGGGCCAATGTAAGCGGGCATTACGTCGTGTCGAGCTGCCCGCGTTCATAGATCACGTTGTCCATAATTGCATGTAAAAGGTGCTTCAACCTGCCAGTCTTCTACAAGGTCAGTGTTAATGCCCCTGCTACGATCTATCTTCTTTTCAGCCTCTCATCTGTCCAAACAACTCGTCCCAACTGCAACTAGAAGATTGAAACAGCGGACTTTCGTTACCTCCAACATCCGAGCAGCAATGGCTAGCGAGTTCAAGCTCAAGGACCTCTCGTCCATTGACCTCAAGAACGGCCAGAAGCAGGAAGCAGAAGTCGACGGCATCGAGGGTGGCAAGGTCATCCTCGTGAAGGTCGACAATGAAGTTCACGCACTCAATGCCAATTGCACGCACTACGGTGCCCCACTGGTGAAGGGTGTTGTGACTGGCGATGGCAGATTGACCTGTCCTTGGCATGGCGCCTGCTTCAATGTCAAGACTGGCGATGTAGAAGACGCTCCCGCACTAGACCCGCTCCACAAATTCGATGTCATCACCAAGGATGGTGGTGTCTACATCAAGGCACAAGAGAAGCACATCAAGGACGGTAGGCGCTTTTTGAGCATAAAGTCTCAGGCCAAGAACCAAGAGAAGGTCGTCATAGTCGGGCGTGGAGCTGGTGCATCGTCTGCCATTGAAGCACTCCGTGCTGGTGGCTTTACCGGGGCAATCACTACGATCGCTGAGGAGGACTACCAGCCCATTGACCGCACAAAGCTGTCTAAAGCGTTACTCACAGACCTCTCGAAATTGGCTTGGAGGACGAAGGATTTCTACAAGGAGGGTGGTGTCGAGTTCATCACAGACAGCGTCACGTCCCTCGACTTCCAAGGCAAGAAGGTCCAGACCAAGAGCGGCAAAGAGTATCCCTACACCAAGCTCATCCTGGCCACTGGCGGTATTCCGCGCTACCTCCCACTTGACGGTCTCAAGGGTGATTTGGGCAACGTCTTCCTCCTCCGCGTCCTTGGTGATGCCCAGAACATCGTGTCCGCCGCTGGCTCAGAAGGCGGCAAGAAGGTCGTGGTTATTGGCAGCAGCTTCATCGGCATGGAAGTCGGAAACTGCTTGGCCAGCCAGAAGCACGACGTGACGATCGTCGGCATGGAGAACCAGCCTCTGGAGAACATCTTAGGTGCTGAAGTCGGCAAGGTCGCCAAGGCGTTGCTGGAGAAGAACGGTGTCAAGTTCTACATGGGCGCGAGCGTGGACAAAGGAACGCCAGCCAAGAGCGACAGCAGCAAGATTGGTGCAGTTCACTTGAAGGACGGCACTGTGCTGGAAGCTGATTTGGTGATCGAGGGTGTCGGTGTTCGTCCGTCGACTGAGTACCTGCAGGACAACCAGCATGTGAAGCTGAATGAGAAGGACAAGTCGATCATCGTCGACGAGTCATTCGCCGTTAAGGGCGTCTCAGATGTTTATGCGATTGGAGATATCGCCACATACCCTTACCACGGCCCCGGTGGCAATGGTGCACCCATTCGCATTGAGCATTGGGACGTCGCGCAGAATGCCGGCCGTTCGGTAGCACACTCAATCAACAAGCCGGGGAGCAAGCCGAAGCCGTTTATTCCTGTATTCTGGTCCGCAATCGGGTCGCAACTGCGGTATTGCGGTAACACGGTTGGAGGATACGAGGACTGTATCATCCAAGGCAACACAGATACAAGTGAGGGCAAGCAGAGCTTTGCTGCTTATTACACCAAGGGCGATGAGGTGGTGGCTGTGGCATCGATGATGAAGGTAGGTCTTTCCTGAGAGTATGCGTGCGGGAGACGTGGTGTGCTAATGATTGGTTGTAGGATCCGTACATGACCCAGGCAGCGGAACTCATGCGAAGAGGCAAGATGCCAAAGAAGAGCGAGATCCAGAAGGGTGTGGATATCCTGGAGATCAGTGTCCCGGCTGAGGTGAAGATATGATTCATGAACCACGATATCCAGAAGTGGGCCCAGTCCACACAGTAGAGCAGACGACACATTCGCATACAACGAACACACAATGTTCAGGCATTCGATCTCATGCACGCCGGTTGTTTGTTAGCGTCCAAATCACAATAGGACCTTAGGCAAGTTGCTATCATGAAGGTGCATCTTTTGCATGGCCAATGGTAGTCAATAATGCCCTTCTCCCTGTGTCGGCGTCCGCATATCACCGCGCATCCCGGACTGACTCAGTACCATGGTAGACGTTGCTGCTATGCTTGCTCAACATACATGCCCTGAGTCGGTCAGTCGAGCCCTGGCTCCCCATCGGCAGATTCCAGAATGTTGCATACAACATGCAGTTGAGACCCATCACCGTCGGGTCACACGAACTATCTTCATCTTGGCAGTCGATGGATGCAAGCAAATAATTTTCTGATACTGGAACCTGTCCACGCAGGAATAACAAGTCGACCTTCTTCACCGATGCTTCTAGTACCGCGTATATCCTCTTGGCCATCATTGTGGTAGAAAGAATCCACAAAGGGACTTTAGACCGCGGAAAGCCGAAACCGGACATGGGCCGGCCTCGACCGCTCGGCAGACCTTCTAGTCCTGGCGCTCCACGTGCCGAACAGCCGCATGTACGTCAAAGCCATCAAACAGCGCAAGCAGCGTCCACCTTGTTGCCCTTCGGCCGCAGGAGTTTGCACTTGTTCGGCAGACGCGTTGGCCGTTGCAGCGATCGCGCACTAGATCGTCCACGCTTGATGAGTAAATCATGGACATGTCCGGCGGTAGGTGAATAATCCCCTTCTCTTAGCCGGTCCCTGTTCTGCGGCATTCATGTTCTCTTCTTGCTGGGTATTGTTGGCTTTGCTTGGCTTTGGATTGGTCTGAAGCATTGGAGCAGAAAGATGCAATCATTCGTCCAATTTAGACGATTTAGGACTGCTGTGCAGAGCCAGCTGGATCGGGAAAAGGCTAGAGCTCAGGAAGGCACGCACGAGGTCGAGATACAGCAGTCCCCGACTTCTTCGTCAACGAAGACGGATGAGAGCAGAGCGGATCTGGAGAAGGGCGCAGAGTGCTTGAATCATGCCCCACCACCTACATCAGGTGCCCAGGCCGCTGGGGCGGATCCAAGTATCAGACCGCCATTGCCAAGGGAGGAGTCCGATACTATGCGAGTGGGTCAGCGGTCCGGCGAAGTACCGAAAGAGGAGGAAGAGAAGGCCCTAGAAGGCATAGGGGTGGAGGACGAAGACGAGACCGAGGACGAAGACGGCGACGGCGACGGCGACGACGACGACGACGAACGTTTGCAGCAACGCACACGCCTCTCTCGCATGACAACCCAACAATCAAACACGTCGGCACGAACGAAGCTAGGGCGTTCATTAACGGGCATTCAAATCCGCAAACGCAAGACCAACGAAGGAGGCACGGGCAACGTCTTTGTCGTTGGCTTCCAGGGCCCGGACGACCCTCTCAACCCTCAGACCTGGAGCTATGCAGGTCGTGTCCCTTGTACCCTCATGATCGCGGCGATCGGTTGCGTCGTCGGACTGGCGAGCTCGATCGACAGTTCCACGATTCCGCAATTCGCGGAGTACTTCCACGTCAGCCAGGTCGTGGCTAGTCTGGGAACTGCCCTGTTCCTGATAGGATTAGGATGTGGCGCGCCGATCGCAGGACCCATCTCTGAGACGGTGGGGAGGAACCCCGTGTACGTCGTCACTCTGGCACTGTACATGATCTTTGTCATGGCAAGCGCATTGAGCCCCAATATCGGTGCTTACTTCGCTTTCCGCTTCATCGCAGGCCTCTTCGGCTCTACACCCATCACATGCGCAGGAGGCAGTATCTCCGACCTCTGGAACCCACTAGAACGGGTCTTCGCATTCCCCATCTTCGCCCACGCCGCTTTCACCGGACCCTTAATCGGTCCAGTCATCGGCGGGTACATCGCGGAGTACCTAGGCTGGCGCTGGGAAGACTGGATCACGCTCATCATCTCCGGACTCGTGCTGAGCCTCGTCGCGCTCTTTTTGCCAGAAACTTACCCGCCCATCCTGCTGAAATGGAAAGCGCAGCATCTCCGCGAACTCACGGGCGACGACCGTTACTGCGGCGCCATTGAGATCCGGCAGGAATCTCTCGCTCACCGCCTCAAACGCGCACTCTACCGCCCCATCCTGCTTACCTCCCGTGAACCTATCATCATGCTCATAGCGCTCTACCTCGCCGTCATCTACATCATCCTGTTCACCTTCCTGAACGGCTACCCCTACATCTTCGAAGGCACGTACGGCATCTCGCAAGGCCTCAGCGGGGTTTGCTTCATCGGCATCATTGTTGGCCTGTTCGGGGCTTCTGCACTCGTACCTATGATCTACAAGTGGGCGAAGCACGATATGAAGAAGATTGAGGAGAAAGGTGGCTCCCGGCTGGCTCCGGAGTTCAGGTTGTGGTATTCCATGCTCGGCGGTGCTGTGGCGATTCCCATCAGTCTGTTCTGGATGGGCTGGACGGCGCGGCCGGATATCAGTATCTGGAGCCCTTTGGTCGCGAGCGCGTTCTTCGGGTACGGAATCCTGTGCGTCTTCATCACGAGTTATCAATACGTCATCGATGCGTACGAGCAGTATGCTGCTTCTGCTTTGGCATCGATATCGTTTATTCGATATGTGGCGGCTGGAGTGATGGTGATAGTTGGAAATCCTTTCTATAATAACCTGGTGAGTGTGTGATGCAGTGGATGACATGAGATTGCTGACGTCGTTTCGGTGGGCAGGGTGTTCCGTATACGTGCACGACCTTGGCGTGTCTGAGTGCGATGTTGGTGCCTGTGCCGTATGTGTTTTACAAGTATGGGCCGTGGATTCGGGCGAAGTCGAAGTATGCTATCAATGTCACGACAGGAAGTTAGTGAGGTTGTTAGAGGATGCATCAAGGTCAGCAGGCGTAGAAGATCGGGGATACATTTGCAGCGATTGCATTCAGCGAGGCGTTGAGGTGGGGCAAAATATTGGGGAGACATTTTGGCATTATCTGATATACCCTTCAGCGTTCGTGCATAGAGATAGCTTATTCACATTTCAGCATTGCAACTGAAGCTGCATCATTGAAGCAGAGTGAGGTCGAATACTCCATACAAACGGCAGGCACTTCTCACACATTGAGTTTCCTCACGCAGCTGCGACTCGGCCTAATCGCGGCCAGTGACGCTTGATGAAGAGCTTTACCTCGACTCCACCTATCTATGTACATACCACAGTCTCTCCATCAATCAACATCCCGCTCACCCACCCATTCCCCCTAACCAGAAAACCCAAAGTCGTGAAAAATGGTCTACACACTCGTCGTCCACCTCTACGCCAAAGACGGCAAATCCTCCATCGACAAACTCATCGCGAAGCTCCAGGAAGCGAGCCAAGTCTACTCTAACGACAAGGAGACATTGGGCTGGTAAGCACAATCCCCCCCCCCCCTCTCCAGGGACATGTCCCGAAAATTTTCAGCGGATTTGTCGAGTACTGATCGTGTCGGCAGGTTCGTCATGCAATCCGAGTCCGATCCAAGGGCTTTCACCATCGTACGGTTTACCCTCCCACTTCCCGATTCACCGTGCTGGTTGGGAATGGAGATGAGAAGGCTTCGGGAAGGGAATGTGTGACTGACTTGCGGTTGGGATATAGGTCGAGAGGTACGAGCACGAGAGTAGTCAGAAGGTACGCCTTTCCCCCCACCTTTGCCAACCCTCCTCCGCCACACCCTCACATCCAGGACCTTACTGACAGGAATCGCAGTACCACCTGGAGAACCCGTAAGCCATCCCCAACCACAACTTTTTTCTTCTATTAATGATGTGGTGTAGCTACTGGCAAACCTTCGACAAGTACGTCCTGCCTCTGCTGGACAAACCCATGGACTTGCGCCGCTTCAACGAGCTGGACACGAGGAAGGAGGTGAGGGTCGAGACGGATGAGGGCATGTGGGAGGCTACGAAGAAGCATCAGGCAAGGGAGTAGAGATCGATTGACGAGAGGATGTTTGCGTGATGAAGCGGGAGCCGACTGCGGTAGTGCTAATGCCTGGGTCACCTTCATCTCATGAGGGTAAGCACGATTAAGTAAAGGAGCATACAAGTGCACACGAAAATGACGTTGACGACCTCGAACCTCCTCCTCACCCCTCCCCATTTGCCCTATATTTCCGAAATCAAGCCATTCATCGCGTTAGTCTTCTACCAATTCCTTCTATCTTTCCACACGGCATCAAGATCCATCGCGTCTTGCCGGACCACCTCCTGGGACACTTCGCTACGAACTGCCATTGTTCGACCCCACGCACCGCAACTGCCAGCGCAGACCCAGCCAAGGGGTTGTTTCGCGTGAGCCCCCGGGACAGGAGGAGGCGAAGGTCTTGCCTGCTCTCTATCCGTGGGCCCCGTCTGCTTCCGTGTCGTCTTTGCTGATGATGCTCGGCCGCTGAGCATCAGTCCCCGCATCACTTGCTGTTGCTGCCTGCTGCGACACTTCTGCGCTCGAACTAGGCGACATCTCGCCTTCTGCTGCCACTTTCCAGACCAGGAGCAACGGGCACTCGTCCAAGCGCACATCACGTCGCACCGCCGCGTTTCGCGATAGACGGCCTTGATGTTGCATCTCGTCGTTACCGCGAGCCTCATT
Source organism: Teratosphaeria nubilosa (assembly GCA_010093825.1). Classification (NCBI taxonomy): domain Eukaryota; kingdom Fungi; phylum Ascomycota; class Dothideomycetes; order Mycosphaerellales; family Teratosphaeriaceae; genus Teratosphaeria; species Teratosphaeria nubilosa. Next base: position 58,545 of record ML995827.1, read on the forward strand.
TTCAACGCTTCGAGTTTGCGTATGCCGTCCTCAAGCGTATGTGCCTCCTAATCAAAGTTGCAAACCGATGTGGCGAGCCCGTGGCTGGATCGCGTCGGGCGAGGAGGAGGACTGGCTTTAACCGTTTTCAGCCAATCGAGCAGCGATTTCTCGCCGACGCGCAAGCTTTCGTTCGAATCCATCCAGCGTTTGATAGGTCCGGTTGGAGCCCACGCCTCGGAGCATGCTGGCGACGGCGGAAGCCTTCATCGGCATTTGCGCAGTTGGCGTTTCCATACTTGTGTAAAAGGCCCGGCACTTGCGTCCCCTCCTCCGCTAGCGGACCAGAGCTTCCTCACCACGTCTTTGAGGTCGGCGAAGAGTTTCCAGTTGAGAGCGTCTGCGGATGCGAGCGGGCTTGCATTTGATTTCCAGGACCTGACATGGCGAACACCGATTCGATGGTACCGAGATGAATCCCTTGGATGCACAAGGCTGACTCACCGTACTCGATTTGGAAGCCGTGCTCACTGGCCAGCGGCTTTGATGGCTTGATGGTGTCGCTATCGGTGATCCACCGAGGCAACGGATCATCGAGTGCGGACCAGTAAGGGACCCAAGTTAAGGGCCCTGCAGAGACGCGCACCTCTTGCGACGAGAGGCTGCGATGCCGTTGGGGTCTGCTGTTGGTAGATCTGGGTGCCAGAGTGGATGCCATGCCGGACGATGTGCTCCCAATAGCAAGTGTGGGCGTCTGTGGCCGATTCTGCTCTGTGGTTTGGGCAGATGTGCGCCTGGCCAACAGTATGATGGCGAAGTGCTCCCGCAGATGCACCATATCATGTGCCAGCTTGTGGAAGATCGTGATGTGAGGCTGTTAGTAATTGGGCGTTGGCACAAGTCTGTTGCTATTGTGTGCGGGATTCATTATCGCAGAAATCTTGTCTTCAGGAATTGCGGCATTCGCATGCCTGGTGAATAGCAAAGCCTTAGCAAGCGACATTTTCGGGAATCTTGTACCTTTCGACCCCTGATCCCGAAACCGTAACAAGCCATCCAACCTGTCCACCAAGCCTGGGTGCAAGTCCAGACTCGAGTCAAAGGATCGGAAGTCCCGCCAGAAACTTGTCAATACAGCTTGACAAGCCCATACAAGACTCTGGTATCTTGCGCGATGCAGAGGCCTGAAGGATCCAACAACGGGTCCAGTAAGGCTGGTAACAGGATATCCTGGCCTGACCAAAAAAAATCTCCTGAGCGGTCGCACCTTCGGGACTCGAAAGCGGCTTGGTCAGTTCTCGCTCGCCCTCTGGATCGGCCCAGGTCAGCGATGTGAACGGCTCACACATCACGGGCAGGTTGAAAAAAGACTCACTCAAGGCTTTGGCGTCCAGGCCTGCAGGACATACAGAAGATCGACACACACCAACCGCCGCCAGAAGCTCCCAAGTCCACCAACCTCACACCTCACATGACCCGGCACCTCCCGCCTCCCCCACCCCCATCACCAACCTTCCCACTCCTCTCCAACTCGCCCACCCTCTCCTCCACCCTACTCACTCCCTTCTCGAAATCCCCCACCCCGGCCTCCACATCCTCGACCCGACTCCTCAGCCCATCGACCTCATACTGCAACTTACTCCCCAACGTCTCGATTTCCTGGACACCCTCCTCGAAGCGCTCCCTCTGCTCCCTCAGGAACCCCTCCGAGTGCGCCGTCATGTGATTCACGCGCTCGATGCGCGGGGCATGGAGTTCTTCTAGGGCTTTTTCGTCGGAGGAGAGTTGCGCGAGGAGGGCATCGAGGGTGTGGAGGTGGTGCGTTGTCCAGGGGTAGGTGGTGGTGTGGAGGGAGGTGAGGGCGGAGAGGATGCGTTTGGATTCTTTGGCTGTGAGGGATTCAGTGGCGAGGGCGGAGAAGGGGTCGTTGTGGGTTGCTTCTTGGTCCTCGTCGGAGGGAGACGTGGGTGGGGTCCAGGTGAGGATGCTCTCTTCTGCAAGGCTGAAGCTTAGGTGGCGAGGGTATAATTCATCGTTCTTGTCTTCTAGTCTGGTGTGGATCCATTGGCTGAAGGAGACGGTTCGCTTGGGGAGGTTCGGTACTGGTGCTTCCGTTTCTGGCCCGGTTGGGAGGACTTCATTGAGTTCGAAACCGTTGTAGATCGACCCTGCTATGGAGGCTTCTGCTGTCACGGTGCCCCCTGCTGCAGAGGCTTGATCAGAGTCACCACCCTCACGATAGGATGGAGGAGCCAGACTCTCCTTTGACATTCTATTGCTGGTCGAGGAGCCTGCGGTCTCTGAGATTGGTCCCAACTTTTCGTTTGGCTGCGCTTTGGGCTCGGGAGCCTTAGGCCCGACAGGCGTGATGCGCTCTTCTGCCTGCTCGGCCAGAGACGTCGCATCAATCTTACCCGCTGCACTTTCCTTGCTACGCTGTTGCAGTGCCTCTGCAATGGTGGGCGATTGCGGACTCGAAGGACTGGTGTTTGGCGAGCTCTGCGCTCTTCTGAGAGGGCTCTTAGCTGGGCTTGCTTCGTCCACAGGTGTGACAGGACTGTCATTGTCCACGCTCGCCTGTGATCGTTGGTGAATTTTCAGCCCGACCGCACCCTTGAACTTTCCCAATCCACTCTTTGCCTCATTTTTGAGGCCCGTCGCCCGTCTGAACATGCCAAAGTGGTCATTGTCTTCCGAGTCTGTCTCACTGCCGCCGTTGCCGGTGTACAGGTCCATACTCTGCCTTCCGGCCTGTGCTGGCATGCCGTCCGCTGTGCTTTTCCGTGCCGTCCATTGAAAGCCGCCATTTTCGTCTGGCTTAAAGACCAGGCCTTCATTCAGCGCGCCTTTGCTCTCTGGCCTTTCCTTGTGCGACTCGTTTTTGTGATCCCGACTCCCTGGGACACCCTGCCTCCTAGTCTTCTTCAGCGGCTTTCCAAACCAGAGCCACTTTGGCCTGTCGCCATAGAGTAGCTGAACGAATCTATCAATCTCGCATGTCTCTATCTCGGCAATGCCTGCTTTGTCGCGGCGACCAACAGCATCCATGACCATCTCACCTCCCTTGCCACTGAGCTCGGCAGCGGTATTCTTCAGCACTTTGGGCATTGTCCAGCCGCCGTGCTCAGCAGCTCTCTGAGTCGCCTTGTGCAGTCTAGTCAACGTTGGACGGTCGAGTCTCCTTGTTCGCGCGATCCGCTGCGACTTCTGAAAGTGGCCAATTCCTCGCTTGGTGGCTTCGACATCAAATGCGTCCTTTGCGACTGGTGCACCCACCGCGTGTAGCCTATTGCGTGCGCCCATGAACAGACCGAGTAATGCAGCCACCGTGGTCGGGCCAAGGATCCCATCGTGAGGCTCGGCATTGTAGTATTCGCTGCCAACCTCCACCCACCAGTCATTGATGGCCCTCTCGGTGACGTCGCAGAGGAGCCCGTCCGCGTAGTCAATCTCCAGCTTATCGAAAAGCATCAGGGCCGACTGACACAATTTGACCAGTTCAATGACAGACTTGTAAATGTCGTTCTTTTCACTTGTCCGATAGAGCTGGTGGAATTTGGCAATGGTGGCACCGACGGGTGGCGTCATTGCCAGACCTATCCTGCCCGAACAGCCCAGGCGTTTAAGGTTCTCGTTGACGAAGAAATCGAAACGGTGTTTCCTCAGATCGCCGTCTGGCACCGGTATAACAGTCAGGCTGGACGGGAGGCCCGAGAGGTCGGTGACCATCAGAATCCCTAGTGGCGTCTGACGTCTTCGGGCGTGGAATTGGTTGAGGGCTTTGAAGTAGACTCGCAGTCGCGGGCTCCATGTTCGCTCGTTGGTGGGCACTGACAGCACGCCAACAATGACTGTGTGACTCGGATCCCCAGTATATGTGGTAATGACGAATGTCGGATGGGTCCTCGAGGTGGTCCACTGCTCGACGACATAGCACTCGTAGCCATGCAATTCCCTCCTCCGTTCCAGCACGATCGTCGAAGCATCTTCTTCCAGGTAGCGGAAGGCCACGGGGTCGGTCAAGACGAAGCGCTGGTGCCCGGGCTTGACCGCGACGTCTTGGACGTGGTCTCGCGATCCTTCAGGAGTAGCATCGAGATCCGCTAGGAGGGTGTTCTTGCGGGTGATTGGTCGTTGGGCGTTGGATGGTCTCGGTCCTGATATGGACTGCCGAGGATGCGGAATTTGACCGTCAAGGGACGACTTGGAAGTCATGGTGGTCCTGGTGGGCAGTACATGTAGTAGTGGCCGTGTCGTGTTGTAAGAGCGAGTGAGGCCGCGGATGTCATCGCCCTGCGATTGATGTCGTTCCCAACATGCTGTTCAAGCACGGATGGTAACGCTTAGCCAGCAGCGCTCCATCGTTCTCCGCGCGATGTTGTGCTATTCAACCGAACACGTTGGCATATGGCATGGATTATGAGTAGAATATACATGTAGATGAGGCCAAGGTGGATGATGGATCGAGATGATCGTCACGCGCCCGCGCCCCGCCACGAGGTCAGCCACACGAGCACAAGAGCTCCTTCGTCGTTACTGAACTGCTATTCTTATAATAAGTCATCGATCTGAGATACTTATCTTTTCCCCCCTAAATCCAGATCATGCAGATCGATCTATCTGTACGATAACGGGTGATAACAAGCACCCAGCTCCTCCTCAGGCTTCCACCCTCCTACCATCACCCCACCATGGACGCTCTCATCGCGGCCCACACGACGCTGGAGACGAAGGCCAACCTCTCCAAAGCCCTGGCCGACGTCGACAACCTCATCCAAACACTGCAAAACACACGTGACTCGATCCAGCAACACCCGCATGCCGCACCCGTCCGCATCGCCGAGCTCAAGAAGCCGGTCAAGCAATCCTTCGATGAAATTGAGGAGGATTTGAAGGAAGTCAACAAAGGCCTCAATCAATATCAGAAGGCGTTGAAGGAGAAATTCAAGGGTGGCGCGCTGCCGAATCTGGGGCTGGGCGGAGGCGATGAGGCCGAGAGCGGAGAGCAAGAGGGTGGGGAAGCGGTGGGGCTCGGGGGCAAGAGCGGCCTGGTGGATCGGGCAATCGCGATGCACCTGCTGCGGGAAGGCAAGTTCGGCGTCGCGAGCACGTTTGTGCGGGAAGTGGACGCCAAGCGGCGGGAGCAGCGGCGGAAGCGCAGGAAGGTCGAGCACAGTCACGATGGGAAGGAGATGGACGGCGTGGTCGTCGACGACGGCGACGGCGACGGCGACGAAGACGAAGAAGAAGATGCACCGCGACCCGACGATCAACACAGCTGGATCCGCGACTTCCAAACAGACGCCCGCCCCGACCACGACGACATCACGTCCAACCCCCTCGCCCGCGGCCACCTCCAGCACCAATTCGCCGAAATGTACCGCATCCTCGACGCCCTGCGCAACCACCACAACCTCCAGCCCGCCATAGCCTGGGCCGCGCAGCACTCCGCCGCCCTCGACCAACGCGGCAGCACGCTGGAATTCGAGCTCTCGCGCCTCAAATTCGTCGAGCTCTACTCCTCCCACTCCCCACCCACCACCACCACCACAGAAGAACTCACCGGCCCCCTCTCCGCCCTCGCCTACGCGCGCCGCACCTTCCCCACCTTCTCGACCCGCTACGCCACCGAAACCGTCTCCCTCCTCGGCTCGCTCGCCTTCTCCCCCGACCTGGCCTCCAGCCCCTACCAAAACCTCTTCAGCACGCACACGACCTACGCCTCCGTCAGCCAAGCTTTCACGCGCGAGTTCTGCACCCTGCTCTCCCTGCCGTCCGCCTCCCCGCTCTACACCGCCACGACCGCCGGCACCATCGCCCTGCCCGTCCTGACGAAACTCGCGTCCATCCTCAATAAGTCCCGCGGCCAATGGACGAGCGTCAATGAGTTGCCGGTCGAGACGCCGTTGCCGCCGGGCTTTAGTTTCCACTCCGTGTTCGTGTGCCCCGTGAGCAAGGAGCAGGCGACCGACGCGAATCCGCCTATGATGTTGCCGTGCGGGCATGTGATTGCGAAGGAGAGTCTGGAGATGCATGCGCGGGGGAAGAGTCGGATGAAGTGTCCGTATTGTCCTGGGGAGTGTCGGCCGAGTGAGGCGAGGAGGGTTTATGTTTGAACGGTTTATGGTGGAATGGGGAGGGGGATTAGGGGATTGGTAGTGTGGCTCGATCCGTCTTTGGGAGAGCTGAGGAAGTTGATGATGAATGTATGTACATGAAGTTAAGATGTGCTGGCCTGTGCCAGCAGCACGAAGAAAGTTCCCAGACGTCTCTACGCCAACAGTTTGACTGGACCATCCGTAGCCTAGTCTACCCAGACGTATTCGACGTGGCAATGCTCCTCAGATATGTGCTGGCCACATTTGTGCTCCTCGGGCTTTTTCTGCTCCTCCGCCTTCTTCTTCTCCTCCTCCGCCTTCTTCTTCTCCTCCTCCTCAACCTTCTTCTGCGGAGGAGCAGCCCCGTTCCCGTTCCCGTTCCCAGCATCGGTCCTACAACAACTCATCAGCACCCATCGTCCACCAAGACATCCGAGCTACCCACGCACTTACTCCGTCGGCGTCTCTCCATTCCTGACACACCCCGTCTTATCCGTCAGCGCTTTCGGGCACGGAACCTGCTTGAACTCGACGGTCGGGTTATCCGCGTTCTGCCAGAAGTCCCCGAAGCGGAAGCCGCAGCCGGCCCGCAGGGCCGTGGGGAAGGAGGAGCAGGTGTCGCTGGAGATGCCGCCGTATTGGGCGCCCCAGCCTGGTCGGGAGAAATCAGTACGGGATGGGAAGGAGGGAGCTAGGTCACCTACCTGACGAAGGAGCACCCCACTGGCTGGAGCAGCTGTTGAAGATCCCCACGCCGCCACCAGGGATCGCGAGATCGAATTGCCCTTGGCCGAGATCTCCGCCCGTGTTGGTGGCCTGGACCACCATCTTCTTCCCTTTCACCGGGCCGGACGTGAAGGTCAATTCGAAGCACGCGCAGCACCAGCTCTGCTCACTGCCGCCCGGGATATGCACGGCCGCAAATCCATACGCCAGGTTGTCGCTGACGACCCAAGGGCTTTGGTCCGTGCACATGTGGGCCTCGCCGCCTTGGCAGCTGGAGGCGGCGTTGGCGTCGATGATGGGGGAGTCGTGTTTGGAGCAGGATTTGACGGGGCCAGAGACGGGCGCTTTGTTGGGCCAGGCGCAGGAGGGCTTGCAGCAGTCCCAGAAGCGGGTTGTGGTGCCGATGCCGGAGACGTCGGCGTGGGTGAGGCTCGCCAGGCCGGTGGTGAGGGCGAGGAGGGCGAGGAGGCGGGGGGAGGCCATTTTTGGTGCTTTGGAGGATGTGGTTGGTGACGGGTGGTGGCTGGAGTAGGTATGTTTTTTCTCTGAGTTGTGATTGAAAGAGCGTGGTGTAGTCCTGCTACAGTTTTCAACGAGTGAGTGACTGGAGGATCTGGTGATGTTGTTTCTGCAAACAGAGTAGGAGTGAGGTTTCGGAGGAGTGGAAGAGATAGATGTACTTGGCCTTGGCTGCTCAGACGAAAGGTTGTCCCCGTCCTGCTGCTGGTGTTACTGCGTGGCCATGGGGATGTATCCCGAAGGACGCCAGTAGGGGAGTAGTCAGATCGGTGTTCAGGCATGAAGCCACATGATATGAGCCTGCAATGATCTGCGCAGGATCACGTTGCGCGACCTTCGCTCTTATTGGCACCGCGTCTGGATATGCTCCTGACGCTGAGCGATGCGACGTGACATTCGTACCTCAGGTGTTCAAGGCCTGGCCGGTCATCAAGCCCCGCATGGTCCACCTGGCGCGGTATAGTCATCGTGTAGCGACGGCAAGGTGCTCAAGCACGCCCAGCAATATCAGCGTCGCTCCTCAAATTTCATATGCCTGATGACGCTAATATAGTGAAGATGCCGAAGTGAGTATTGATTGATTGATTGATTGATTGATTAGCCTTGTCGTTAGCTCAGCCATCTCTCATTCACCATACTGTTCCTATACAGGAGATGAGAGGAGCAACACGGTGTTTCCGATGGCCCGTTGGAGGTTCTCGGCTTCGGAGTGGAACAGGCGATGATGGGATGTCGTGGTGTCGAGCAGAGAAGGTTTCATCCTGAAACGTGAAGCGACTGCCTGTTCGCGCAAATGCCGAGCGCGTCAAGCTCGCCCTGCACCTCCATCACCACCACCACCACCACCACCACCCTCATCAACATCAGTCATGCTGCAGGTATTTATATCGAGAGCCATCACCACGTCAGGAGATGGACGTTGAGCCTCACATGCGGCCTGCCCGACCACACCGGATTCTGCCCCGGCAGCCAAGCGCATCGTGCTTGGGAAGTGCCTTTGGGAGTGCAGCACCGCCGCGTGATGATCCGCGGTCAGCGCCAACAGAACAGACGCTGAAACCTGCTGCACCCGCTTCTGATGCTCCTCTTTCGCCGCGCTGTTGGTGCTCGTGGCCGTCGGTCATCGACCCCACGCGGGAGAACATGGGGGAGCGCTCCACACCATTGTGCCATCACTGTGTCACCCAGCATTACCATATCCGCAAGGCGTCCGGCTGCTCCATTGCTACATGCTATGTAGGCTCAGATCCGCGTAGCCTCACGCGTTGGCCGTGGGGCAGGCAGACCTGATGCTGTTCCAACGTCATGACGGTGAGTTTGAGGAATGCAGGCGGTAGGTATGGTCTTCCAGTGGAAATTAGTGATTTATCACGACTCACCATCATTTCATCTTGCTTTGGCACGAATGCTAGCCATCTGTCGGTGAAGTTGCAAGTCGGGCTCATAATGGCCACCTTTAATCGCCTGCTTGCCCAAGCACCCATGAAAAGCCTGCGAACGCCAAATGCTTTCCGCCAACCACATGCCATCTGTGCTCCAGCGTCTCGATCGAGCGCAGCACGAGGCCATCCCGGCGTCAGACACGCCACCTCGAAAGCCATGGGCCATCAATCAACCGTCTTAGGCCATACTCAACACACTTCCAAGCTACCTCAAGGCGCTAAGGAAGATGGCACTGGTCGTGTTGCTACCGAGCGCCAGGCTGCCAATGCCGCGCCCAAAAACCCAGACGAAATCGAGCCAGGCGTCAACAAGACGTTCTCACGCTTCGATCTCAGCGGGACTGTTCACCTCGTGACGGGCGGCGGTCAAGGCTTAGGCCTGGCAATGGCCGAAGGACTCGCTGAAGCCGGCGGCCGTGTCTACTGCCTCGACCGCTGCTCAGAGCCGAGCCAGCATTTCCAGGCGGCCCAAGAACGCCTCTTACCCTACAACGGTGGCCGACTCTTCTACAAACGCGTGGACATCACCGATACCGCCGACCTCGACAAAGCCATCACGACCATCGCAGACGAGTGGGGCCGACTGGACGGTGTGATTGCCGCCGCAGGCATACAGCAGATCACCCCCGCGGTGGACTACACCATCGACGACGCCGAGAAGATGCTGCGAGTGAACTTCCTCGGCGTGCTCATGACTGCCACTTCCGCGGCACGACAAATGATGAAGTACAAGAACCAAGGGGCCATCTGCCTCGTCGCAAGCATGAGCGGCATGATCGCCAACAAAGGCCTCATCTCACCCGTCTACAACGCCAGCAAAGCGTCGGTCATCCAGCTCGCGCGATCCTTGTCCATGGAGTGGTCGAAAATGCAACCTGACGGCGGCGGAGGCATCCGCGTGAATTGTCTGTCTCCCGGGCATGTGGTGACGCCGATGGTGCGAAAGAATTTCGAGGAGGTCGAGGGGTTGAGGCAGACGTGGGAGGCGGAGAATATGATGGGGAGGATTAGTGAGCCGGAGGAGTTTAAGGGGGCGGCTTTGTTTTTGTTGAGTAAGGCGAGTAGTTTTATGACGGGCAATAACCTTGTGGTGGACGGTGGGCATACGGCTTGGTAAGGGAGCTGGGAGGTGCGCTGGTTGAGGCTATGCTGGAGGTTCGTAGAGCGCATACTATAGCATTGTGTGATGGCGGAATCTTTGCGTTGAGACAGCATCCAGTGCAGCTTTGTTTAAAAAGGCTGGAAGGCTACCGATTCGATGTGGGCGATGTATAATAAGCACGGAAGCGTCCCTTCATCCCATAGGAGGTGATGAGACGGTAGCGCCTGGTACAACCGCGATGGACGGAGAGTAGTGACCATCGGTACCGTTAATGTCTGCGCGACCCGAAGTCGGCCAGGCGAGACGCAAGCAAGCATTGCATGCGCAGTCAACTCCGTACTCCGCTGCACAAACCCCAAGGTGCAACGCCGAGACACGCCTCCATGTTCGCAAGAATCTGCGGCGCAGACGACCACCTGAGCGAGATCCACCTCCAGGCCCATGCCTGTCGCTTCTCGAACCGACCATGCCCATCACAGTCCCCTACTAATCCTAGTCCACTCCACTTGTACGGACGCAGCACCGCCAGAGTTCGCGCTCGCTGATCCCGGACACACGCGGCGGCGTCCACCTGAATGTACTGTACAATCGGGGGTGGCGGCTGGCCTGAACTCATAGGCGGCTTCATGACTAACACGCTTGATCAGAGGGGTAAGGCGCTAGCGAACTCTGCCTCTACACGTTCTGGGTCTATGGACTCGAATGCCTGTCTGGGCACAGCGTGGAGGGCAAGTGCACAGGCGGTGACTGTTCATCTACCGATGGCACGGCAGAGCGCTCGACACGACTGGGGATTTGCGGAGATGGCAGCAGAGGAGGTAGAGCTGGGAGACGCGGAAAATGAGCCGCAGCCGTCCGAGAATGCGGTGGGCGAATGATGGGGATCAGGAAACTCACGCCCTACCGTGTTGTGCAAGTACTGTGACGGCGAAGCTTTGTAGATGGCGCTAGTGGGTCTACTAGCGTGCACGGCAGGTTGGCGACATCCAATGCGGACGTGAGTCAACGCCGTACTCATCTTGCAATCCTTCACGCCCTGTGAGTTGGCTGACGAATGTCCGGCCTGCCTGTTGGACCTACAAAAGGACGTACACTCCCGCCTCAGGTAGGTAGCTGTCAGTACCGCAATTTTGTCCTACCAAGCTTTGAGCTCAGTAAAAGCGGCATCTCTCACCTGGACCTCTAGGACTTCCTCAGCGGGATAGCAGCTCTCCACGTGCGCCCAGAGGCTTTCCCGCGTTGGACAATACCTGCAAACAGCAGCAGGCTTGCAGCTTATTGGCTCGGCGAAGGCTTTGTGTCAGCATACCCCTCCTACAAGTGCTAGCAGTCGCAACGCATTCTCCATCACGACCTTTCAGCGGAGAGAAGGTGTTTGCGATGCCCTCGAAGTTGAGAAAACTTGTAGCACCACAGAAAATCAATATCAAGATCAATCTGGCAAGTCGCCAAAAGACATGGACAACGAAGGATCGCATCGAAGGATCAGTTTCCATCACGCCACCGACTGATACACGGTTCGACGAGATTGAGATTGAATTCGTCGGGACGTCAAGAACGTACGTCGAGAGGCTCACGACAGCAGCCGCGGTGTCAGGACGATCGCAGGCGTTCCACCAATTCTTAAAGCTTCAGCAGCCCGGTCTTCCAGGACAATACCCCGAGGATGGCATCCTCAAAGCAGCACAGACGTACGACTTTTCCTTCGTCTTTGTCATTCCACAACAGCTTCTACCCCGCGTGTGTCGGCACAAAATCGCCAGCGAAGCAGTGAGGGAAGCCCATCTGTGCTTGCCACCGACGCTGGGGGACAAGGATGTCGCGAACACGAAGAATGCACTGGACGATATGGCGCCGGATATGGTCAGCGTGCGGTATGGCATTTTCTGCAGCATCTCCAGAGTGAAGACACACGACGATAACGAGCCAAGCAAAATCACTTTGGCGTCGAAAGCGAGGAAGCTGCGAGTGATTCCCGCGATTTCTGAATTGCCACCGCTCGACGTGGGCGGCGAGGGCAGCGAATATGTCCTGCGGAGGGAGAAAAATATACGAAAAGGCATGCTGAAGGGCAAGCTCGGGGTCCTGAGCATGGAAGCAGCCCAACCGCAACCTTTGCACATGCGACTTACAGATCCGGAATCTCGTGCGTCGACCATGGCGACCGTGATGCTGCGTTTCGATCCGTCGGAAGAGTCCTCTCGGCCACCGCGACTAAGCACCCTCGGCAGCAAATTGAAGGTCTGCACGTTCTTCGCCAGCAGCGCCCGCCATGATTTCCCGCGCAAGGAGAATTCCCTGCTCGACATGTCGCAAGGTTGTCACACCGAACAACTCAACCTTTCGTCGCGGTGCGTGGCGAACGTGGAGTGGACGGCGTGCGAGCCCACGAAGCCGAACACCATCGAGCGTCGCGACTCTGCGTGTTCCACGACATCGACGTCTCTGCACGCGGGCGAGGTGCCGGCGCCGAGTTCGGGATCCAAGGGGAAGACTTACTACTCCGCCAGACTCTTGATTCCCATCTCCCTACCTACCAACAAGGCCTTTGTGCCTACCTTCCACTCCTGCCTCAGCAGCCGCATATACCAGCTCAAGCTCGAATTGACCCTCAGTAGTCTGGGTCCTAGCTTGGACCTGAAATTGCCAGTCCAAATCAGCTCTGAGGGCAGGACGGCGGATGCTCATCCCCGTCGCGATTCCATCGCTTCGAATGACGACGAGGAGGAGGAGGAGGAGGAGGTCGACGCGGATTACTTCTTCGCGCCTCGCACGGTCAGGGCGCCGTCGGAGGGTTTTGTGGGGAGAAGCAGGATTGGGAGTCAGGCGCCTGGGTCGGAGGACGCGCCGCCGGGGTATGAGGTGTTGGCCAGGAGGCATATGAGTGTGCCTGCTGAGGGGGGGGTAGGTGTGTCTTTGATGCCTGCTGCTGCTTTGGGGGGTGTGCATTGAGAGGATGGTGGTTCATGTGCACGTTGACTATTCTACTGTTTGACTGCCTGACGTGGCTGACTGCTTGATGCTGCGATCAACGACGGGAAGCATTGTTGCGGGATGCGATGCGAATGCTTCTACTCACGACATTGACGGACGTCAAGCGCCGGTCGGTCATCCAGTCAAACTTCAACCCTGAGGGTATCACCAGAGTGGTCGGTTGTTCCGATCTGAGCAACAGAATGCGGGGGAAAAGTGTTTGAGCAATGTGTTGTAGCGTTCAGCGTGGCGTTGGTGGGGTCGGATGTACGTACGAGGCGAAGTACCTACATGTATGTATACGTCGGTGCTCGTATCGGCAGCACAGGCCGTATGGCCGTATCCACGTATCAGTCGTATATGCACTGCAAGCCGTTTCATCAATCGGGCGTAGGAGGTAGGAGGTACTTGGGTACCCGCACCACCTTGGTGCGCAAAAGACTATGACGATGACGATGACGATGATGATGATGATGATGATGATGATGATGGTGATGAGGCACAGAGGCAGTCTTACATGCCATGCGTTCATGTTCTACTCATGTACGGAATACGAGAGATGTGAGGTTTCTTGTCCCGGGCCACTGAGACAGGAGCTCCAAGGTTGGCAGCAGGGATGCGTGAGACACGAACGCGTGGGTGCAGGATTCAGGACTCAGTCTTCGAGTCCCACGCCGCCGGAGACGATGGCCGCGCCGGGCACGCAGGCCTCGCACAGTGCGACGGTACCAGGCACGGGTGCTCGCGCATATGTGGGGTTTCTTTCCTCACGGTGACAGTACTGTATGCATTACAACAAGGCATCGATGGACGGCTGGTCCGTCCGCGGCGTGACATCCTGGCCGCGCGCAGCTGACTGCTACTACGCCCCGCACTCGGCGATGGAGGATGGCCCTGGGAGACGCGCCTTTGATCTCGGGACAAAGCCCATGGCGCGCGGGCCAATCGGGGCGTGGCTTGGAAGGCTATGGGTCTATGTAACTCGGCGTGAGGGATCGGCCTACTACCGTATCCTAGCAAGCGCAAGCGTCCAGACTGCTCTCTTTCTCTCTCTCTCGCGTCCTTGGCCGTGTCTCCTGCCTTTTCATGATCGTGCTGCTTCCGTGTGCTGCTGCTGCATATGACACCGACCGCTGAGACGGCACAATCACATGTCTCGTGTCGGGCGTGCCCGCAATTGCTCGGTCTGGTAGATCGGTCGCCAGCCAGCAAACAAGCCACCGACATCTCGGTCAGTAGTATACCGCACGTCATGCTGGCCCTGTGACCGACGCTCATTGTCACAGTGCCGCGTGCTCCCCCTCTCGCTCGAGCCAGCGTATATGGCTTCGTGGACGACGACTGCACAGCTTCACGGTCACGACGCCGCACACATATCATGGCCACGTCCATTTCGGCTGTGCCGCCGGGAGGAATCACGCTGCGTGGGGTCAGCAACGAGGGCGATGGGGTGAAGAAGGGCGCGGCTTCCGCGGTGTTGTTGGAGCTGAGTGACGGCCAAGTGCAGGAGTTTCGCAAGGCCGCCCAGCTCAAGGATGGGCTGCAGCTGGTCGCGGGAAACATCCCCGTAAGCATCATGTGTTCTGGTGATATGGCCGCATCGTCATGCTGAACGCTGCGTAGAAACTTCGAGTAGGCGGGCGAACCATTGAGTTGAGTCTCGCACCCGACGCCTTTCGGAATGAGCTGTACGCCTCGACCGTGCCCGGCTCCCTGGCCGACCTGACCTTCTCCGGCCTCGTCAGCCACCGAGCGGCATTGAAGGGGGATGGTGGCGATTCGGGGGATGATACGGCGGGCTCGGATGCCGCTCTGGCAGCGCTGAAGAGCACCATGGCCTCGCTGGAGCAAGAGAAGCAGGCCAACCACACCAACATCGTCAACTCCGTCCTCCCGACACCCAAGAACCGCTTCGAAGCCGCCAGGAAGAGCCGACGATCGTTGCTCGGCACCGATCCTGGCAGTCCAGCACTTGGTGCCGGTCCGGCATCGCGAGCCCCAACTTCCGAACCCATCAACGAGAGTGAAGTGAGGTTGCGAGCCCTTCGTACCCCCATCCTTCACTTGCTTGCCGTTGAGCCTACATCTACCAGTCACATTGTGCACAAGACGCATATCCCCAAAGACGACATCGAAAAGATCTTGCCGAAGATAGCACGACAAGAAGACGGCGGGGCTTGGAAACTCATTGATAGAGCATATAAAGATTTGGACGTCTGGAGCTTTAGATATACATCGCAGAAGGATCGACAGTCTGCTATCGACAATGCAGTGAGAGCGTTTGACAGGCAGCGAATCGGAAAGGAGGAGAAGATGTGGCAACAGCTGCTGCCGAAGGAAGATCGAGGCAAGGGCATAGTCTTGTCGCGACTCGGAGCCGGACAGGGACAGAAGGGTCTGACACCAATGCACGCATCCAGTCCAATGCAGGCGGACGCAGGCGGCAAAGCCACCAATGCTGCAAACACCCCGCGGGTGGGCGCCTCGACACCGAAGCCGACGGCTTCCAAGGGTGACGCGATGAAGCGTTTGTTGTCCAAAGACCCCAAGAAGCGGGCTGAAGAGGCAGCCAAGGAGCAGAAACGGAAGGAACGGGCGGCTGCTCGGGAAGCTGCAGCGTCGGCACCAAAAGCAGCTGCCAAGAGGCAAAAGGCGAAGAAGGAGAACCCCAAGATCAAGTCTGCAGAGATTGTGCACAGCTCGGATGACGACAGCGGCGAGGAGGGTGAGGTCAAGGATGGAATCACGCGCGTGGACTCCAACATCGGCCCGGAGAAGGCGAAACCAGCGGCACAGCTCGACGGACGCTCCGCAAGTTCGACCTCGCCAGACAGTAGCGATGAGGCTTCGACTGTGCGTAAGGCGGCGGTCAAAACCGGTGCCAAGGCCCGCGCGAACCCAGATCCGGCCAAGTCGATTGCTTCGCTCGCAAGCAAGACGGTGAAGCCCGCTTCTGCGGCCGCTGCAGGCAAAGCCACCCCGCGGACGACGAATGGTCTTTCAGCACCCAGCTCGCAGCATAAGAGTCAGCGGAGCCCTCGGAAGGACAGCCGGCCGAACGTCCCTTCTCCGCTTGGGGCTGCTCGCCCGCGTCTGGCGTCGGATGTGTCTGACAGGACGGCGGTGGGCGTGCAGCGAACCAAGCAGGGCGCCGGCACGCCGCATGGCCTGGGAATCACGAGCGGCACGAGGAAACGACATGATACCGTCACGAGCTCTGCGTCGTCGGAGGGTGATAAGAAGTCGAACGAGGATGTGTCGGCGAAGAAGCTTGCGACGAACGGGAGCGCAAAGACAAAGACACAACCGATCAACGGCGTGGCACGCCAAACCGAAGCAGGCGTGAAACGCAAGGCCGAAGACTCCACAGCGCAACTCCATCAGAAACCGACCAAACATCGCAAGACCGACTCCGCCTCCGCCCACTACAACCCCGCGCCCACCGTCCCCCAAACCAAAACCAGCACCTTCCGCACCTCCCCGCGCACCTCCTCCAGCAGCAGCGAGCACAGCGTGCTGGAAACCATCACCTTCACGCAGGGCATCTCGGTCGCGGAGAAGTTTACGGTGTACTATCCGGCGTACGCGAAGATGTACGATGAGTTGGCTGCCAAGGAGCAGAGGGGCGAGCGCGTGGGTGGCGAGGAGAGGGAGCGCTTGTGGGCTATGCATCGCCGGTTGGAGCAGATGAAGAGGGAGATTGCCGTTGCGAGTCGGAGGGGCGTCGGGGAGGAGTAGTTGTGTGTGTGTGTGTGTGTGTGTGTGTGTGTGGAGGGGGTGGTTTGGGTGGTGTATCGGTCTGAGCGGGCGCGAGGTTTCGCATGGGCGGATTGCGGAGATGGCAGTATGGCAAGGCTACTTACTCGTCACGCCCTCTCCTACTCATAAAAAACCTCGCCATGACCCTATCCACAGGGGGAAAAAAAAAAAAAAAAAAAAAAAAAAAAAGGAACAAACCCATCAATTCATCCTCCTCTCCCCCACATCCTCCCCAGCCAACCACTTCTCCACACACCCCCTCTGCTCCTGATACCACCGATGCATCTGCCACGCAGTCACATACCCCATATGCGGACTCATCAGCACCTCGCCCTTCCACCCCGCAGAATCCCTCCACTCGCTCCCCCCCGGCAACGGCTCCTCCCAAAACACATCCAAACACGCGCCCCGAATCCTCCCTTCCCTCAGCACCGCCCTCAACGCCGCCTCCTCCACCAGCCCCGCCCGCGCCGTATTCACAATCACCGCCGTGGGCTTCATCCACCCCAGCTCCCGCGCCCCGACCATCCCCCGCGTGCGCGCACTCAACACCACATGCAGACTCACGACATCCGCGCGCCGGAACAGCTCCTCCTTCCCCACGACCGTAACCGTGATCCCTAACCCCGCCCCCGCCGCCGCCACGGCATCCGCCCGCGCCTGCGTCAGATTCTCGCTCCACGCCAGCACGCGCATCCCGAACCCTTGCACGCCCACCCGTGCCATCTGCGTCCCGAGCTTCCCCAGCCCCACGACCCCGAGCACTTTCCCCGACACGTGCGTCATCATCCCCGCTTCCTCCTGCCAATACGCCGGCTCCGCGCGAAGCAACCGATCATCCCTCGGCACGCGCGAAAGCATCGCCAGCAGCTGCGCGAACGCGAGCTGGATCACAGGACTATGCCCCTCCACGGGCGGAGCCTCCCCGACCAAAGCATCAAGCTCGCAGCGCTCCGCCGACCCCTCGGCCGGCACGTCCCCCTTCGTGCCCGTGACAATGACCCCGTGCGCCCGCGCGGCTTCGAGGTCGATGCTCGCGTTGCGGGTGCCGGCGTTGAGGAGGAGTTTGAGATTCGGGAGGCGCGCGAGCAGCGTGGCGGGGAAGGGCGTGCGTTCGCGCAGGGTGGAGATGATGGCGTAGGGGTGCAGGGTTTGCGCTAGGTCGTCGAGGTTGGTGGGGGTGGGGAGGGGGAGGGGGTGGATTTCGAGGGGGCAGGGGAGGTTGGAGAAGTGGGGGGGTGCGATGGCGGCGTAGTCGTCGAGGATCGCGAGGGGGGTTGGGGGGGGAGGGGTCATGGTTGCACGGGTGTTGGGGGATTATTCTTGGATTCGCTACTTGCTTTGTGGAAAAAGATCATGAGCACCCTTTTGATGGCTTTCGACAGACTTATTATTGCTTGCTATTGTTGTTGAATGACTTGCCAACCTCATGTGGGGTTCGTGGCTAGCTCCGGAAGTAGTATTAAGCAAAAGCCCCGGCATCGGCCACAGCTCCTGATCTACAGACACATGCCTATATCAATGCCTTAGCATGTCGCACGAGGTATTTAGGAAATGATGCCTAACAATGTCGCACAAGTAATTTAGAAAGATTAGACGTGACTAGGTTGTGTCCCTGTGATGGCAGGGTGGTGAGAGTGAGGGAGGAGAGATATGCGGGAAAGGACTTCAACGTTACGCTCGTTGATGACGCTCATATGCGGCTCCGGTGGGAGATCGTTGGGTATGGTTCTACCCAAACCAGACTCTCCCACCAACCACCCCCCTCCTACAACTCCTCCACTCCTCCCACCCCCTTCATCATCACCTCCCCCCCACCAATCGTCCCCCCCTCACCCCCCTTCCCCTTAGCCAAAATGCCAAACCGCAAAAACACCTCGGTACACGTGACGGCAATACTCAAGACAATCAACACGATAATAATCCACGTGATGCGCGTCATCTTGAGATCGGCAATGCTGTCGCTCAGAATCTCCGCCAGATCCAGAAACACGCGACACCGCTCGTTCAAGACTTGGATGCGCGGTTTGATTTCCAGGTACTCGCGCACGGCTTGGTATAAGGGGTGCAAGGTGGGCTCGCTGTCCCAGAAGAAGGTCGGGGTGTCGAGCATGTTGCTTGCTGGGGGGAGTGTTAGTCGTGATCTTGGATAGGTGAATGCGGGACTTACATAGATTGACATCCACCCTCTGTTCGAAGAGGCGGCCGACAAGGGCGACGACTTCTTTTCTGTCCATTCCGAGACGTCCCTCTAGTGCCAGTCGGCGGGGCACGTACTGCGCTTCCGCCATGGTGCGCTGCATTCTCTCCTCGAAGAAACTGAGTTTCGTGCTCTGCCCGATGGCATGCGACATGGCTAGTTTGATCATGTGATCCGAAGTCCGCAGTGTAATCATGTCGTTGTAGATTCTGGGTTTCTCCGCATGGACGTCGTACTGAAAATGGAAGTCTTCGGTTTCAAAGTCGTCTTCGTCGAGCGGACGGGTCATGAGGGGGATGGAAGGCGTAAGGGGTGGTGGGGGGAGTTTCTGTGAGGAGCTGGGTTTGGAGGTTTTCTTGCCGGTCAGTTTCTGGGCGAGTTTGGCGGGTGCTGATGAGGGTGATGAGGTGTTGTGGAGGGCGCTGCTGGAGGAGAAGGTGAGGTCGGCCAGGATGTCTTTTTCTTGGTTTTCGGTAAAGTTCCAGAAGACCACGACGCCGTAGGCGTAGACGAAGAGTTCGCCGACGGAGTAGGCCTCGGGATTGACCCCGATGCCAGGGGAGGGGAAGCTGAGGTGGCCGGACGAGTTGGACTCTCTGCGGCTGCCCGCGTCGTCTTGCTCGCCTTTCCAGCCGTTGGATCGGGCGGTGTCGTGGTCGTGGCGTCGCTGTTCCTCGGGGTCTCTGTCGCGGGTGTCGTCTTCAGAGTGGGCGTAGGGGTTCTCGTGGGCCTGGACGGAGTACTCGTCGCTGTCCTCCTGCCACCCCTCGCGATACTGCCGGCGCTCGTTGGCCTCAATCTGCTCGTCCAGGATGCTCCGCCCGCCCGGGTTCTTCACCACCGGACTGCTCCTGACGCGATATCCGTCGCCGCCACCGAGCAACGGCAGCGAGTAGACGCAGTACAAGCAGTCGTCGTACAGCTTCGTCTTGGCGCCGTGCTGCAGGCGCACAAACGCCGCCGTCGCCTTGACGCGATAGCTCTGCGCGGTGCAGTACGCCGTGACGCGCGCCAGCTGCGCCTCGGCGTTGCGCTGGCTCTTGGGCAGGCGCTCGGCATCGCTCTTGCCTCCCTTGGCCGCGCCTGCGCCTGCCCGCCGCTGTCGGAGCGCCTCGTCACTGGGCGGCGCTTGGTCGTCGTCGTCGTGCAGCTCCTCCTTCTCGTCGCCCTCCTCGCTCGTCTCCGGCAGCAACACCAGCTTCTCGCTCGTCTTGCTGCTGCGGGCCGGCATGTGCGCCCCGCCCGCCAGCGGCACCCCCACGCCGCGCAGCTTCGGGGCCAGCGGATGGCGCCCGCTCGGGGTGCGCGTGTGGTTGCTCGGGCGCTGTCCCGGCGGGCCGCGCTGCTGGGCGGACGGGATCTCGGAGGCGTACTGCAGCACGTGGTCGACGGAGATGAGGCGCGTGCCCTGTCGCGCCGGCGTCGGGCGTGCCTGAGGCGCTGGCCGGCGCGGGGGTTCGCGGGCGTCGGTGACCTGGCGGGCGTGAGACATTAGTTTATTGCGCGCCTGCTCGATGGGGACGGTGATGCCTACCAGAACCGTCGGGCCTCGCTTGGGCGCAGGTCCACGCGGGCCCTCCACAGACATGTTGCAAAATTGGAAAGAGCGGAGGCGTGACTACCACCACATGACGAACGCTCCTTCCTCCCCACCAGTTGATGCGACAGAACGCTGAATATTCCAGCGAACTGGGCATCAACATGCAGCATGCACGTTGACTGCAATGCCGGAGCTCAAGAAGCTCGGGCCTTGTGCGTCATTAATCATTGAAGTCATTGAAAGCTATTATGTACCTACCAATATATGCACCTAATATCCATACCAATTGTATTGTCTAAAGTAACATCCCGTGACCGTAAGACCACTCCCCTCACCCACAACAATGCCCTCCCGTCCCCTCCCCACCCTCTCCGAACTAACCCACTTCCTCCAATCCTTCTTCCCACCCCCCGACACCCGCAACCCGGAACTCCCCTTCCTCTACCACCGCCCCACCACCACCACCACTCCCCCAACCACCCCCATCCCCTCAATCACCCTCTCCATAACCCCAACCCCCGCCTTCTACGCCACCCTGCACTCAAAACCCACCCCGCACCTCGCCTTCCTCCACCGTCCCTGGACCCTCGACCGGAAGCGTCTGCCGCAAGACGTCACAGTCCTGGCTTGCCACCAGGGTTTCGATGAGAATTTGACTGTAGGTGCGAATTTTGCGCTGGCGAGGAGGCTGGGGATGGATGTGGATGTGGGTGGGGGGTGGGGAGTTGTGAAGGGGTATAAAGGGGATGAGGGGAGGGGGATTGGAGTTGTAGGGGGTGTGGAGGGAGGGCTGAGGGCGGCGTTGGTGAAGGAGAGGGTGCTGAGGGAGTTTGGAGGGAGGTGTGAGGGTTGCTTTGGATTTGGTGGCCGCACTTCCCATGAGGAGGCGAAGGAGGAGGAGGAAGGTGGGGTGCTCCTCCACCCCGCCACCGCATCAAAAGAGCAGGACAACGAACCCATAACCGCCATCGCAATCATGAACGCCTTCCACCCAGACGAAGTCACTCGCGCTCTCGACCTCGCCGCTTCCCTCAACCTCATCTCCTCCTCCAGCACCGATGGCGCCAAGCTCCTCTACCTCACCGGCGCAATCCGAGAACCCGGCCTCACGTTCGCGCGGGACAAGGGAGTCCGAGTCATTTGTGTCGGGCACCGGGTGTGCGAGGAATGGGGCATTGGGTTTTTGGCGGAGAGGTTGAGGGAGATGTGGTCTGGGGTGTTGAGGGTGGAAGAGGTGTATGAGGAGGAGGAGGAAGGGCCGCGGGAGGGAGGGAGGAGGAATCCAACCCAACGAAACCAACCACAACCAGTCTGAAGTGACGGAACTTCCCAATTTCTTCTTCTCCTTCTCCTCCTCCTCCTCCTCCTCCTCCTCCTCCTCCTCCTCCTCCTCCTCCCGTGAGCATGACAGCGAGAACACATGTACGCAAAAGAAACAATCTGATCTTTCCATCACACAAACACAAACTCAAATACATAGGTATCATCATTCGATCGCTAAAACAAAAAAAAAAGCATATCAACCACAACAACAGTGCAAAAAGAACGCCGCTCGCAATGCACTTCTCCTCTCGCAGACCCCACTCCAAAAAGAATCTCATGCGCTCGAAGCACAGCAGCAGAAACGAGCACACATTTCCCTCCCTCCAAAAAGAAACTCCCAAGAAAATGCCCCTATGCGCCAGAATAAAGTTCGCGCAACCCAAAATGGTGCGTGCATCCAAGGACTCTCCCTCTCCCTCTCTCTCCTGGCCAGCCCAAAAGCAGTCGATCGGTTGATGGCCGTGACTCGTATAAGAGTGCCAATTTTCTCCACCCTAAAAGGCAGTAGTAGTAGTACCCAGAAGAAGCGTCTCATTTCGCGCAGAGCAGCTAGTCGGCCGTAATCTTTTCCAATCCCCTTCTTCCCCAAAGAGAAGGCGTGCATCCAGAACGTAAAAAAGCCCCCTGTCCAGCCATCGCACGGCTCGCTCCCTGACTCTCTCCCTCTCTCCGCAGGGCAAGAGACAGGTAGAAAGAAAACCCACGACTGCAGACGACCCCGACTCGCCCGCTTCTTAACTTCAACACCACATAGCGTAGACTCGCTGTTCGGCCCCCGAAAAGAAAGATCTCCTCCTAGCCAGCCAGCGCAGTCGTCGTCGACGCTCTCTCAAGGCCGCGTGTCAGGTTTCGCGAAGAAACAACAAACAACGCAGGTAGCGCAAGATTCAACAATAACAATAACCGACAAAAGTGTCATCATCATCATCATTATCATCATCATCATCACCATCATCATCATAACTACGAAATCCGCAAAAGAACCCGACCCGGGCAAATCTTGATCGGATGATGAGCAAGTTGAACGAAAACTAGCAAAGGCGGCGTCGCTTCGGTGTCGGCGGCCCGTCATCGGCGGAGAGGAGATGACGAGGATTGCGTGGCGCGACCTTGGAGGTACTGCTGATGGTGTCGGCGGCGGCGGCGGCGGGATCGTGTGCGGTCGGGGCTTGTCAACTGCTGTGCGAGCGGAGGAGGATCTCCTGTTGCGAAAGAAAGAATTGACGTCAGTTCATGCTCCTTCGTTTGGGTGAGAAAAAGACACGCAGTGACAAAAAAACGACCAACATCAGAAAAGCAGGGAGGAAAAAGCAGATCGAATCGCACACAACAGTTCGCAAGCGTGAAGAATCGCCCGGAAATGCAGAAACATGTGCCAGAACAGGACGCGCGGAAATCCTCCCGTCAATGCAAGTGATCCATCCAACCAGACATTACCCAACGCCGTCCATGCATGTACGTGTCAAACCAAACCCAGCCGTGCGCCTCGTCCAGCAAGTGCAACGTCAATCACGAGCCCCGTCCCCTCTTCCCCAGCATCTGCCTCGACTGCTTCGGCACCAACATCGCCCGTCTCCTAACCTCCCGATCCCTTTCACTCTCACTAAGATCCAACATCGACACCTCGCTACTAGCCCGCGCACCGCTGACATGCGACGTCAAATGACCTGTACCGCTACCACTACTACTGCTGATAGCATGCGGGGGAATAGAAGGGGGAGGCAAAGGAGGCATAACACTCGCATCAAGATTAGTAGCAGCATTCGCAGCGGACTCACGTACTCTTTGCGCCATCGGGTCCTCCTGGTCCGCCGTCACGAGCGCCGGACTCTCCATTCCGCTCGGTCCAACTTCCGTGTATCCTCGATCGACGCCCGGACGGCGTGGGGTCGACAGCTGCGGGCTGCTGCCGCTTACGTTGCTTGCGTTGGCTTTGGACCCGGCTCGGCTGTGCCCGCCCTTGTGGTCGTTGTGCTGGCCGGCTCGCGTGTCGTGTTTCCGCTCTAGGAGCGCGCCGCCTAGGGTGGCGCATTTGAGAATTGTCTGAATTAATTGATTAGGCTTCAGTGGCTTGGAAAGGTACTCGTCCATTTGTGCTTGAATGCACTTCTCGCGATCGCCCAACATGGCGTGGGCGGTAAGGGCGATGATCGGACTCCTGGCCATGTCGTGTTGCTGCTCGTACTCTCTGATCTTGGCGGTGGCCTCGAAACCACCCATGACGGGCATCTGCACGTCCATAAGCACCACGTCGAAGCGCTTTTGCTTGATCGCATCGAAGGCTTCTTGTCCGTTGTTCGCCACTGTGACTTTGTGATTATGCTTGGTCAGGATCTTGACTGCCAACTTCTGATTCACCGCGTTGTCTTCTGCCAGCAGGATGTCGAAAGTCCGGGAGTGGTCAGCTGAGATTGGCGCCGCTCTGCCCTCCAATGCCGGTATCAACGCATTGCCAAGGTCGATAGCCAGGCAAGGCGTGGTCATGTAGCTGGAGATGCCGTTCTCCAGCGCGGTCTTGAAGCTGACCGAGATTTTTGGCGCCACCATGACAATCGGGATATACTTGAATCTCTCTGTATCGCGCAGCTTCTGTGCTGTCTCGGTCTGGTCCACAATAACGCAGTCGAACGCCTCTGTTCGATCAAAGGGTGGCTGCGATGCAACCTGCGGTACCAGGTCCAACGCCTTGATGTGAGAGGCGACCTCTTGCGAGAAGCCGGTCTCGCCGTGGTCGATGAACAGGACCTTGTGCTTCCTGTACTGGTTCAACTGCGGTTGGATCTTCCCAAGTTCTGACGGTCCGACTCGTGCAACGCAAGTGAAGAAAAAGCAGCTGCCTTGCCCATAGGTCGACTCCACCCACATCTTACCACGCATGAGCGTGACCAGTCGCCTCGATATTGACAGACCCAAGCCCGTGCCGCCAAACTTCCTCGTCGTGGAGCCGTCTGCTTGTTGGAAGGTATCGAAAATGAGATCCAGCTTGTTCGAGTGGATCCCAATGCCTGTGTCGCTGACAGCAAATTTGACCACGACTTCGCCTGGCTCACAGCTTGTGGTTGGGTCTGAGAAGATCTTGACGCGGACTTCGCCATGCTCGGTGAACTTGATTGCGTTGCCCGCCAAGTTCAGAATGATCTGTCGTAAACGGAACGAGTCGCCCACAATGTAATCCGGCACTGACGCATCGACATCGTACACCAGACTGATGTCCTTCTCGTTTGCTCTGACGGCCAACGACTTTAGGCTGTTGAACACCAGACTGCGCAGGGAGAACGGCTCCTCTTCTAGGATCATCCGATTCGCCTCTATCTTTGAGATATCCAGGATGTCGTCAATAATCGTTAGTAAGCTGTTGGCGAGTGAAAAAACAATGTTCAGCATATCCCGCTGGTTTTGCTCCAACTCGGTGTCCAGTGTGAGCTGCGTCATACCGATAATACCGTTCATAGGCGTTCGGATCTCGTGAGACATGTTCGCCAGGAATTCGGACTTGGTCTTGTTTGCCAACTCGGCAGCCTCACGTGCCTGGTTGTTCCTCTGGATGGATTCTCGCAGACTCGAAACCATCTTGTTGATCTTGTTCTTCAGCTCGTTCATCTCACCCGATGCCTCCACGGTGATCATCTTGCTGAAGTTGCCGGCCATCGCTGCATTCGAGATGTCGCCAAAGGCTCGGACTTGGGACGTCAAGTTTTGGGCCATGATGTTGACGTCGGTGGTAATCTCCTTCCAGCGCCCAGTGATGCCCTCGGACTCTGCTTGACCGCCCATCTTCCCATCGACGCCTACGTCTCTCGCGACACGCTTTACCGCCAAAGACCACGCATCAAGCCTCGTGATCATGTCGTTCATGGTGTCTTTCAAAGTTTTGATCTCACCCTGGGCGTGGACTTTGATCCGCTGGCTCATGTCGCCTCGCGCAATCGCTTGCGTGACGTCTGAAATACTGCGCACCTGAGTGGTCAAGTTGCCAGCCATTGTGTTGACGTTGTCGGTAAGGTCCTTCCATTTGCCTTCAACGTTGTTCACTTCGGCTTGGCCGCCGAGCGTGCCCTCGGTCCCGACTTCTCTGGCAACCTTGCTGACCTCAAAAGCGAATGTACTCAGGCGGTCGACCATGTCGTTGATGGTGATCTTGAGGGCCAATATTTCGCCCTTCACCTCAGCCTGGACCTTCTTGCTCAGGTCGCCTTTGGCCACAGCTGTTGTGACCTCGGCGATTTCCCGCACCTGGGTCGTCAAGTTGTTCGCCATTCCGTTCACATTTTCGGTCAGGTCCTTCCAGGTGCCCTCTACGCCATGCACAGTCGCCTGCCCTCCTAATCGTCCTTCTGTCCCGACCTCGCGGGCGATCTTGGTGACTTCGTGGGCAAATTGCCTCAGCTGATCCACCATGCCATTGATCGTGCTCTTGAGCTCCAATATCTCTCCCTTGCAGGCTGCTTTCACTTTTTGTGTCAGATCACCCCGAGCCACAGCAGTCGTTACTTCGGCGATATCGCGCACTTGCGTGGTAAGATTGTTGGCCATGGCGTTCACATTGACCGTGAGTTCGTTCCACATGCCCTGAACTCCTTCGATTTGTGCCTGCCCTCCGAGCACGCCTTCCGTGCCGACATCTCTGGATACGCGGGTTACTTCAGTCGCAAATGTCCGTAGCTGGTCCACCATGGTATTGATTGTCTGTTGCAATTGCAGGATCTCGCCCTTCGCTGGTCGTTGGATCTTGCGGCTGAGGTCACCTTGGGCGACTGCGGTCGTCACGACGGCAATCTCTCGTACTTGGTCGGTGAGATTTTGAGCCATCACGTTTACTAGGCAAGATCAGCACAGGACACCTCCATATCATCTGCAAGACATACCATTCTTAGTGAGCTCGGCCCAGATGCCATCCACCCCTGGGACGACAGCCTGGCCGCCGAGTTGCCCTTCCGTTCCTACTTCCTTTGCCAAATGCGTGACCTGACTAGCGAATTCCTGTAGTTGATCCACCATCTTGTTGATTGTGTGCTTGAAGCGTGCAATTTCTGGATCCTTCTCCGTAACATGAATCAGGACTTTCTTACTCAAATCTCCATTCGCAACAGCAGTGATGATGGTACCGATTTCCCGAAGCACCTTCTGGTACGTAGCATTGATCTGTGCATTCTTCTCAATCTCTCGCTTGAGCTGCTCAATGGAAGAGGAGTTGCCCAGCGTGTCCAGGGCAGCTCTTGTAGCAGTCTGTTGATGCGCGAGTTGGCCCTTGATGTTGTCTATAAAGTCGCGCTGATTCTTTATTTCAGCAGCTTGCTGATCAATATGCTCGCGCAAGAAGGCGAATTGCTCCTCGGTCAGCTGGCGGGTAGAAGCCTCGCCCTCGTTCTTAGCGAGCAGGGTATTGACCCACGACGTCGACCTCTTCCGATCCGACAGCTCCTTGACTGAGCGGGGCGAAGCGGGCTGTTCTGAAGGGAATGCCAAGGATGATGGCTCATTCGGAGTGATGGGCAAGGAAGACACGCCACTGGTGGCTTTGGCCTCGAGGAACTGGATGCGGACGGCTAGAGCGGTCAACTCGCGCTCCAGCGCGCGCTTCTCCACGTTGTCCTCGCCAGGCAAGCTGATCCGCGTGCTCTTGACGCCATTGGCGATCGCGTGCGCCGGGAAAGAGGCCTCGTCCAGGGGAGTGTACTGCTTGGCGAAGTTGGACAGGATGCCAGCCACGGCGGCGCTGGTAGTCTCGCTGATCATGGCGGGCGTGTAGTGAGCGACGGCGGCCGCGGCTCAGAGCTGCATGCCAGCGTGTGGTATAGGCGCGGGCTCGGCGCAGGCGTCTCGCAGTGGTGTTGGGGAGTGGGATGGAAGCGATGGTGGTATATCGATACCTAGGTGTGGGTGGGGCGCGTATTGGTGGTGGTCGGGCGGGTACGAGCCCTTGTTCACGCTCGTGCTGGCAATTTCATAGGTGCCGACCGGAACCGAGAAGCACGCAGCGCCGAATGTACTGTAGGCAGGTCCTGTGCAGCACGCGTTGCGATGCCAAAGGAGCGAGAGACGGCACAGAGCAATTGCTGGTGGTGAGCAGACGATGCCGCCGTCAGGTCGGGTGCAGTTCAGGCCCTTCAGGGCGAGGAAACGGAGCTAAACACCCTGGACCCTGAGCTGATTGGGACAGGCAGAGACGGGAGACTCGGCTCGACCACGCCCTGCTGTCAGGATCGGGCGATGTCACCGTCTTGGCAGGTCTGGGACGACGCAATAATGTCCGAACAGATGCTGCATCTACATGTATCACCGCTCCAGGCAAGCCCCTACGTACTTACTGCCCATATCGTGTTCACATGAAGACCCCCTTCGAATCCTGCGTCACACTCACGGCTATGCACATGCGACAGCGGAAGGTTTAAAGAGAGTTCAGCTACAGCGGCCATATGGCATCTGGGTCCTGCCGCCGCGCGAAGCCAACATTACCCGCAATGTCGAACTTTCTGCCCTTGATTTAACATTATCCCAGGTGGTTTGCAGCGACGTAGGCCATCGAGAGCAGCTGTCCCAGCATTGCTCTTGTTTGGAAGTAGCCCATCTCGCTACTAGGCACTGCTCTGCTCTTCCCATCTTGGACTCGTCGCCTCCACCAGCGAACGAGACAATCTCCGCCTTGTCCACATAATAGAGAGCCAACATCTCCCAATATCCCGCGCAAAGAGACTTTTGCAACGGCCCACCCTGGGCCCACTACGTCAGAAGTGGCACTTAGCCCGATACGGCATAACCACCAACCTAACTTGACCCCTAATGCTGCCCTACGAAGCAGCGCACCATGCTGTTCCGTGTCTCGCGTTTCACCTTCATTACCAGCTCATCATCAAGCTTTTCTGCCGAACCAGGCACGACAATGAAGCGCGTACCTAGAGTGGTCGAAGCTATGCTGACGGAGCTCTTGCTGAGAGTGCCGACGGAGCTTGTATACGGACAAAGAGGGGTGATGATGCACCTATGCCAGCCTTGGCGTGGGCTTGTACAAAGACTCATTGGGGGCAGGAGCTTGTGTAGTGCGACTGACGGTCAGCGGCTGGCGCCTCAGCACGAGAATGCCGGTGGCACAAGGGCTCGCGTGGCGAATGATTTGTGCACCACAGCGCGCAGGCGATCAAGAAACGAGAGATGGCAGTCCCAAAGGACGAACCACAAGTTTGAGCCGCTTTGCGGGGGACGTTGTCTCGATGGTACCAAACAGCGTATTGGTCGTACAACGGTACGCGAAAGAGGTAATGATTGACCAAATTTGCACGTGTGGTCTCACTACCCAAGAACTACTCAATGAGGAAGGCACGTAACCTGAACTGCGGGGCTCGCGCAGTGTCTGAAAGAATCTCGAGAAGATCCTGTCTGCGTAGTGAGCATCGGTAGGCTTGTTACTTGCGAAGGATACGCCTGGCAACCGCACTCGTGTCCTCGAGTCGCCCCTGGACCATACTAGTCTTTGGCCAAGATTCGGAGCCGATGTGCACTTCGAACCGCTTCGCATACCAGGTGCAGTGTGTGTGCAGACCGGACCGCATCAATGCTCAATCGGCCGTATCGCTCCTGCGGCATATATCCTGAAGGTCAGTCTCCGCATCCTGCCTCCTTTTCTTGCACCTGATGACAGCAGCTGGGGCCATAAGACTCGTCCAACCTGGCTGCGGCTTGTGGTTGGGCATGCTTACAAGCCAGCTTCATCAATCTTCTCATTTTTGTCTGATATTCTTGCGCACTCGAGTGAAATTTGCTTCATCACCCAGAGAAGATGTTTAGAAGGGCTTCGCTGACGTCTCGTTGCCAGACTTCATGACCTTGCCGGTCTATGGTCCGGAGGGTGGCAAATACGCTGGTATTCTGCGTCTAATCGATCGGTACTTCTCCTGAACAATCGTCTCAAGCAGTGTGACTCCATGACAAGACTATAACATCAAGGTGATATTAGTTCTCAGACGTTGTATCGGCTGCGCTATCGCTGGCAACAATGTCGCCATCAATACCCAGGCTCACTGGCTACTAGGGCGTATTGTCTATTCTGTACGACATGAAATGTTGTCGCGCGGCATATACTTCAATCCTGCCTCATGATCCTCTGGAGCAGAAGTGGTCGAATAGTCAGAGCAGCACTACTTCTGACAGCATATGATGCTGATGCGGTATTGATCTCGAGATGGATGCGAAGCCCTCATTCTCGCCGTGGTCTGTCTCGGCGCTTGTCGGGGCACAGGAAGACAGATGTCGACTGAGCGCTTCCCACAGCTTCGTATAATGTCTAGAAGACATTGCAGGAATACCACGATACTACAACAAAGCTGGGTTAAGGTCTTTTCGTGTCGTAAAGCAGTGCTGAAAATAGCATCAATCATCTGCTGCGCCACGAGCCTAGTGTCGCCAAGACCTTCTGGCCTTTGGCAGGCTAATGGTTTGAGAGAAGCTATGGTCGTTGCCATATATGGTAGCATACTTGCTCGATCGCTACGTACAAAGACAGCTACCAGGCATGCGATTCATGCAATGAATTATGCCAAAGCACTCGCTATGCTGATATTCCGAACCACGAATTACGACATTTCGAGCTCACGACGGGCTTGTTCTTCTTGGCAAGACATATCTGGACGTCCGATAGACTTGAGCAGGTATAAATGGAGCTGGGTGTGCCATGGACAAGTTGGTCATCACCTTCCACTCAGCATAGCACTAGCACTCGCCTACCACAGCAGAGAACTATCACCCACACACATAAATAACACCATCGACTACGTCAACATGAAGACTTCCATCGCAACCACATTGCTCGCAGCTGCATCTTACGCCGCAGCCACCCGAGTCTCCTACGACACGGTTTACAGCGACAAATCCTTGAGTGAGAAACACCAATAGCCCGGCAATGAACTCCACTGACACCACGCAGGCCTGACTCGCACTCCCTGCTCATACGGCTCGAACGGCCTCATGACCAAATACGGCTGGAAGAACGTCGGCGAAATTCCCACAAAGTACGTCGGCGGCTCTTCAGACGTCGCTGCATGGAATTCCGATAAGTGCGGGCAATGCTACCAAGTCGACTACAATGGGAAGACGATCCATATGCTTGCCATTGACTACGCTGGGAATGGTTTGAATATCGCCAAGGGTGGGTTGGACGAGTTGACGAATGGGAATGCTTATTATATTGGGGTTATCGATGCTACGGTTACCAAGGTTGATTTGGGCAGCTGCCTTACTGGCAGTTCGAAGAGGGAGGCTACTTTCAAGGCTTAGACCGGCAGTAGCGAAGATTCATTTGGGTCATCGTGATAGCTTTGGCATAGTGTGTAAGTGAGGGCTCTTCAGCATCGCGGGTGCGTAAAAGTTGTGGGCCCATCGCCTTTGGCGTTGGTAATGGAGTTGAAGACATCGATGCATATTGTTCATTCTAATGGCATTTTGCCGAGAAATGCATAGCACTCTGGTGCCCTCCTCCTCGGTTCCTCCACTCACCCTTGAATGGAAGGCACGTCATGGCGATCACTCTTCGCAGCAGCTCTCGCCGTACTCAAACTCTTCATCCATATTGTCGAGCTATGCACAGTCTATTCGCCAAGACCTCACGGAGTATCTGAAAACTCCAGTCACACTTTCACCCTGAGGCGCTTTACCGCGTCATCTATTGGAGAACCAACAGCTCCCCGTTGCGGGGCTCCACCTTTGTGGAGGACTCTGACATGACGCTTGATCTGTGACTGACCGCAAACGAACATCATCGGTATTTTGAGCTGCGGGGCATCAACAGCAACATCTGCAGTGAGCATTGCTGACGCTGGTGATGATCGGCATTACTGAGCCGTGAGGGGGAATAAGATGACCACAGTGCTGCAGCATGGCACAACTACAAGTCCCGCTGCTCTTTTCTGCAGCAGAGTTTCTGGAGACGTGCCAGGACTTGATTCACAGCATGGCACGTTTGAACTGGACCCAAGCTCTCCTGGCGGCAGGATCGTTGGTCTCTGCTCAAATGAGCACGACAACGCCCGCGACTACCACAGGGACAGCGAGTTATAACATAGCGACCATCAATGGAACCGTCTCGACATATAGCGTTCAGTTCACGGTCCCGGCATCGGCTGATGTTGGTGCAAATGTCTTGCCGAATATCAAGGACCCGAATGCTACGGATGCACAAACCGTTTGTCCAGGATATAAAGCATCCGACATTAAACACACCGTGAATGGTCTAACAGCGACCTTGAACCTTGCGGGGCCCGCATGCAATGTCTACGGCGCAGATATCGAGACCCTCTCGTTCGAGATCGATGTTCAGTCTAATGATCGCCTTCACATAGTTGTGCAGCCATCATATATCGACGCCAGCAATGCAAGCCAGTACATACTGTCTGAAGAGCTTGTACCTTTGCCATCAAAAGCGGAAAATGGGACACAGACCCAGGACATCGATCTCCAATTCATCTGGTCCAACGAGCCCACGTTCTCCTTCACGGTGATCCGCAAGTCAACGGGTGATGTGGTCTTCGATACGCGAGGAAGTGTTCTTGTCTACGAAAACCAGTTCATTGAGTTTGTCTCACAGTTGCCAGAAGAATACAATCTGTATGGCATGGGTGAGCGGATCCATGACTTGCGGCTGGGGAATAACTTCACTGCTACATTCTACGCAGCTGATATTGGTGATACAATTGGTGAGCTCTGATAGGTAAAATGGTGCTTTGTGTTCGAGACACTCACTAACCTTCTACTTATTCCTGAGACTCCAACATCTACGGTAATCATCCAGTATACCTCGATACCAGATATTTCGAGGTCAATGGATCAACGGGAGTGAGGGCGTTGATAACTACGCAAAATGTCAGCGCTACAGGACACTATGAGGCTTATACACATGGCGTCTACTTGAGAAACGCACACGGTCTGGAGGCTGTCTTGAACCCTACTAACCTGACGTGGAGAGCCCTCGGAGGTACCATCGATCTCTACTTCTTCGACGGGCCAGACGCTGTATCTGCTACCAAGCAATATCAAGCCGGAGCCATCGGTCTTCCAGCCTTGCAGATGTACTCGACCTTTGGCTTCCACCAGTGCCGTTGGGGATACAAGAACTGGACCGAGGTAGAGGACGTGGTCAACAATTATCGAGCCTTTGATATACCACTGGAATACATCTGGACAGATATAGATTATATGAAGCAGTACCGCGATTTTGAAAACGATCCTAACACGTTCCCATACCTTGAAGGGCAGGCTTTTCTGGAGCTCCTGCACGCGAGTGGTCAGCATTACGTGCCCATAGTCGATTCCGCCATCTACATCCCTAATCCGGCCAACGCCTCTGACAATTACACGACGTACACCACTGGCCATGAGCTGGATGTTTTCTTGAAGAATCCTGATGGATCTGAGTATATCGGTGAGGTCTGGCCAGGATACACCGTGTTCCCGGACTGGCATCAGGCAAACGCCGTTCCCTGGTGGACGACCGAGCTGCTTGGGCACCACAAAAATATTCCCTGGGACGGAATTTGGATAGACATGTCAGAGGTGAGTAATCTTGGCGGCAAATCAGATGATTGACTGACCTATAACCCTTTTTCTGCAGGTCAGCTCGTTCTGCATAGGATCCTGTGGCTCAGGCAATCTCAGTCTAAACCCAGTCCACCCGGGCTTCTATCTGCCCGGAGAGACCGGCGACCTGGTTCTGATCTATCCCGAGGGCTTCAACCTGACCAACGCAACCGAGGCAGCATCCGCCAGCTCTGCAAATGCCGCACAGTCCTCATACAATGCCGCTCTGACCCCAAGTGCGACAACGACGGCACCGTACCTCACCTCGACCGTCACGCCCGGCGTCCGCAACGTCAACCACCCGCCATACGTGATCAATAATGGCAATGGCGATCTCGCCGTGCATGCTGTGAGCCCCAATGCCACACATGGGGACGGGCAGGAGGAGTATGATGTGCACAACCTTTTTGGCCATCAGATTCTGAACGCGACGTACCAAGCTCTGCTTGAAGTCTTCCCGGGCAGACGTCCCTTCATCATTGGACGATCGACCTTCGCGAGCTCGGGCCGATGGGCTGGACGTGAGTATACTGACTACTGCAACCCTAAGTGAGACACACATGAGTCCTAAGGTTCCTTTCTAGATTGGGGCGGAGACAACACCAGTCTGTTTGCCTACATGTACTTCTCCATCTCTCAAGCCCTCAGCTTCGCGCTCTTTGGCATTCCAATGTTTGGAGGTACGTCTTCTTCCTAGCAGAGTGTGTAGTTTGCAAAGCAGTGACTGACGTTTTGCTCGCCATGCAGTCGATACGTGCGGTTTCAATGGCAATTCTGACGAGGAACTTTGCAACCGCTGGATGCAACTCAGCGCGTTTTTTCCATTCTACAGAAACCACAATGTGCTGTCTGCCAACTCGCAAGAGGCATATGTGTGGGACAGCGTGGCTGTGGCCACCAAGAAGGCCATGGAGATCCGTTACAGCTTGCTACCGTACATGTACACCTTATTCTACTACGCGCATACAGTAAGCATTGTCTTGGGTTCAGCCTCCCGACAGAGACGGGAAACCGTTTACTGACATTGCAATTATTGTAGACTGGAAGCACGGTAATGCGTGCTCTCGCTTGGGAGTTTCCCAATGACCCAACGTTGGCTGCTGTCGACAATCAATTCCTGCTTGGTTCTTCGATCTTGGTGACTCCTGCACTCGGCCAAGGCATGACTGAAGTCCAAGGCGTCTTCCCGGGTGTTGCACAGGGCGAAGTGTAAGTCCAGGCTGGCGATTGAGTAAGATGGCGCCAGGCTGACAAGATCTCAGATGGTACGACTGGTACACCCAAGAAGCAGTCTCCGCCCAACCAGGCGAGAATGTAACAATCCCTGCTCCTCTCGGACACATTCCAGTTTTTATCCGTGGTGGTTCCATTCTGCCGCAACAGGAAGCGCTGTATACCACCGCAGAGTGCCGCAACAGTCCATGGTCGCTCATTGCTGCCCTATCCGCCGATGGATCGGCAACAGGCGAGATCTACATCGATGATGGGGAGAGCATAACGCCAAACGCTACGATGCTGGTTGAGCTCACTGCCAGCAACGGCACTTTATACGCCTCGTCCAGGGGCTTGTTTCAAGACGGCAATGCCTTGGCTAATGTGACGGTGCTTGGTGTTGAGAGCAAGCCGACGGTTGTCGAGCTTAATGACATGACCCTTGACAGCGAGGTCAGCTATAATGATACCAGTAAAGTGTTGAGCGTAAAGGGCTTGCAGAATGCCACTTATGCTGGTGCTTGGGCGAACGGCTGGACGTTGCGCTGGGCGTGAGGCGTGGACGTGCAATGCTGCAGTTACCCAATACTCGGACAGGTAGTTTTGATCACGTAACATTTAGACCAGCTGCCCAATATCTGCTTGCGGCATTCACTTGTTAGACAGTGCCTTCGGGAAGGTGGATGAATCAGAGCATTTCGAAGTCACACTCCACTCAACACATCACCCTGGCACCTGGATGGAGTGTGGAGCCGTCCACCCTCCACCACCATGATGAGACGCAGCGAATCTCCTTGCGTCCCGCCCTGGCATCTCGATCATGCACGAACCATGGAAACCCACGTGCGCCTCTCATACAGCATCGCGGCTTCAGCCGTACTGTGGTACCTACAGTACAGGCTACAGCCAGCGCTGCACAGCTGACAAGTATACGAACCGGCAAGCACTGCCTATAAAGGAATCATTAGGCTGATGGCTGCTAAGCGGCCATATCGCGGAGACGATCATTGCTTCGTTTGAGCGACCAGGGCAAGCCGATCCGCCTTCAGCCGCATCGACCATGGGTACGGAGGTACTGTAGAACCCAGCAGCCGTGGCTCTTTGTTGCTCGGTGTGATGGTCGGGCGAGGAGTTGTTGCGGTCATGCAGTGCTGTGGTGCACTCTCTGGCTTGATGGTGAGACCTGCACTGGTGATTGTTCTCGATCGGTGCGTGCACATAAAGGCTGAAACGGCGAGCGCCACTGCGCGCAGTGAGGCGTCCACAGGAGTCAGGACTCTTAAGCCTTCGCGGTGTTCTAGAACTCACGTGGCAGGCATGTGTCGTCGCAACGTGTTAGGAGGGAGGTGGGCCGCCGCCCAGAACCCGGGCCCGTAGATCCACACTTTCTGCTTTAAAAAGCGCAGAAGGACGCTAGAGGCTGCCCTGGGCCGCCGATCGAACCGTAATGGTACGGACCACCCCAAATCTCAGTAGGGACCACCCCAAACCAGCCTCACGCCACGTTCTTAGCAGATTTTGATTGAAAAGGCCACTGAATCTTAATTGAAGTCAAGGGGACGCTCTCTCCGGGGGCTGCTTCGCGCAGACACGCTCGTTCCTCCCTACGAGAGCTCGCGAGAGAGGAAGGAATCCTGCTTCACACCGCTCGCCGCGGGGGCAGGCGTGTATGATAGAAAGCTGGCTAAGGGAATACATCAACCGCTCGCCGCGGGGGCAGAGGCACACTGGGGGTGGCGTGGCTAGTTTGGGGTGGTCCCTACTGAGATTTGGGGTGGTCCGTACCATTACGGCCGACCGGACGTTCGCATGGCGACTTTAACCGCGTTTGGGTTTACGTTCCGTGGCCATTCAGACTCGTGCCCAACATCGCGCGCAGTAACTTTGGTCTGTTGGGTGGTAGGGCGGAAGCACATAGCATTCGCAACCTTCCTTTGGGATTCTTGGTCCTTGCTTGTTTACGCTCTCGAACTGCCGCCATGGCTTGATAGCGCCGCGCCTCAGCCGTGTGGCGCTTTGTCTCATAACACCGGAGTCGCGCCTTGGAGGAGCGCTCCCAAATCTCCCCTGCCTGGGAGCCTTGTCGATATTATTGTATGCATCCCCACCTCCAGACTTGCGTGGAATCACGAAGGTCTTGCGGGAGTGTCTCACCCTACTTCTTTCCAAGTCTGAAGGAAGCTCAAGCTTGTTGTCATCGAGAACACAAGGGACCGAGGGAACGTGGACATGATGTTCGACGACAACTTCGCCTTCAACGCTTCGCGCTCGCCATCTCTATCGTCGACTTCAAACGAATCGATATCAGACCGGGAGCCTTCACGATCGGTATCACCTTGCTCGGCGACAAGCTCTTTGCCGCCCCCACCCTTCTCCGTCACGGACTTGGCAGCACAGTTCTCAACCTCGCGGATACGAAGAGACGCGCAGATCTGCTACGATTCATGCGAAGCATACGCTGCTCAGGACGATGATGCGGGTTGGACACTTGAGCCCGAGGACGAAGAGGATGTGCCATCAGCACGATCACCCGCGCTCCCGATAATACCGCCCCCCCGACCGCATTCTCCCTCGCAACGGACGCGACGGCAGATGCATGCGCGATTGCTTTGCTCAACTTCGCACCACCGCGATATCTCGGCGTTGGTCGCAAGGATGGTGCAATCGAGCTCGCAATGTACAGTAACTCCGCCTGAGGCCATCACGGCGACAGCCGAGCCCGATGATGAAGGATATGACAGCACCGACAACTCGTCAGTCGGGCAGTTTCGAAGGGCGAGTCTAGCGGCGTCCAGGCCCCGGACAAGCTGTAGACGTTCGGCCGACTTCATGAAGACATCTAGTGGCGCATGTGTCAGCAAAAGCACGAGGTTCAGGAGGGAGAGAACTCACTCGAGGGCAATCAATTCGGACAAATGATGATGGACGTTCAGCGGTTGCATTTGCAGGGGCATACCATGGCATTTTCGGAACAATGTGTTATTAGCGAAAGTGCTTTGGTGTTCGACGATGTTGGTATTGCCAAGCTTTCCAAGTTATGAGGGAAGGCGCGCTTAGGCAGGAGCGTCACTGATTCTGAAGAAGGACGGTGCGCAATGACACAGACATTGCTTCCCGTAAGATCGGCAAATATATGGTCAAAGGCATAAATCAATCTGTACGGTCGAGACAGTAGACTGGTATGAGAAGACGGTCTTGGTACACCAAAGACATGCGCTAGATACACCCTTCTATATATGTGCATCTGGGCGTCACTCCCATGGAAGTTAGAAATGACGGTCAGTGTCAGCTTTCGCAGCGCCTCCGATCTGCTTATCAATGCCAATCTCGTCGTAAAGCTACGTCGGCACAGAAAGTGGTCGCGAGGGAGACGCGGGATTGCAAAAGTGCCAGTAGATGTCCGGCTTATAGAACAATCCCTCGCCGTCAGGTTTAGGCTGGAATTTCATCGGGATATCATCGAAGCCGCAGCTCGTGACAGCCTCCTTGACCGCCTGCACCAGATCATGAGCTGATATACGGTCCGCAGGGTCCACTTCCAGGCATCTCTCCACCAGGCCTACCATTACGGCTGGGTACCGTTCTCGTGAGCCCCTGTCGATTGGGACGGGGTCGAGGCCGTACTCGACGTTGGTCTGCGGTGGCACCTGCAAGGCCATGAGGTTTAGCATAACGCGACCCACGGCCCAGACATTGGTGTAGGAAGCTAGGGCTTCGTGCCCGTGTATTTGCTCCGGCGCTCTATATCTGCTGACAGTCAGCAACGTGAGATGCCCGTATCATGACTGCCCACTTACCCAGGGGAGCCCCAACACCAGATGTCTTTCGGATTGTCGTATTCAAGCGTCTTTCCAAGAAGCTCTTCTCGTTTTTGCTGGGTCCTGGTTAGGATCGGTACCGCCAAGCCAAAATCACCGACTTTCACAGCTGGAACGCCTGGCCATTTTGGGTCTGCCGGAACGTCCAAGAAAATATTGCCAGGCTTGAAATCTCGGTGGACTATGGTCTTCCGGTCATGAGGTAGTTGGTCACCAGGCAGTCCGCCCTTTGCCATGACGGATGCAGCAGCTGCTAGAGATTCAAATATCGCCCACAATGCTCGTGCCGAGATGAAACTGTTACACTGTCAGCACAATGCGCTCATCGAACCTGGCACAGGGTTTCGGAACGGCTTACGGATTCGGCTCTGTTGGCGACGCTGCTGCCATGTTATGAATGCGTATGAGATTATATAGATCACCATGTACCTCCGACAGTGTCAGCGCACCACTTCACCAACAGACGCACAATGACGGACATAATGGGGCATGTAGAGTCGGTACCTTGCCCTCTTCTGGTACATGCTGAATGCCAGGAGTCTGACGAACGGCCAGGAGTGCTTCATCCCACTGAGTAAGCCCATTACGTCCGCCTCTCTTGGAATGCGTGGATCTAGGCTACTCCAGAACGTGCGGTCCTTCCACTCCGATTGGGACACGTACTCAAACAAGCCTACCTGCACAAACTTCCCGTCCTCATCTTCATCTGCCCACAATCCAGCGTGTCCGAAGCCTCCCTGACCTATTGATTCGATAAAGCGCCAGTTACTGCCCGAAATCCGAGCAGGAGAGCCGAAGCCCAAATTTTTGGCGGCTGCTGGAAGATCCTTTGGCCTGACAAACCTTGCAGGCGGAGGATCCTCAGGCTGGCGGGGGTCCTTTTCTAGCAGCGTTCGAATACTGTCTTCATTGTCCCAATCATGGTCAAGACCGTGCTCATGCATGAGTCGCAAGACACGCCGATGTACACGATTGGGCTGCATGAACGGTGACTCATTTCCATCAGCCGTGGCATTACGATAGTAAGTCTTCAATGCTACGGGAGCATTTTTCGCGAAGAGTCGATCTTCAAGAGCACCCAGCTCTTGGTCATTGAGCTGCGAAAATCGTTTCGGCTGATGCTCGGCTGCTCTGACGCCCTGTACAGATTGGAACGCATTATTTCTCCCATCCGACTCGTAGTCGGGTAACGATGGTTGAGCATTTGCGCTGGGCAGATCAGCAGGCCGGTCTTGCAGTCTTTTTCCACTTTGGGAATGTCGTCCAAGACCCGTGTCATCGGCGCCACCTTGCTGCGACTTATCCCCGGCCTTGCTACTGTCATGGGCGTCTTGCGCGCCTTTACTTGCCTGCTCCGGGCTTAGTGCAGCAGTCGGGTTTGGAGTGCTCACACGGTTGAGATCAGCTACGTCCCGTGAAGGAGGTGGCGAGTCTTGCTTGGTGGAACGACCAAGTGCCTCCCTAATCTGGCGTGATTCATTGTCGTTCTCGTCCAACATTTGCCTGGAATAAGCCAATGATCGTTCCAGCAACTCTACTGCCTCAGTATTGCCATTTTGGATGAGCAAACGCTGCATGGCGGCCAGTGTTGTTAACGAATTCTGAATGCTCTCTCTGTGACTTAGCATTGGGCCA
This sequence comes from Teratosphaeria nubilosa, assembly GCA_010093825.1. Lineage (NCBI taxonomy): Eukaryota > Fungi > Ascomycota > Dothideomycetes > Mycosphaerellales > Teratosphaeriaceae > Teratosphaeria > Teratosphaeria nubilosa. Next base: position 98,433 of record ML995827.1, read on the forward strand.
TTCTTGGCCGACGCTGCTTGTGCTCCCTGCCTTGCTCGATGGTGCTGACGTACTTTGGCGAGTGAACTCACGACACGCCGCCAAATCTGCACGTAACGGACTTTGTCTGTGTCTGAGATGCATAGCCAGGCTTGTGTTACTTGCCTGACCAGATCGTGGAAAGCAGTCGCTGGCCGTATTTCGAGACAGACTTCCCGCTCCCAATCGAACAAAACTTCCCATCCCGCCCTGTCAGCCATTGTAGGTCGCTACTGTCGGGGAAGCAGCTTGCCGCAGAGAAGAGTAGGTAAAATTTGGGTTGGGCCTCCTTTGTTGCTACCCAAGTGACAATACATCGCCGGATTGGTTACGTTTGTTCCGTCGGGCATGACCGAATGTCCAGAGCGATCTGCCGCGTCGCGTGCAATGTTGCTTGGTCGTGGCTGCCTATCACTACGTGCCGTCGCCTGAGGGGATCAGATTCGCTGCCACATTGAACGAAAGGTTCGGGGGAATGCTTTCTGAGATCCCGCACAACTGGTCCACGGCGCGCAGAACCGCCATGTTCGCACCTGTGCAATTTCCTTCCGAAGGCTTCATGTCGAACGCGCTTACCTGAGGACCTACCTAAGAGGGCACGTCGTAAGCTTGCAAAGATAAGTCATACACGCCAGAGCTCTTGCTGATCGGAGAAGCATGAGATGGCTGGTTGATACCTCCGATTCAGTAACGAGGCGAGACAAATCGACTCTTGAGGGACAATGGAAGCGATTGAGCCTCGATGTCGAGATGTGAAGCCAAGCAGCCCACTTTTTATTTCTAGGCGCCACCTCGGCTTCAGGTTTCGCCTCCTGCTTGATGATCCATGTGCATCGCTTAACTGTCCGCACGGTGTTGGCGAGACGCTAAGCTGGGGGTTGGCCTCGCAGGTTGCTAGATATCTCATCCAATCCTCAGAGGTGTACAGTTCCAAGTGCGGGAGGGAGGGCCGAAGCAGCCGATCAGTGAGGATAGCGAGACATCGACGCTGTTGCGGTTGAATTCAAGGGATGATGTGATGTACAGAGTCTCTGGTCCGTACATTCAACAAGGATTCCCTGGACCTTGTCCAATTTTCCATTTAAAGGCATCAGCCGCTCTTCGCAAAGCTACCTATTGGCTAGAACCAAATCGCGAAGATGACCTGGACCCCGTAGCTAGGTACGTACCCACGTGCGAAGACACTGTGCAGTACGAAGACAGGACCAATCTCAGTCTCAAAGTCGTCCAGACGACAGATACAGGACAGGCGGTGCCAGGCGTAGGTTGTGCGAATGAGACCTAGCACTTCGACACGATGATTTCAGAGGCGGCGCAAGTGCCCACTCAATGCCTTATACGACCGCTATCGTGGTCCAAAGTGCATACCCTTTCACGTCTTGAAAATTGCCGACGGGGACTCTGTGTTGCGTCATGCATGTGCACTGCCACTCCTGGAATTGGCTTGCTTCTTACCCACAGATACACGGCCGCCCGAAAAATGCTCCGTGATCGGTTTCACGCTTCGATCCTGATGCGTCGTTCAACATGCCCCGTGGCGATTGCGTCCGTACTGGTCCGCACATTGATCGGGTATGTCTGTCGTCAAGATGTATATCAAGGACGGCCCTAAACCTTGTATTCGCTAGGAGCTAATCGAGATCGCGTCTAGGGTGCTCTCGAGGATATGCTTGTTATGCACGATGGTGAAAATATACAAGTCACGTCTTGCAACAGGTCCTCAGACTTCAGGTCAGTGACATGTTGACACAAAGCTTTCACTCAATCGGCGGCGCTGTAGTGGCTACTTTCTATTCGTTCCTGTAGGCTGTACATGGCTAATGCACTCTGAGCTGACCAGTTGACAGCAAGCTTGCGACACAGCTCGTAGGGAAGAGTCAGACGATTCGAAACTTGAGATTCAGGCCATCCCCTGGGTACGGTGGCTTACGAACATGGAGATGCTGATTCGTGAAGTCGATCTGTGTATCCGCGGGACACCGGCGAGCCTTAAGCACCCGGGCAAGTGTTCGGCTTAGGTCGTGATATATGGCCCGTACGCAGTGCTTGAAGGAAGGGCAGCACTTGCACCGTCCTCTACGAGCCCCAGTCAAGCGATACACACGGCAGTATCTGTCATGGGAAAGCATAATCGTCTACAGGTTATCTTGTACGCATTAGGCCTGTTGGTCCTGGAATCACGATGCGTGGGACATGGCCAGGATCGAAGCACGAAGCAAGCTAGGTGTTGTGGAAGCCAAACACCTTGCTTTACCTACGACGAGCTCTGGAAGATGCACAAGACGTTCTGGAATATGCACATGTATCCGAACAATGTTGAAGCAGCCAAGTCCATCAACTCGACAATCTTCGCGGAAAATGTCATTGGGAGGGTCGAACAAACTCGCGAATTCCTGGGCAGGGAGCTGAATACTGAATACATCTTTGGCCTCTTCACTGGTGTGGCTTTGAACCCCGGAGCAATAGAGATCCTCGGACGGCCTGTAGCATACGATATTATCCACTTTGCAGCGACCGACTACGTCACTTCATCTGCGGTTGTTGTCACGTACAACCACTCGAGCTATTTATCCCCGCTTGAGATCGATTCTTTCATTACTTGGAATAGCCATAAGCAGATAACGCAATACGACGTCACTTTCAGGCGATCGGATCATTCTCTGGACTTGACCTTTGCCAGATTCCAACGGACGATTGGAGCCTCGAGTCTAGCCCAGACATTGAATGTCATGACACAGGCGTTAGCACAAAGCGTCTGCACGGCACATGACAGGTACTGCGATGGTACAAACCAGCAGTACGAAAGCAGGGACGTTTGCATGAAGTTCTTGACACAAGAGATAAGATTTGGCAAGGTATACGAGCAGGGCAGGAACACGCTCCTGTGCCGAGTGTTGCATCAGTATATGGTCGCATACAGGCCGCAGGTACACTGTCCGCACCTTGGACCGTCGGGTGGGGACATGTGCGTGGTATGATGAACCAAGTGCTCAGATTGAAATCACATTCAGTGCTAATGTCACATTGCAGGACGACAAGGACTACGAGTCTATCGTACGCGAGAAGCTTTACACTAACGCGCCTTTTGTGCCGAGAGGAAAGGTCGATGCGAGCATAGCTGTTCAATGAGATGAGCGATCTCTGAACGGACGCTGTCCAGCTGTTGAGGCCGCGACTCCAGTCAGTCGGTGTCAGTAATGATTAATATTGACCGGTAAACACTTGGACGGCAGTAAAGTCTATCAATTTGTGCGATGAGGTTCCTGGGAAGAGTGGATTCTGCACAAAGCAAGTACTCCTTTGCGTATACATACCCAATGCAGACATGACGACACTCATTCTGGTACTGTCCAATCTACGACCGTCCTTAGCTGTAGCATGTATATAACGTTATCCTTTTTGCGACCAATTAGAGCACAACCCTCACCATACCCATACATCTCATGGTCTCACATATCATTGAGTTTATCTGCGCTGCTTGGCACTGCAGAGACACAAGGAACAGCCTAGCATCTGCGCGAAAGGGAATATCTGGACACCTTCAAGAAGCTTTACTCAGGTGCTACATACTCGAACCACGCCGCTTTCATTTCCATCGAGCAATGACAAATGCAGAGCCTCGTTTCGAATCCGGAATCAACAGCACACTCGACCATACAGCGCAAGCAGTCACTTCGCCCTCAATCCCGCCTAGTTAATCCCGTTCCCGTAGTAGGCCTCCCCGCCTGAAGTATCCTTGTCCCAGCACCACTGGAAAAAGTTATCGGACTTTGCCACTTCGCGGCATACCCTCTGCCAATCGCCGTTGTGAATAGATTCAGCGGCCCCATGGCACTGATGATCCCAGTCCGCCCTGAATTTGAAGTTGTCCGTTCCGGCGGCATATTTAGTGCAAGCCCAATCCGTGACCGAGTCATTGGCGAGACGTGTGCTGGTGTCGTGGCAGCGGCAGTTGTGTTAGGTGGACCAGGCGGCCGCGGAGGCGGCGAGGCTGACGATGGTGAGGAGATGCATTTTTGTTTCTCGTGTCGGTTGTGAACAGGTTTGATGTCTGGTTAGAAAATTGGATGGCTGGCGAGTGGTGGTTGGAGGTTATTTGGTTCTCACATTGTCAGGGCGTGTAGTCGGGGGTCTTTATATCTTCGACAGATGTATGGACTAGACCACGACAACTGGTATGTCTTTCTGTTGGCGAAAGATCGGCTTGATCCTTCACAAACCGCTGATACGGTGGTGGTCTTACATGTGGCGGTCAATCCGCGGTGCTGGCACATCTTCTGAAACCTTGCCGTCTTGAGCAACAGGTCTGATCGCCACGTGCAGATCATAGGTGGTTGGTGTCCCGTGGTCGCCAGGAACATATATACTTGATCGTAAGAGCCGACCCAGCAGTCTAGTACCCTGTCAGTTTTCAGGACGTCATGATCACTCAATCAAGGCTAGATCTTAGCGAACTTCTAAGTCGAAGGCAAGATGCCCGGTCAGTGAGTCAGCTTAAAAGCAATAGCCAGAGAGAATACTTGAGCCAGTCTCTCGGCGGTTGTTCAACCGTCTTACCTCAGTCCAGATCTTTGAAGTATGGCTCGTAGATGCAGCGAGTAGCGACAACGCGTCCATACATTCACATTCGGCCAGACGATTCCATTGGCGATCCAAGCATGAAGCAGCTTGGCCAGCGGCTCAGACTCAATCCTGTGCCAGTCGTCGTAGGAGCACTGATTGCTGCGCTCAATTATTGTCTGCACGATAGTCACATCTAGGCCCGATTACTGAGACATGGACTCGTACCGAACATTGTGGCTCCGAGTGCGTTATGAAGCGGCAGCTTCATGTTGGGCGACCACTGTATCTTGAAAGCACGGAGTCAAAGTCCCCGCCAAGTCAAAGTTGCAAAGCATCCTCTGCGTGCCGTGGTTTGGTGTGAACATCTGTGTAGCCCGATCTCCCAAGTTTCAACATCGAGCGAAACCTTGTTAGCGGTGTCCCACTCTCCGATTGCACATACCTAGCGTCTTGCATGGACGACCTAGCACTCCTCATTGGACAATTTGCTATCGCTGAAGCCCGATGGATTCAGCCTTGCCATCAAATCCGAGACACTTCACAGACCACAGCAGTAAACTCTACCGTGTACGGCTCTGTACCACAACCTCCCCTCAATTTCACCTCAGCGAACTTCAAATTCCTCTTGGATACTAATCACCAACTTGGGAACATTCACCGCATCAGGCTCCATCATCTCTTCCACGCTTTCCATATGTCTCTTCCACAGCTTCTGCATCCACTGCCTCTGCTCCCTCTCCTCTTCCGTTCCCCTACCAGTCGATTGCGCCGCAGCCGTGATATCAGTCGCCAGATTTCGATCCTTCTCCCACCGATCAAGTTCTCTTGGCGAGCAACCGAACTCTTCCCACTTGCCTAGCGTCCGTTCCGCTATGAACGCTGGACTCGTTTCTATATTCCGAGACGCCCAGCTCGTACCCGATCGAGGTCCACTGCGCCTGCGTGCTACCAGATCTGGATCTGGAAGCAGGGTGCTGGGTTCGAATTTACGGAGTAGCGGACGGAGAGTCACTAGGGAGCCCGCTATGATACCTGCGCCTGTTTCGACGAGAGCGAAGATTGTGCAGTCGACTGTGACGTCTAAGCAGGCACATGAGCATTCATATCGCGCGACCCGATTTGTCCTTCATAACGTAGTGTTGACTTACACAAGAAATCAGCATTGGACTTAACTGCTATGTCCTTCAAAAACGCCACCCTGGCCACGGTGGCGACAATGCCCATGGAGCCCAGCCCAAGAATGGCGGCAACAGCAGCCTTCTGCCGTCGCGAGATTTGCATGTCACTCATTATGAAGTACGGCAACAAGCCGTACATGACATCACTGATGATATTCGTCGAAGAAGCACCGTAGAGGATGTGGGTGTAAGTATGATGATGGTCTATGCAATGACCCTTTTCCTTGTCCGGATTTCAGGTCTTAGAGATGGGCAGGCATTGTAGCAGGGACAGGAGACCAATCAGCTCAGCCAGCACAATGGAGGCACCTGTCAGAATCCACACCGTGACGACGTATCGTGGCGTGGTGGTGATGCGTAGAAGGAACAGACCCAGAGCGAGCTTGAGGAGAGCATTGGTTTGACAGTAGAGGATCTCGCACACAAGCATCCACTTTGTGAGTCCCATATCAGCAACAGTGATGCACTGCAGAAGATCAACGGACTGAGGCACTTACTGCCATAGCGGTTCTCACGTTATGAGGCTCCAAGTCCGAGGAGTGTTGTCCTTCCCCATGCGCAATAGCTACGCAAAGACAGATCAGAAAGACGGAGTAGACCAGCTGGGCGACGAGCATCGCAAAATCGTCACGCCCGAAGACTTGGAGCATGTGTCCCCTTACGACGCATCTCAAGCCAACCGTGAGCCAGGAGAGTACAAAGAACACAACAACGGTTGCGAGTAGTCCTATTGCTTTGTCTTCAAGAGACATGTCTTCCACGGACTCGATAGTGGTTGGCTAAGATTATGTTCTCTGCATCTCGACCAAATGTAGCAAGTGAGATTTGAGCGTACAAAGGCAGGATATGGACCGTAAAATCTTTCGACAGTAGTTCAGTGTTGAAGGTTGTCCGCGTGGTAGTTGCGGCCTCGGCTATTCATGTAAAAGGGTCGTTGCGGGCTCGCCAGTTTATGCTGCTGCAGCAGAGACGGTCGATAAAGCTCATCCTTACTTCTGCCATTTGCCATCGAAGGTGTCGAGAATGTAGGGTATTAGATTTTGGCATGTGTATGGACAGGCAAATCCTGGTGGAATCCCACGGTCCAGGACTCCAGGTCCAGTGCCACGACAGAATCCGTGAATTGTCCGAGAAGCCCTCGTTGAGCCGAGCAAGAACCACGCGAGTTCACCAGCATGTAAAGCATTTCCCGTCGTATCCTTCAGACTACCGATAACTGCTCGAGGAGCTCGGACGTTAGGAGCAGACCATCACGTGTGAGATTTGCATCTCAATCCATCGATCTGAGCGAATGCCCAATCAAATTGCCTTCAAAGTCTGAACATCCAGCCCTCTCTTTCAAAGCAGACTTCGAATTCCACGTCGCCAAATACCCCGATCGCTGCAAGTAGATCGTGCTTGCCCTCGAGCCCAAACACATCACCTTCTTCCGTCTGACTGTCCCTTTCCTCGTGCAGATCCCAGCCAGCTTCGCTCCGTCCATTTCTCGTGAAGAATACCTCAATCTTGGACCCAAACTTCATACCCAGGCCTACCACGTCTCCTGGTATGAAGGGATCGACAAAGTCGCGACCTCCCCACGAATCGTCTACGTATCGCCGTCCGTCATCGCCGTGTACGCCAAGCGATGCGCGATGCCATCCAGGGAGTCGCCAAGAAGGGTAAGGTGGCGCGAGAAAGCCAATGGCTATGCCAGCGTCACCTTCGCCACTTGCGCCCATGTGTATGACGTGCAGCTCGAAGTAGATCGTTCTTGCTTGTTGGTTGGGTACTGAGGTGAACGCAGATGGAATTAAAAGCGGGACATCCGATAGGAGGATGGTATCTGCACACGGCTTCGTCGTCTTCACATGCGTACGGCCCTGGCGTCTCAAGCCGACTGTGACGTGCTGGCTTCTTGGTGGGCTAGTCAGGTGGATATGGCCCGCCTGTGACCTGGCCAGTGTTTCCTCATTATGCCTTTGAGGTTTCCAGATTGGATTGGCGCGGCACCAAGCATGTCCTCTAGCTGCATCATCGTACGAGGCATTTGCTACCGGACTCCTCTCCTCCCGCAAAGCTGGTGGAGGAGGCAAAAGCGCGTTGTCAGGAACTGCGAGCCAAGGGTCATAGGGTGGTGGATCCGGCTCGACGTGAGAAGGAGGAGGTCCTGGAGGTGGAGCATAGACTTCTGCCTGGACTTTTCGCTTGTAGCCTTGCCAGGCCGGATATTTCCCGGGACCGGTATCATAAGCTGGAGGTGGTTCTGAGCCTTCGCGTTTCTGCGAGGCGCGTTGAAATGATTCGTTGGGGGTTAAGCCATCTTGCTGTCTGCTAAAGTGCACATGACTAGGAGACAATGCTGACGGCGGGGGGAATTGCTCGCTCATGGCGGATATGGACGATTAAACCGCAGCAGAAGCAGTATTGTCCCGGGCCGTGAGGTTTCTGGCCTTGCCCAGGCTTGAAGAGTGTTTGAGGCGCAACGCTTGGATTGAAGTATGTTCGTCCCTAAGTCCAGATTTCAGTGAGCACGTCGGGCATAAGAGAGGAGAGTCGCACTGATGAGTGTTGGCACGAAGGAGGTTAGGTGCTGGGAGGAAGCGGGTTTCTGGAAGTGATGTGGTGTAGATGTGAGGTGACGCTGTCAGCTCTCACCGGCCCAGTGCTGATTTAAGGTCTGGCTTACCTTAATAACCTCCATGCCATCTTGATGACTTAATAACGGACTCATGCAGCTTGCTGCGCCACGCAGACGCCAAGGACGAAGGAGAGATCCATGGAGAGCTCGGAGCTTTGTAGATATCGCCGAAGCAGACCGCACCTTCGCTTCCTGCCTCTCTGCATTTAGTCAACATGGTACATACACACTCGCGAGCAGCCATGCAGTGGCGATAATGGATGAGGTCTCTCTCCAGCTCCATAATGAGCTACGAAAGTCGCTTCAAAATGAACTGTCTTCCGGCAGGCCATTGCTGCACGATCTGGACCACGCATGGCTGATCCAGGTACCTCGACCAGCTTCATCCGTGCGTAATGGCGCACGCTTTTACTACAATCTGCTCATACTCAAATGGCTGCAGCCAACAGGAGCGATTGTTTCTCCTGCCGGGTGGAGTCCCATCATCACAGCGATTGAGGCGCTGGCTGAGGTTCTACGAACAGAGGCTTCAAAAGGGAGACGAAGTAATGCCACGGTCAACGGTCATGGCGAAGAAGACAGTCTGGTCGACGCTGTCATCGTCACCGCTTCCAATGTCTCGGAAGAGACGTTGTCGTGCATACATCCCGACGTTCCCGTCTTCACGAACGCGCAAACAGCTCAGCAAATCAACGGGTGGCACTGCTTCCGCAATGTGATTGTGATCCAAGAATTCGAGCCTCGGGCAGGCGTGCTGGACTGGAGAAGCTCGAGTCTCCTGTTACCAGAGTGGCTCGACATCAACTGGATCCCGCAAGATGGCACTCATACTGCACTCATGGTGACCTTCAGCAGCAAGCACAGCAGTGCGCACGCTAAACCCGCCAATCCTGCATCTACATCTCGAGCACGGCGAAAAGGGCATCTTGCCACCATGGACGTAGATGAAGACGAGTCAGCCGAAGCCATCATCTACGTCCCTTCTAGCGTTGGACATAAAGGTCTCGAAGTGGTCACCAGTGCATCGCCACCTATTCGTACCTTGGCGCTGCTCTACGACTCAAGTCACGCAGCACCCTCGCCGCCAAGCAAACATCAGGGGCCTGATATCGTGCACGCGCAGCGGCATTTGAAGGCCAGATATTGGATCAGCACGAAGGGCAAAGTCAAGCAGCGTAAGGGGCTCCTCTCGTGGTTCGCTCCACGGAAGGAGATGCTAAATCCGAAAGGATTGCTAGACCGACTTTCGGAGCACAGGAAGACAAATTGCGAGCATACGCACGAACGTCATGCCGTCGTTGATGAGATATTGGATGCTTTCCAGGATGTCGAATGGCTAGACTTTACCGATGGGACAAGCAGGATATTGCGATGAGCATAGCATTGGCGTTGATCTGCAGGTCGGGGTGCAGGATGATCACCAGTACGGCTACTTGAGTGCATCGAGCGATCAGAGCTACCCAGCAAGCAGAACTACAGCAACAAAGGCTACGCGCCCTATGTCTCCACCCGAGCATCAGGCGCAGGGAAATTGGATTGGTGTCCCTGGTCGTCACGCTAAGGGAGGCACCCATCAATCCAGGATCCAGGATAAGGTCACTAGATCCTTTGCGGGTGCCTGGACCAGCGCCAAAAGCGTCCGGTCGTCCTGCGAGACATGAGGGATATCATCGTGCTAAAAGTCCACAGCAGCGTTGCATTCGCATGCATTTGAAGGATGCGGCAAGTTATCTTGCCCCCTTCAAATCCACTCGTTTTCTTATTAGCCACACGATCGAAAATTATGATAGCATAAACTCAGTTGTGCCGAGACGACATTCTTTCCATTCTTCGACCATTCCCTGTAGCTGACATCAACCAGCCCTCTCAGATCGAAACTCCCCTCCACCCCTCCTCTCCCCACTACACCTCACCATGCGTTCCCTCCTCCACCTCCTGACCCTCTTCACGCTCAAATCCACCGCCTACGCAGTCAACGAACCATTCCCATCAAGCAAGTACATCTGTCTCGGTGCTCCACAGGAAGTAAGCCATCTTCGCCCTCGGCCACTTAGTCCATATGCCTCGCGTGCCTTGCTAACATGCCCTTCAACCCAAGGGCGAAGATGACTGCGATTGGATCTCCACGCTGAAATGCCAGAGTCATTGTCCTCATGCGGTGCGTATTCATGCATACATGCACATGCCCTCGCCTGCCTGGTGAGGGGGAGCGGGAAAGACAGGGTTTCTAATTTGATTTGTCGAGTGTACAGTGCGGGTTGCCGTTTTCAGGGGCTCGGGTGTAAGTTATAGTATCCTGTCGAGTTGTGCTTAGGGATGGGTGATTGAGATGTTGGCTGCGCAGGAATCAGGACACGGGGGATTGCGAGTGCTTTTGCTCTGGAGTCTAGAGAGATTCGCAGGTGGGAGATGGAGCTTCGTGTCCGTTTTGCCGTTGGCGGTAGCTGCGCGGTGGTGGGTGTGGGTGGCTGATTTGGAGCACAGGGAGGATGGAGCAGCGAGACAGGGGAGTGATTCGCCCGGGCTTGCTGCAGCGTCATGATGGCTGTTGCAGATGATGCAGCTCGAAACGAGATGTTGCCAGCACCCACAGCGGCTTGAAACAGGAATGCTCTCAGCAGCATATGGCCCTTTTCTCTATGGCTCGTCTCGGCGAGTCCTGAACTGGCAGCTATCTTTCTAGCCGAGTGCTCTAGCCTCCAGATACTTCTTCAGACAGCCCAACTTCTACTGATGGGTTCACCGCGGCAGATCTCCAAGCAACATCGACCGATCCGTACTCGCGCTCAAAACCATCGATCCATCCGGGCTAATTCGAACATCGTTCACCGTCCCCTTATGTCCGGGCAACTTCTGCAACATCTTCCCACTCTTGGCATCCCACGCCGTGACTGTGCCATCTCCCCCACCCGCCGCAACCCTCCTGCCCTCGCTATCCCAGCACGCCCGCATCAAATTCTTCTCCAAACCCACTTGCGCCCCGTCGAAAACGCGAATCTGCCTGTCCGCCGCTGCGAAAGGCCGAATGTCCCAGGTCCGGACTGTGTTGTCGTGGCTGTAGGATAGAAGACTCTGGCTGTCGGGTGAGACGGCGAGAGATGTGATAGTGTCTGTGTGCCCCGTTAAGTCATATGACACTTTCTTCATACGCAGCTCCCAGACTTTGATGGTGTTGTCTATGCTGCCGCTGTACAGCTCGTTGCCGGCTTCGGAAATGCACACAGCTGTCACCGGGAATTTCGTCTCAATGTATTCCAAGGCTGCTTTCTGCCGCGGATCCCATATCCCGATATACCCGTCATCCGACCCGCTCACGATGAACTCCTCGCCCCGTTTCGCGACGTCTATGCAGTTCACGACCTCCTCGTGGCCGGCGTGCCGTCGTATTCGGTCGCCGGTCGCAAGGTCCCAGCTAGCAATGTGCATGTCGGCAGAGGCGGAATAGAGCACTTGGCTGTCGCGAGACCAGTGCAGGTCTAGGACCGCGGACTTGTGACCTTTGAGCACACCATAGTTTGCGCATTCGCCAGTCGTGTTCCAGAGAAGGATGTCGCGGTCCATCGAGCCGGAGGCAATGTGCTGTCCGCTGGGATCGAACCGCGCCGCGAAGACCTCGCCCAAGTGCCCAGCCAGCTCCATGACTGGCGCTTGGAGGCTTGCGGAGCCATATGACTGGGATGCATCGGTCAATGATGATGTATGAGGATCTTGCTGTTCAATCGACTCACGCCCTGTATAAGCGCATTGCTTCCACCATTGATCTTCGCAAGCTGACTGCCGCCGTTGATGTCTGCATCAGATCTCTGGCGCTTGACAAGCTGGGAACTGCCACAGCTCTCGTTCTTACGCTTCTCGCCGGACATGCTGGATGGTGTTTCGAGGGGAGTGGAGTGCTGGTCGCAAGACAATCTCGCTGTTTCACTTGTTTATGTTCCCTGGGACTTTTTGCCAACATGACTCGAGTCGCCAAACCTGATGAGACGCGAGTACAATGAAAAGTGGCTGAGCGTTCATCAATTCTTTGCTGGCCCCAATCAATTAGTTGATGGCTGTAATCAATTCAGGCTGAATCTTTGTGGTCAAAGTAGTACCCAACTGTCGGTTCTACCTAAGAGGCGCTGCCCGGCACATCTCCACACGCGAGCTTTAATCGGACTCCATCGACATTGACACGACTGCAGACACCTCTGTCTGGCAGGCTGGAGACACACAGGACTAGGCAATGAGGTGATCAGGTCCAGTGCGCGTCTAGAAAGAAGGCGCGCAAGAGCAGGCGGAGATGGCCTCATCCAGCAAGGCAGCCCGGTTGGGTGAAGAGTGAGCCAACGTTGTAGTGCATGCAAGCGTAGCAGCTGCTGACAGCAGCATAGTGTGTGGAAGTGAGCGAGCTTTGACATCCAAAGTTCCGCTTGTCATATCTCTCTGACGTACCCACAGGAACCGCGTAGACAAAGTCAATGCCGAAGTCGTCTGCCTAACCTACGGCACCATCGTCGCCCAACTCTGCCGAGACCTCACCCTCCCAAACACCGCGAACAAGACCGACTATGCCGCGGTCAACACCGAGCTTGATCGCATGGGCTATAATATCGGCCTGCGCCTGATCGAGGATTATCTCGCCAAGTCAAACACTGGGCAGTGCACGAACTTCAGGGAGACGGCAGAGATGATCAGTAAAGTCGGCTTCAAGATTTTCTTGAACATCACGCCGACGCTCACGGGGTGGGATAAGGAGAGTAGGAGTTTCCATCTGGTGTTGGAAGAGAATCCGTTGGCAGATTTCGTGGAGCTGCCCGACGACGGGAGGGCTCAGGAGGAGTTGTGGTACAGCAATCTACTATGTGGAGTCATCAGAGGGGCGTTGGAGATGGTGAGTAGTGTTTCTCGCTGGCCAGCATCGGCGTTTGGTCAAAGTATGCTGACATTCAGGGGTAGGTGCAACTGCAGGTCGAAGTGCACTTTACCAGCGATGTGCTACGAGGCAATGAGACGACTGAGATGAGAGTTGCACTGGTGCGCTACATCGAGGATGAGATGCCTCCGGATGACGAGTAGTAGTCTCAGTCGGTCGGACTATACCTTGCTGCGTCCGCAGTAAGCTTTTGCAGGTGGCAAAAGTCAGACCGATCTACGGCGGAGCTGTAGGCTGTGGCTGAGCCCTTTGTCCGAAGCTTCGAAGCAAAGCGCTGCAAGTCTGCGAGATGGAATCGAGAGACTTGAGAGGCCGCTTCCCGGCGTCAGCTTAGTCATGCCGGAGCTGCCTCCTCATCCTTGCGCCCCAAAGATAAGGAGTCGCAGAGAACATGGAATCGGCGAGCTCGCAGACTGTTAGTATCTCGGGTGCGTTGGTCACGCGATTCTGTTCGTAGTAGAAAGCTAGAAATTGTGGTCGAAAAGCCGGAGCCGCACAACCATCACGTGGGCAGCAGCCTGTTCGTCTAGGCTGCAGCATGCAATGAATAACCCGAGATGCAAATCGGTGCAGAAGCAGGCTGTAGATGCAAGTACAAAAGACTCGATCGCTCACCGCCCCCTCGAATTTGATGCGCTGTCCCCTTATGTACCTGGCCGTGACAATTTGAGGGTTGGGCTCCCTCCAGCTAATTGGAGCTCCGCCAATCGCCGATAAAGTATGGCAAGGGTCTCAGAAACGTGATCAGGACGAGATGGCAATAATGATACAACAGATAATCTGAGATACGACCAGGTGAAGCTTGTATGCTGACAGTATCAAGCTCATTCGTTGTGGGGAATCAGTCAGCGAGTTTTTGAGGCTCATTCGACCAATTTTGCGCTGTTTCAACGTGCGCCGAAGTGGAAGTGCAGTGGCCGGCAGAGTCCCGTGCGCCCTCGGATACTCGTGATCTCCCGACCACCACTTCCTCAGACTGCTCCTCGCAACATCACTATCGAGGCCCGTTGAGGCAGGCGCAATTGCTCGTTCGGTGCACGCGGAGCCTTGCACGCCTGATTCCCCGGTCCGCGTCGATCGTGCAGACCGACAGCGTCGCGCAAAGAGGCCATCGAGGGTCGGCACTTCAGCTTTCGCAGTAGTAGCCCGCTCACGACGCAGGGCGCAGATCACCTTTGCGACTCCAGAGCACTCCACGCGCTGCCACAGACAACCTCGGCCACTCGGCCACGTCGCGACACCGTCGTCTTCGTCGCAGACACGCGACCCTTGGCGAGTGCTGGACTCGTCCTCGCCCACCACGCGCACCCACCGCCCGGACCCCGAGTCCCCCGCCCCACACAAGGACACGACCGACTTGACCTCGACCCACGCGACGATTCCGCCGGCAGACCTGCCCATCGGCACCACGACACTCGGCCACGCGGCCCGGCAGCATGAGCCAGCCGCAGATGAACATGGGCGGCCCCGTCCAGCACATGAACAACGCTGGCACGCCCGGCAGCGGCGGTGCCGCGCCCATCGACGCCGTCAAGCGACTCAACACCGCCATATACGACTACCTTTTGCGCAACCAGTTCTACGACGCTGCCCGCTCCTTCCTGAAGAACGCCGAGGTCGAGACGGAGATGAAGAAGTCGCCCAACCAGCGCAACGGCGTTGGCGACGACGGCATGGACATTGACGGCAACGATATCAAGGACAAGCCCGCTGACCTGCCTCTCCCGCTGCAACTGGGCGACGGCGTCTTCCTACAGGACTGGTGGTGTCAATTCTGGGAGATATTCCAGGGCCACCGAGGTAAAGGCAAGCAGAGCACACTGAGTTACATCGGCGCGCAACGGCAACAGCAGAAGCAACGCACGGCCATGATGGGACAGAACATGGATCAAAGCGCCATGGGCCAGGTGGGCAGATACAATAACATGATGCAGATGAATAACGGCATGATGGGCAATGACCTTGCAAAGCGAGCTGCGATGCAGAACCAACAGAGAAACATGTAGGTGCTCACGCCCTAAGTACGGCACGCGCGATACTGATACGGCTGTAGGACACCACAGCAACAAGCACAACTGCAGAACATGCAGGCCCGGTCTGCAAACCAAATGGTCTCGGGTGGTCAGCAGATGGAACGTCAGGGCTCTCAGATGGACGGAAGTGGCCCGCGATCCGGCTCTCCCAACTCTGGCGAAGCACCGTCTCCCAAACGACAACGGCTTGAGGGCGGCATGCAACAGCAGATGGGCCCCGGCCGACCTGGTCCGCCAGGGCAAATGCCGAGCAACCAGGTGGGTCCTCCTTTTCCAAATCCCGAGAACATTGCACGTGTCGAAGAGATGTTACGGGCGAACAACGTAGATCCTACGCGAATCACCGCACAACAGGTCCACCATCTGGCGATGCAACCTGCTAATATTCAGCAAAAGGCGGTTGACTCGTACAAGAATTCCGTGAAGCAGAGCATGCAGTCAGCGTTGAGTCAAGTTCAAAGCGGTTCTAACGGTATGAACAATGGTCAGATGCCTCCGAACCCTGCAATGCAAGCCGCCGCGCAAGGCAGTGCGATGAGCCAACCTGGAATGGAAGGCGGCAATGTCAACGAATACTACACCTCTTCCGCCAATGGCTCACGCATGCCTATGGCTGGCTCAGGTGGTGCTGCAGCGACAAGCCAGGCTGGTAGCAGTCAAGGCAATCACGCGCTACAGGACTATCAGATGCAGCTCATGCTGCTCGAGCAGCAGAATAAGAAACGACTGCTCATGGCCCGGCAGGAGCAAGACAGTATGGCACACCCACCTGGTGTTGGACCGAATGGTCAACAATTCCCTCCAAACATGAGTCCACAGAACGGAGGTAACCCGAGTCCAGGTCCTGGCGATATGACGAGAGGCACACCCAAGGTCGGCAAAACCGGTATGTCACCTAATGGCGATGTGGCGGGTCGTGGCTCGCCACAGCCTGGTATGATGCCCGGCGGCATGGTGCCTCCCGAATTACGGCAACAGATGATGCAGAACGGCCAGATGAGGCCACCGTCGTCACATCCTGGCGGTATGCCGCAGGGCATGGCACCGGAGCAGATGCAAGCATTCCAGCAGCGAGGTCAACCTCAGCCGGGCGTGCAAATGACCAACGGCATGTGGCAAGGTCAACCGGGGCCCCAAGGTCCAATGATGCCTGGTCAGCCGATGCCTGGTCAGCCCGGCCAACCCAATATGACGCCTCGGCCAAGCAATATGGCCCCTCCACCACCACCAGGCCAGCAGGGTAACACAGGGACCCAGCCCAGTAGCCCGGCGCAGCCACCAGCGCCACCCACACCTAGTCAGGCCAATAAGCCGAAACCGGGCGCGAAAAAAGCGGATACCAAGAAGGTATGCTACTCACATGACACCAATACAAAAGCAACGACTTCTAATGCACATGGCAGGGAGCGGCGAATAAGAAGGGTGGCGCCGCCGGAGCGACTCCAGCATCAGAAGCTGACGCTCCGCCGACGCCCACACCTGCTACGCCGATCACGCCAATGCATCCACAGACTTTCAATCAAAACCAAAACAAACAGGCGCCCAACGGGCAGCCAACTCCACAACAAGGTCAACAGCCGGGTCAGCAAGCCGTGCAGCAGCCGCAAGCCGTGCCGCAGCCCGGTGCACCTGAGATGGGCCAACCATTCGGTTCGCTTGATGGCAACCAGTTTGGTGACATGAGCAGTCTGGACTTTGCTGATCTCAACGGGCCAGATGTGCTTGATAACTTTGACTTCGACAGCTTCTTGAACACTGGTGATGGCAATGATGGACTGGCAGGCTTTGATGCGAACTTTGCGTTCGGTGATGGTCTCGAAGCTGGAGGTGATCTAGGTGGCAACTAGTCGTCGCGGCCCAGGTCCCCACAGGTTTCCGGATCCACGCAGCAAGCAGCTGGCGACGGTGCGGTACCTCCGTTCTCAGGCCGAAATGCCTCGACCAGCGCTCACATTCGAAGACCTGTTCATCACGCCGGGCAGCCCAATTCGGATCCTTCGTACTACAGCGGCTCACGCCTGCACAGAGTCCGCGGTCTTTCGACCAGCAGCGATGATTCACGGCAGGTCTCGTTCAGCGACCCATTGGATGTCACCGTCCATGACATCTTCCTCATTCCATCGCCGGTGCAGCTCACGCCAGGACGCCTTTAGCGCTCCGCCGACGACCTTTGATCAACCGGCACAAGCTGTGCACAGCATCACAGCTAAAGCTTCTGCCCGCATGGGAGATGCACTAAACTCTCCGCCGTTGCCACACCTCGCCACACACGTCTCTCTTCTCTCGCCACCAGTCCCAGCATATCTTGATACCCACCACCGGCGCGCATTTATCAGCATGTTTCGTCAATCAACCCATGTCGCGAACCCCCGCAACGATATCCATATGGTACATAAAACCCGCTACAACAATTGTCTCAGTTCAGTCGATCCAGGCTACTTTCTACACGGGGCGTCAAGGCTTATACTCAGATCACAAAATCTTGTTTATCGACGCCTATAGTCGACACGGTCGTTTCTCTTTTTTTGCTTTTTGGGACAATCACGGGGACGGGCGTTTGGCGTCGACTTTTTCAGGGAAGTATGGCATGGGGTCTGGGTACTGTTGTCTCTGCTTAATCGTCGAGATATCTGCCAGCACCAAACCTCAAAAAGGAGGAATGGGTTTTCGATTTCGTGCGTGGGGCTCGGCGGGCAATGTGTTATATTATAGGGACGTGTGAAGTTATCTAGTGAGTCATGAAACAGTGTGGATTTTCTTGTCTATGCCATGGGTTCGACGTTGCTGGTGCCGCTTAATCCCGAAATAGGGCACGAGCCAGATCGCACCTTCCTGATCGAGCTCTTGTTTTCTCGGTGCACGTTCCTTGCCCACCTGCATTTTGAGCTTTGGAACAACATCTTCGATCTTCAGCGCTTACACGCACCACACGCGTTTCAAATGGCACTTCCGCCACGACTTCGTGCATATCTCCATTGGGATCCAGCAAAACTGAGGCGATATCGTGCACGCAAAGCAGCAAAGCCGGTAATCGTCAAGAAGCGGCATCGTCGTACCGCCAGAACCGACGCGCCGCAAGAGCGCAACGAGTGCAGGGCGCGAGAAGATTTGCAAAGGGTGAGCCTTGGCTGGGCACAGAAGCATGACTTGTGCATATTTCTCACGGCAATGTAAGCCACGACGGACGCGAACAGCTCGAATTCGCCTCTGCTCCGGCTGCGAGCAGAGCTGCGAGATGCCATATGGGAATACGCCGTGGCTGAAGACAATGACATCGCAATACACCAGGGCCTGCGACCACCGGAATGGCTGATGGCAGCTAAGCAAGTCCGCCACGAGGCCCTTCACCTTTGGTACACCGTCAACACCTTTGCGATCGTGATTTCCGACCTCGATGGCTCCTTGACATGCGCGTGGATTCAGCACCTCCATCAGCTGGATCTGGCCTATCGACACGCTCCTCTGACCACGCTGCCGATGGAGTCGCACAACTGGACCAATCTAGTTCGATGGGCATTCTGTGTGGAAAACAGATGTCGTACTCCTTCCGAATCACTCGGCCGAAAACACGCCGACGGAAGCGGTGCTCTACACAGCGCTGTGGCTTGCAAAGGACTACAGGACAACGTTGTGGGAGGAGTGCGAGGCTGCGTTGGAGAGATTCCGGTACAGTCTCGCGGCGCTAGATGAGCGCTGCAAGGCCAGCGAAAGCGACTGCAACGAGACTGCGGCATAGATTTGGTTGCTGCAGCCAGAACATGACGGGACGGGGAGTCAGGCACGGTACACGGTCATAGTACGAATCATGGAGACTGAGGATGCAGTCCTCAGATGTATAATAGTGTTTCAGACCCTGGTGACGCGTGTGTGGGGTCGTTTGTTCCATTGTTGCTCATGAAACAACTTGAAGCTGCACTCGGCGGTCCTTGAACAAGCCCAACTCTTCGCTATACCCACCACCTTTCTCTTTTCTGCCTCTTCAGACTTCCCCAGACATCAGTGCAAAGATGACAGACGCAATCTGGGACGGCGTGAGCAACCTCCTGTCCGCGCTCAATCTGGGCGGCAAAAAGCACGAAGGCGATGCCCCCCCCCCACCGCCCTCAGACGCCGAATACCGAGAGCTCAAGGAGAAATACGGAAAAGCCAACCAAGGCCACCTCTTCGGGTACTGGGACGGCCTGAAAGATGCAGAGAGGGGCATCTTGTACAGCCAACTGGAGCCTATCGACCCCGAACACATCAACAAGATCGCAGACAAAGCCATCAACCCGCCGAAGCCCACCAGCGAGGAGGAGAAGCCCAAACTCGAGCAATTGCCCGAGTCGGCCACGACGTCGACGATTGACAGCAAGCATGGTGACTTGGAGAAGTGGTACAAGGATGGCTTGCAGTTGATTGCAGACAACAAGGTGGGCGTGGTCCTGATGGCCGGTGGGCAGGGCACCCGTCTGGGCTCGTCAGCACCCAAAGGATGCTATGACATTGGTCTGCCGAGCAAGAAGTCGCTCTTCCAGCTTCAGGCCGAGAGGATCTGGAGGCTGCAGCATCTGGCAGAGAAGCAACATGAGAAGGCGGATGTGGTGGTGCCGTGGTACATCATGACTTCTGGACCCACCCGCAAGCCGACACAGCAGTTCTTCGAGGACAACAAGTACTTCGGCCTCAACCGCAACAATGTCATCTTCTTTGAGCAGGGCGTACTTCCGTGTATCAGCATGGACGGTAAGATCTTGCTTGAGAGCAAAGGCAAGGTGGCTGTGGCTCCGGATGGCAACGGTGGACTGTACCAGGCGTTGATCAACAGCGGTGTGGTGCAGGATATGGAAAAAAGAGGAGTGAAGCATGTCCACGCCTACTGTGTCGATAATTGCCTCGTCCGTGTTGCAGATCCAACTTTCATCGGCTTCAGCGCGGAAAAGGACGTCGACATCGCCACGAAGGTCGTCCGCAAACGCAACGCAAAAGAATCAGTTGGCCTTATTCTCCAAAAGAACGGCAAGCCAGACGTCGTAGAGTACTCTGAGATCGACGACGCCACCGCTGAGGCCAAGGATCCGAAAGACAGCAGCCTCCTCAAATTCCGCGCAGCCAACATCGTCAACCACTACTACAGCTTCCGCTTCCTCCAAAGCATTCCGGAATGGGCGCACAAGCTTCCTCACCACGTAGCAAAGAAGAAGATTCCCTCCATCCCTCTCGACTCCAAGACCGGCGAGCAAGTAAAGCCCGAGAAGCCCAACGGCATCAAGCTCGAGCAATTCGTCTTTGACTGCTTCCCCTTCCTGCCCATGGACAAGTTCGCATGCATGGAGGTGAAGCGCGAGGACGAGTTCTCACCACTCAAGAACGCCCCGGGCACTGGCGAGGATGACCCAGGCACCTCGCGTAAGGATATCATGGAGCAGGGGAGGAGATTCTTGACGGAGGCGGGCGCGACGGTGACGAGTGAGGGCGAGGACTCGGGCGTGGAGGTTAGTCCGAAAATTAGTTATGGCGGGGAGGGGCTGGAGTTTTTGAAGGGGAGGGAGATTAAGGCGCCGGCTGTTATTGAGAAGGAGCAGGAGGCTTAAGGAAAGAGTGATTGTTATTGGCTCGAGTGAGTAGATCGACTGAGGCTAACGAATTTGACGGCATTACATTGCGGGAGTATGACTGGGACTGAAATAGTGCAATTGGACCGACAGGCAGAGCGGCACAATGGAGACGAGACATGAACCTCATATCAAAGCATTGCACTTGTCCCTTATCTGCTTATTCTGATGTAGACGAAGGAGGCTGTCAAGCGAGTGAGTATGTCATTTAGACCCGCTACCAAAGCTACATAGTCGTTCCCCCCTCCGCAGCCTACCTCGACAACTCCACAATCCGCCCATCTCCCCTCACTGAATCGACGATTTCGACAAAGCATTGCCGACAAACACCACGAGGACTGCCGTGTACGCCGCCGTGGCCGCCAAGAGGGTATCACGCGCCGCTTGGGTGTAGATGGCCAGAAGCAAGCTGAAGATGATTGTCGAGATACAGGTGACGATTAATCAAGCTTCTCGTGAGGTGCGGAAGCTCATGATGATCATCGACACCAGCAGTGTAACGCCGCCAAAGATTGCGACGACGCTTCTTTTCACAGTCTCCGTCAAGCTCCGTGTTTTGCCGAGATGTGAAATGTTGTTCAAAGGGCCTGGGAGAGCGGCGATGGCATCGCGGAGCTTGTCAGTCCAGATATCCTCTGAGTTGCGAACAGCCCGCAGCTGGAATTTTCGCTGCTTCAAGTAGCCAGAAATCGAGTCAAACACTGCTGGTCGCCGGGCGAGCATATCTTCGAGGTCGCGGAGCGTCGTTGCTTTTGCTCGTCAAGTAGTCAGCGGGATCCGCGCTGGGTCTGAGAGGAATGAAAGGATCTGCTCACAATACTGCGCCAGCGCGGCTGTGATTTCATCGAGCCTGACAGCCTCCGCAGCCGAATCTTCGTCCGGCGGGGCGACCATGAGGCCATCGAGCTTTTGCCCTTGCTGCCTCAGGCTTTCGTAATGCAGAAACTCGTAATCCGGGACGTGTGCGCGCTGCACTCGGCCTAGAGCTAGCAGGGACACGGCTTGCGCAAGAGTCGCGAGGCTTGGCTATGATGCTGAACGCATCCATCACTGTCGGACTGACTGGGAACGAAGAAGCATACACAAGCTCTATCCTCAAAATTTAGTCTCACAATATCTTGGATGAAGTTGGATACTTGAGTTATTATTGTCGTCAGCGCGCGGCGTAGGAAGCGGAAGGATTCCAACAGCGCATTTTCTGAATATTACCTGTAATGAATATCCTCTTCTTTCGAGCCAGCCCTATTACCGCCGCTTCAAAGTATTACATATATCGAGGGTTCCTACCGGGATGAGTTAGGAATTAGATGTACCTCATTGCGACTCCGGCCACCATGTAGACTACCAGGGCGCTGCGAACCCTGCGTTCATCATGGCAACACGCGGGCAGGAAATATGCTCTTTCCTGATATGCAGCCTGAATCCATGAGCGCAGACGCATGCTGGCATCAAAAGCTGGAAGAACAGAATCAGTACCATGCTCTGCTGCTAGATATATGCCCGCAGAAGGCTCACGCTTCTTAGCAGTATCATTTCGATGTCCGTGCGTATCAGGGCTTATCCGGCTGGAGGCACACCGATAGCGCCAGCATTCACTGAATCCAGCGTTCGTAGAATTGGCACCAATGGGACCGGACTTCACTGTCATGCTTGAGCCGAAGCATGGTATGTTGAGGAGTTGTAGCCCTGACGTGGAGATCAACAGATCCTAAAATCTATGCTCTCCTGTTCATCCATCTTCCGATCATCCAGCTCAGTCAACAAAGTATCAGCAATATTGATGCTCCCGACCGTCCCGATCGGCTCTTATCACCAGACCCTAACGTCTCTTGCTCTCCTGCTCATCTATCTTCCGATCATCCACCTCAACCAACATCGTCCCAGCAATATTAATGCTCCCCACCGTCCCATCGGCAGCCGGCGTAGGCTCAAAGTCCTTGACCTTAAACACCATTCGTCCCTCCACCTTGTTGCCCTCCCCATCAGCCCAGTAACCCTCCCCTTCCTTCAAACCATTATTGCCTCTACTGCTACCATCCTCGTCGCCCACCCATTTCCACTCCTTCGGCAATCTCGTCCGATCGATACCCGCATTGAAGTAATTGTAGCAAACCAGTCCAAGAAGCGATTCATTCTGCAGATTGACGTAGCCTTCTAGGTACGTGCCTCTGCTCGGTCTGAAGACGGTGAACTCCGCGGTCAACCATACGAAATTGACGGCGTACTCGTCTATTGACTGTGCCAACACATATTTCTTGCTGCTGCTCGGATGTACGTCGTTCGGTCCTTCAGAGAGTCGTGGGTTGCTGTAGGAGATTACTACGCCATTGAGAGGTGCGAAATACGTGAGGAGAAGTGGAGAGAGATGTTCTGCGCAGAGACCCTCAACTGGGAAGCTCTGGGCGCATGGTGATAGGGCGAGATAGAATGATGCGGTTTGCTGTCGGAAGGGGGTGTGCCGCTCTAGCACGTCGTCTGATTGTAGTTGCGGTTGACTGTGGTCTGCGGAGCTGTGGTCGACATCTTTCGAGCTTCCTGCTGCGGTCTGGGTTTCATTCGGCGGTCGCTCCTTCTTGCTCTTCGGCTTCTTCGCTGGCGTCGCATCTGCCGCGGGTTCAATCACTGGCATAATGGCATCTGCCTGTTTCTGTTTCTGTTTCTTCTTCTTCTTCTTCTTCTCCTTGATCTCCATAGCCGGCGTCTCAACCTCGTCATTTTGAGATGCTGCTGGCTTGTCAGACTTCTCCACTGGTGTCGCATCTGGTACAGCAGCTGGTGCCGTCTCTGTCTTTCCGTCTTCTCCGCCCTTTGACTTCCTCTTCTTTGACTTCTTCGCTGTCGGCTCGCCGTTCGCTTGCGCATTGGCGGCTGGCTCTTCCTCGCGTTTCCGCTTCTTCGGACTGCCATCTTTGCTCTTTTTGCTCTTCGCAACGTCCGGTGTCTGTGTCTGAGCCATTTCCGTAGACATCTCCCTGTCCCTCCGTGTCGTCCAATGCAACGCGAAAATTAAACGTGCCTTCTTAATCGAGAAGGTGCAAAAAGTTTTGGCGTGGAGATGCAGTCAAAAGTCGACAGAATGCACTTCGACATTTGACTAGCACATTAAAATTACAAGTTACAACTTTGCTTTGTCCAGACAAACATATATCGCCAAATTTAAGGGCGCTCAGGATCGCGGAAACATACACGGGGCCAACAGAGCATGGAACCGCAATAACATCACCTCCACTTGAACCATGTCGTCAACCCAACTCCTCTCCCTCGCCGGCTGGTACTTCCTCCCCAACCTGGCCGCCACCTATATCCAAACAGCCCTCTACACCATCTTCATCCGTGCCGGCGATCCCAAACCTCAACCAGGCAGTGCCCGCTTCATCAAAGACCGCAAACGCATCCTCATCTGCGTCATCCTCGCCTACCTCTGCTACACAATCTACGAAGCAGACTACCAAATCCGTCGCGAAGGCGACTTCTACCAGAATTTGGGCATCCCTCACACCGCAACGGAGCGCGAAATCCAGTCCAGGTTCCGGCGACTTACGGTGCAGTATCATCCGGATAAGGTAACGAGGGGCGAGAGGGCGGCGGTCGAAGCGGTTTATGTGCAGTTGAAGCTTGCGCGGGATACACTGACCGAGCCGGCGAAGCGATTTGCGTATGATCGTTTTGGACCGGAGGTTTTACGATGGCAGCATCGGAGGACGGTAAGGGATTTTGTGTTCACGGGAGTGCAGAATGTGACTATATATTATGCCGTCAGTGCGAGTATGTTGGTGCTGCTGGGGATACTTGGGTATCTGCATGAAGGCCGATTCTGGCGCTATTTGGTCATGGGCAGCTTGTTTGTGGTGGAGATGTGGACGATGACCCGGCCTGAATTTCCGTGGATCTTGACGAAAATCGTTAATCCGGTATTGGCCTCGACGAGGTTGGGGACTCCATATCTGCCGTTCCAGCTCCTCACTCTACTGCGGAAGCTGGGTGTCACTTTCTTTATCGCAATCGCGCAACTTCGACCTCTCTTGAAAGAGCCGGCTGCTGCCGTGTCTGCACAGAAAGGCGATGCAGTACCGCCACAGTTGCTCGACAGGATCGATGCTCTGGCTAGGGCAACGGAGCAGGAAGTCTCTAGATTGACCGGTTTGGAGCTCATGCCTTTTGCTGGCGACCAGAGAGATAGGACGGAGCTGAGAGGTAGTCTGAAAGAGTGGCTAGTGCAGAACACCATTAGGAGTGACGGGGAGGTCAAGCGGACGATGGGGGAGGTGATGGAAAGAAGAAGGAGAGAAGGCGCGTTAGGGCAAGCCACAGCTGTCGACAGATGAGCGTCTGCAATGTCTTATTGATGTGGCGATCCAGTATCATGATGCAGCCCAAAGAAGCGCCTTGAACTCGGCCTTCTCGAAATTGTTTGCCATGCATCCACCTAGAGTACGAAGGTCCATCTGAGAAAGAGCACTCGCGCATCAACCATTGGTGCAAGCCTTGACCGCCCCAAACAGCTTGATGGCGCCGCCCGCCACGTCGCCAGCCCGATCCTGATCCGTCGTATTACTGACACTCGACCGACCGATATGCCGCATGGTACAGCCTCACCAAGTTTGACATGCCTTCCATTGCACGCTCAGAATATGTAGCCGAGTGTTCGCGATGTGAAGCCCTCCGCCCCACAAAGGATCGCGCCACGCAAAATATGGTCCGTGAGCCTGAAACGTCCAGCCCGTCGTCTCAGTCGCTTGATTCCCGCCTCGTCGCCAAGCACAAATCGCCACTTGCGCGTACCGAAAAAGTCCCAGCCAATTCTGGACATTCGGATCGATGCTGGAACCGCGTCGTAAGGAAAAATCATGACCCTCTGGCACGTTTTGACATCCGGCACAGACGCGTAGTACGTCCACACCCCGCCGTTTAGAGTCATCCTCGCATATTCCCCTACCTTGGCCCCGTCTACCTTGATGTTGAGGCGGGTGATGAGACCCAGGCACCGCTCATCGAAAGCGATATTGTTGAGTGAGGTAAGCCCGTCCCATCTAAACCATGCCCTCACAACGCGAGGACATCGTCATTGTCAATCGTGAAGGCCGATGAGGTCCAGTATTGCTTCTGCGCGTGCCGGAAGATGCCATTGGCTTCGTCGTAGATTCGGCGGCAGGTTCGTGTCAGCTCGTCCGTCGGTGGCTTCGCATGAAGGAGGCTGGTCGCATTTGGGTCGTCGTCGCTTATAAAGGTGTACTCATAAATGATGTTACGCAGTTCGGGGGCGATGTTCAGCAGATGGCACTCGAGGTCGGTGACTGGATGCTTGTGGTTGGTGGTAGCAGTGCCGTGCGCCATGGCCTTGGGCGACATCATTGCCTATGACGATGTCTTGCTGATGGACAAACAGCAATATCGTAGTTGAAGTCGAACTCGACGAAGCGAAAGTTTGAAAATATGAGCGTGACGAGGGAAAAGGCTAGCGTCCCGCTCCCGCGCTCGAAAGCTGGAAAGCGCACCACTCGGCAGCCGCGCTCCTTCCCCTTTCGTCCGCGACGCGATCTGACAATGCTCGGTCCAACGTCGGGACTTCAGCTCCAGATATCTATTCGGTAATTCTGTCCCTACGTTCTAATAAGTGAAATGGACTCACAATAGAATCCGTCAAGCAGCTAGCATGATCAAATGGGTCAGTGGCTTAGCATAAGGTCGAGTCTGTTGCCTTGGCGCCGGGCAAGAGACCGGTTAGCTTCGTTTTTGCTGTTTGGTTGCTTTTGGTCTTTCTGTGTGTCATCGATTCTGCTGACAGTAGATGGATCGCCTGGTATTCGAGTTTGAACCCCAAATTTTCTGATTTTGCAAGCAATCTCAGCAAAATGTGTGGGTGTTAGTAAGAGCCACGGGCGCCACACTGATGTCATCAACGTTCTGCCATAGCATCTTTTCAAGGCCAATGGCTTCGAAACTTTTACTCAATGTACCTGCCACCTACGCACCAGCATAAGCGCTCCCACCCACACTCTCATCAAACGCCATCAGCTCTTTCAAACCACAGATCTCAAACATGGCGCCCGGCCCCTGTGCTTGATCCTCCGGCGTCCTATCCGCCGTCTTCAGATGCCTATATGCAGACTGCACCGCAGGTACTGCAGCCTCGACCGCCATGATCGGCCAGATAACAATCCGAAAGCCGAGATCTTGAGCCTGCTTGTTCGTGATGACTGGAGTCCTGCCTCCCGGCACCATGTTCAGAAGTACGGGGATGTCGAATGGCAGAGAAGCGAGAACCTTCTTTGCCTCATCGATGTCTTGTATGGCTTCGAAGAAAAGGGCGTCGGCTCCGATCTTTGCGGCTTCAGTCAGGCGCGCGACTGCCTCATCAAACCCACCGTTGCCTTCACTGTCCTTGCCTGCCTTTGCATCTGTGCGAGCAATTACCACAATCCGGTCGTCAGCTGCGGCGCTCTCGTCTCTCGCTTTGCAGGCCGCCCGGAGACGATTGTAGTAGACTTCTCTACTGACCAAAAGCTTCCCGCTCAGATGCCCACACCTCTTTTCGCTGACTTGATCCTCGATGTGCAAGCCCGCGACTCCACTTCTTGCGTACTGCGTCACTGTTCGGTGCACATTTATGGGACCGCCGTAGCCTGTATCTGCGTCTGCGATCAGAGGGACTCGTGGGTTGATGGAGGCCAGCATTGCGGCGTTCTGGTGCATATCGCTGAAGTTGCAAAGGCCTAGGTCGGCCATGCCTAAGCGGGACATCGAGGTGCCTGCGCCCGTCTGTACATCTACGGTCAGCAGAAGTCAATCGGTCACGAGACTTCGAGGAGAGCGGCGTTACCATGTAGAGACATTCGAATCCTTCGGCCAACGCCAGACGAGCCGTTATTCCATCGTACACACCAGGTGCAACCACCGTTCTCTTGGGATCAGCGAGCATCTGGCGCAGGCGTTTGGCGCCAGAGACAATATCTGATGTGGTCATCTTGAGGAGCAAACGCTGTTGATATTGTTGAATTGGTCTTCCGACGCAGGGGTGTCTATGTTGTAATGTGTAGGTTGCGTAGGAAAAGGACCATTACTTATACCTCCATTTTCAGCGACTCAGGTCAATACCAATGACAGCCGTCCACCGCCACGGGCAAGGAAGACCAGGTACTTTCTTGCCCGATGCCGGAGCTGTGGATTTCCGTGGCCGCGCGAGGGCCATGAGTACCCTCTTCGTACCACGCCATCCATCATTATTCTCTGGACCAGGCCCGAGATACTTGCGAAGATGCTCTTTGATATTAGTGATGCAACTTGACGAAACATGAAGTGATGTGGGAAGCAGTCGGCGATCGGTGAATGTTTGATGCTGGCGCATCACGTGTCAGACTTTACTTTCCCGCCGGCCGCCTACGATCGTCGGGGCCTCGCGGCGAGTAGTCTCACATGCTCACTGCAGATGCCGAGGCTAAGGTGAACCTTCACATGGCAACGCGCTGTGATCGTCATGTGAGGCTTCACCGCGGTAGATTTGGTAGGCCATGATTTCATGTTCTTCTCCTCCGACCATCGTCCTTTTAATATAGTAGACTTCACAGACCGCTCCCATCAAAGCTGTTTGCAGACCTCAGATACAATCCATCACACCATCATCAACCAATCCACTAAACAGCATCACCAACATGTCTCTCGCCGACTGTACGTCCCTCCCGCTCCTATCAGCATTGGCTTTGCGATGCCTGCAACAGAAGACAGTGCACCCCGTAATTGCATCTTGCTAACAAGCC
The DNA here is from genome assembly GCA_010093825.1 of Teratosphaeria nubilosa. Classification (NCBI taxonomy): domain Eukaryota; kingdom Fungi; phylum Ascomycota; class Dothideomycetes; order Mycosphaerellales; family Teratosphaeriaceae; genus Teratosphaeria; species Teratosphaeria nubilosa. The sequence goes on from ML995827.1 coordinate 127,105, forward strand.
TTTGTAGCTGCATTCCCTTCCTCCGCCGCTTTCGACCAGATCGCGTCGGCCATTTCCTCGGACGCCGACCGAAAGGATGCTATCAAGAAGGGCGGAGCCATCTTCTCGTTCACTCTGAAGAACGGCGGTAAAGAGGAGAGCTGGTACATCGACCTGAAGGAGAGCGGAAAGTTGGGCAAAGGCGCCGCGCCCGATGGCAAGAAGGCTGGTGGTAAGTCGACGACATTCTCATCCTCTCTGCAGAGTACAAAAGCCCGGCGATGGGTTTAGGGCTTTGTGTTTAATTGCAGACCATCAAGACTCCGGCACAATATGATCCGGACACAGCATTGTTCTAGCGGGGTGACGTACTTCAAATATATGCTGACTGCCCAATATAGTCACCATGATCCTCTCCGATGCCGACTTCCAAAAGCTCATTGAAGGCAAGGCCAATGCGCAAAAGCTGTTCATGAGTGGCAAGCTGAAGGTTAAGGGAGATGTCATGAAGGCGACCAAATTGGACCCCATCCTCAAAAAGGCGCAGAACAAGGCCAAGTTGTAGATGCATGCACCATGTAGTTTGGCGTGTATGATCAGGGGTTGAGTAAGACTCCGTCTGTAGTCCTACGTACTTTCCCGTCGACTCTGAAGCCGTCTTGACAATATCAATGGGCAATTTTGATGTAGAACGTGCTGTGAAACTGCAAGAAACATGCGTCTTCACTGATCCTCGCTCTTGGTAAATCAGCGAATCAGCATGCGCTTAGGGGATTGGGGCCCGTGCGCGATGTTTTGGCTGCGATCCATGTTCTTCTTCTTAACCCGGAGCGAGCATCCAAAAATCCCGTTCCACACTGGCGCAAAACACACCGACCGCGTATCACGAATAACCACGCGAGACGAACAATAAGGTAATCGCAGCATCCTCAACATTGTACATCAGCGCATGGCAGTCACGGGACCGCGACACGACTTAGGTGCGAAGCTTGTACATACTCTTCCTTCAGTGGCCCCCTCGGCCGCTCTTCCCCGGTAACGTGCGCAACGCGACCATTCCGCTTGTTGGGAGGCTTATAGAGCGCTGGAGGCAAGATGAGCAAGCGAGGCATGGAGTTCCAAGGCGGGGCGGACAGATATGGCGGGATGGACGAGGGCCAGAATAATAGCATGGACGACAAGCCGAAGCAGGCGACCGCTGCGCAATTGGCCAGGAGAAAGTGAGTACTGTCTATATTGTGCGAAGGTTGATGAGTCGTGCGCTTGATATTGTCGTGACTGTGCTTCCCCAAGTGAAGTTGAATTAGGCGGGATGCGGCAGTATTGTCACGTCCAAGCGCACATGATCACGTCACACCAAGTGCTCGACAATTGTCAATGTCGCGGGACAATGCTAACAATAGCGCGTGTGCAGAATTCTACAGGCGAAAGGGAAAGGGTCTGCACGAGGCAGCAGATCAGCTTCTCCCGCGACTGGAGTACCACTACAATCCAATCCTTTCCAATCCTTTCAACCACCAGAGTCGAACAATTTCAACTTCAATATGCCCGGAGCAGCACCTGCACCCTCATTCGGCGGCCAGCCGCAAGCCCAGAATGGCACGAATGGGTTCAGCGGCTTTGGCGCGAGTCAGAACGCAGCGCCTAACGGCCCCTTCAGCTTCGGTCAGACCAACTCGCAAGCTCAGCAGACTGGCTTCAACCAGACACCCTCCTTCAGTTTTGGGCAGAATGATAATCAGGCACCCGCCTCTGGTTCATCCTTCACATTTGGCCAGCCACAGAACACGGCGCAAGAGCAGCCAAAGACCAATGGCTTTACGCCAAGCACGAGCTTTGGCGGCTTCGGTTCACAGTCGAGCCAGCCGCAGCAGAACGGCACGACATCGTTCAACTTCGGACAAAGTCAGCAAGAGCCGCCCATGACTCCCTCGTTCGGCGGGTTTGGACAGCAGAACGGGGATAAGCCAGCAGTTACAGGGCTGTTCGGGTCAACTCCAGCTCCGGCTACGGCAGAGACGTCGAAGCCGGCCGTCGGTGTGTTCAGTGGGTTGAAATCGGTCACGAACGGCGTCAAGCCGGGCATGTTCACGCAATCATATAGTGAGCTGGCAAATCAAAGCAATCCTTTCGCCGGGTTTGGGCAGAAAGAGCCGGAGAAGCCAGCAGAGACACCCAAGGCATCGGCGTTTTCATTTGGACAGTCGACGCAGGAAAAGCCAGCAGAGACTCCAAAGGCGCCTGCATTTTCTTTCGGGCAGTCGGCACAAGAGAGACCTACAGAGACTCCCAAGGCGCCTTTATTCTCGTTCGGACAATCCACGAAAGAGAAGGAGGCGGAGACACCGAAGCCGGCCAGCACCTTCGCATTTGGGCAGGCCGACCAGGCGAAGGAGGCGGAGACCCCGAAGCCCAAGACTCCATTCTCTTTCGGCCAGACGGCTGCACCAACCAACGGAGATGCGACGCCAAAGGCCAATCTATTCTCCGGGGGGTTCCAGTTTGCGCAAAGTACCGGAACGGAAAAGGCACAAGAGCAGCCAAATTCACCAGAGAAGCCTGCGTCCACACCTTTCAAGTTTGGGCAAACACAAGAGACACGGAAGCAAGCATCGACTCCCTTCCAATTTGGACAGGCGCAAGAGACACCAAAGCCGGCACCAACACCATTTCAATTCGGTACGACACAAGACACGCCGAAGCCGTCGAACGACCTCTTCAGTGCTCCTACGCCAGGATTCAAGTTCGGTGCATCGCAGCAGGAGGACACAAGTATGCTCAGCGCGAATAACACTCCGCCAAAGACAAATTCAGTGCCTTCTACAGAGCCCGCGCACACATCAGGACCAGAGACGCAAGCGAACCCCAATGCGGGCAAAAGCCTCTTCGATCGAATATCAAGACCGCCAGGCACTGCACCATCCAAGAGCGTCAGCTTCAGTGACGAACTCTCCAGAGACCAAAGCGGTGGTGCTGCGAAGAACTTGTTTGCTCCCAGTGAATCAGCTGCTCCCGCTACAGCGCCTAGACCATCTACGAACCTGTTCAGCACCCCTTCAGACGTATCGAGGCCAGCGTCATCCCTCTTCTCTGCGCCAGCACCCGCTCATCCCCCTGCTGCACCGAAACCTGCAAATGCACAATTGCCTGGTAAGACCATGGCTCCTGCTGGATCGACATCGTCGGCTGCATCACTCGCACAGAATGGGAATAAGACCGAGCTACAGGAGCTCAACGAAGGCCTGCTTGAGCACCTGAATTCTGCCGATACGACAAGAGACTGGAGCGCAGCGTTTCAATATTATCTTGAAGAAGCTGCGAAGCTCACAGGTAGTGCCAAGCCCAAAAGCACACCCCAACAAGCTGCGCCGACTGCGCCGGCCGGCGGCGATTTGTTCAGCACACCAGCGCCGAAAGCGAATTTGCTGCCGCCACCAAGTGCCAAGTCAGCGCAAGCGCAAGCGTCGCAAGCTCAAACAATCTTTGCTGCTCCCACAACGCCAGCAGTTAATCTCTTCTCGCAGCCACCTAAGCCTCCAGCGACTGCACCTGTGAATAAAAAGCGCTCGGCAGACGAGGAGCTGACCAAGAACGATGTGCCTGCGACGGAGAAGCGGGCGAGACCGAACGAGAGGATTCAGTACCCGAAGCTTCCGGAGAATTCCAGCAAGACCTCGCAACTGTTTGCTTCGGCCTTGGACAATGCTGACAAGCCCATGAGCACCAACTTTGGTCCGCCAGCTGATGTTTACGCAAAGGCTCAGGAGCAGAAGGCAGCAAAGGAGGCTGGACAGAAGAGCACTGGCTTTACTCCGAGCACTACTCCCAACTTTGGATCGACGACCACCGATAAGCCTGCTGAAACACAAAAGGATGGCGCGCAAGACCGCCCGCCCTTTTCATTCAAGCCGCCGACCCCATCATCAGCCGCTGCGCCCGCTACTGGAGGATTCAAGCCGCCAAGCTTTACGATGCCATCTGGCAGCGCAAGCTTCCTGTCATCGTTTGGCCAAGCTGCAAGTCAGGAGCAGGAAAAGGAAAAGAAAAAGCGCATGGACGACGATTATGACAGCGAAGACGATGATAAGGACGAGTGGGAGGCGAAATACAAGGCGGAGCAGGAGGAGAAGAGGCGACAGATTGAGGAGGCTGCCAAGAAGGGCCCTGTGTTCAGCTTCACGCCTTCTACTGGCACGCCCGCTTCCTCAACATCATTTGCATTCAAGCTACCTGGACAAGACTCGCAAGAGCAGGCTGGATCTCAGTCGACAACTAACGCTCCGACTTCCGTCTCGAATCTGTTCACGCCGGCCAAGCCACCGGCATTCACGCCTTCGACGTTCAGCTTCAGCGCGGCGAAAGACAAGGACGGCAAGACCGAGGGTGAGAAGGCACAAGGCGATGGCAACAAAACACATGATCCGAAGACTCCTATTAAGTTCTCCGCACCGACAGGCAGAGAGTCCACGACACCCGCAGCAGCCCCGCCAGCCAATCCGTTTGCTGGACTATTCGGTTCGAGTGCCACGGCTGCAACCAAGCTGCCAGGATCGGATGCAGGCAAGCTTGCTCCACCATCTATTGGTTTCGGTTTCGGTGGGCCTGGCAAGTCCCTTTCCAGCGATGTATCGAGAGCTACCACTCCGGGTGTAACGACTGATGGCGAAAGCTCGAATACTGGTGGTGGTGATGCAGAAGGCGGCGACAACAACGGACCGAGCGAAGAGCAGAATGACAAGCAGATTGAAGATATGACTGTTCTATTGCCCGCTGAGAGAGAAGAGAATGACGTCTTGCTTGAGATTCCAATTGCTGTCGGCAAGAAGATGGAGGATAAGCAGACTGAGAATGGAGCTGCCAAGGCTTGGGTGGAGAAGGGCAGAGGTCCCTTGTACATCCTCAAGAACAAGAGCACGAGGAAGACTCGTATACTCCTCAAGGTGGCGCCTATGGGCCGAATCGCAATGAACTTCGGGCCGATCAAGGCGTTCCAGTACAGAAACGAGCCTGGCAAGAAAACAGTGTCAGCAACATTCATCGATCATCTGGATGCAAAAAATGCTGGGAAGCCTTCTCAGTGGAGCATTATGGTCAAGGACCCGGAAAAAGCGGCGGAGATCGCAAGGATACTAGAGGAGGAGAAGCAGTAATCAGCCTCAGTTGTTTCAAACTATGTTGGAGGCACGGCATGAACTGGGATTTTGGTATGATTAATGCAAGGTAAGCGAAGCATTGGGCCGGCGTTAGAAGTTCAGGCATATTAGGGGTCTGGGTGGCGTTTCGCATGCAGGAAGCAAAAGCGATATGTATAGTGGCATGGCGTTACATTCTGGCGTGGCTCGGGGCAGCTTGCCGTCGCGAGCGGCTTCATGAACATAGGGAAGTGGGAGCATCTCCTGATTGAGAGTGATGTGTGAAAGTGTTCCGAGTGCTGGACCAATGGGATGAGATGAGCGCGGCCACCATTAGGCTCTTCAGTTGTAACAATACGGTGTCTGTTAGTGAGGCCCCGGAACCAGCAATCAGCCACAATATAAACATTGCAACTTTCAAAGCAGAATGTCCCTGGCCGGGGGCGCCTCCTCTCATCCACTCAACCATTTCTCTGTTCGTACCATTGTGAAATCTGGAATGCTTGACCCTTTGAACATTGTGCAAGGCGCGGGTCATCCTTCGAATGGCTCAGGTCGATGTCGAGCCGCTCCTATGATGCTGCCTTCGATATCGTTTATAGCAGCCTCAAGTAAGACAATGTCAGACCAAGACTCGGCCAGATATTTGCCACTATCATCGTCGTTCGGAAGCCAACTTCGGCTGAGTGGGAAGAGCCCAGTGCATGTCAATTGGATTCGCTGGATCTGCAGTGGCAGGTCGATGTAACGGCATGGCAATGCGCTGCGGCGATGTGTGACCATTCCGGGCATAAAGCATGTACGCAGCAATGATGTCTTGGTACCTCATCTATCGCTACCGGCTTACTGTTATCTGTAGGTTGCCGACTGAGCTGTAGGAACTGCATTGGTGTAGGAGGTAGCGTTGCGGACGTCTCTCGACCCTTCTTCCGTGGCCCGGTCCACGGACCTGGAGAACCTTGTTGCCGCTATGGAGCGGTTCGTTGTGCATCGCTGGACTAGCTCGGGGGAGGATCTGTTGAGCCCCACTTTGCTGAGAGGCAGGCTAGCAGATGGAGTCACAGACACCGGCCCAGACGTGGCCCTGGGGCGCACCAGGAAACCAGGCCTGGAAAAGCATATGCCAGCCGCCGATGCGTAAGGTAGTTGGTGGAGGGTGGTAGAGTTGCTTAGCGGAGGCGGAAAGCGACGAAAGGGGAAGACGAGGTACATGTACCTTTCTGTGCGATCAGCCGTGCTTTCTTTTATTCGGAGAATCGCAGGTTGATGCGGGTGGTCAGCGAATTTGCCCTCCGCAGTTCTACTTCATCACGACTCTGTAATGTGTAGACCTCAACGGTTCAAATGCGAATGAGACCTGGCATCGCGAGGAAGGCACCACTTACCTAGTGCCGGCCAATTTGATGTCAAGGCTCTCTTCTGCCTTCTCAAGAGGATCGCCTCACAGGGAAGGCTCTGTATCGGGATGCTGATTGACCGGCAGGATATTCGGACGATGTCAACATTGACGGACCGCTTCAAACACCAGTCAGGGGACCGAAGCATTACAGCACTTGCCCTAATCGTCCATCATTGGCGAGGCGGATGTCACTATCGGCAGATGACTGCTGGAATACTGTGGATGCAGATCAATGTGCGTGTCATGACTGCAGCCTACAAATACAAAGCGACAAGCGAGTGACCAGCCCCGGCTGCCGAGCTTTCATTTCATGCTGGAGTAGAAACTAGCGGACCTGCGCTGGTGGACAAGATTAAACAGTTGTTGCGGATCTCATCAAAACAATGCCCCGAAATCAATTTCCTGATACGCAACAAGATTTCTTTGCGGACCATGGTGCTGTTGTCCGATCAGTCCCAAAACGCCGACGATCTCCAATATCATCTGTCAGGTCTACGGACCATCTTGCATCACATCCACTCAATGTGCTCTGCAGAAGCTGGATCCGCATGCCGAGAAGAATTCCATTCAACCCTCAACAAACCCCACTTTTTTCTCGATCACGTCCTCTGTGCTAAATGTTGTATCTGCAAGTTAGGAGTTTGATATGGTTGTTGTAATGAAAGGTGGCAGCCTGCCAGTGACATGCACTGACACCGCGCCAAGGTTGAGCAAAGTATGCTGTCGAGCGTAGCCAGGCAGTGAACAGGTTGTCGGCATCGAAGCCAAAGGTATCATCGACATTTGTTGATGCTGCCTTCCGAATCGTCTTGGCCATGGCCCGTCGTAATGGTTGAGCTGGGCCAGAACATGTCATTGCACGCTGAACCTATCTTGATGGACACTCCAGCCGCCGCTTGAGTAGCCAGAATCGGGATGTGGATGCGGTTGTCGATCTACGGGTGGTTCGGTTCGGCGTCTCGAATGCTGATCTGTTCAGGATCAGAATACGGATCATATGAAAGGGAGTGCGGGAACGTACCGCAGGCATAGCCAACCAGGACGATTTTCTCCTGTATGATATGGCCTCTTTGCGATCGTGCGGCGCAAGGGTCGATCGAATGCCGGTAATATAAGCAACGACACACCGAAAATCGTTCTACGACTTGTATGCACATTCTTCTCGTGCGGCTATGTGGAGTAGTGAAGTGGAACCTGCGAATGATAGCCTAAGCACGCTCGAACGCTGGATGACAGAAATCTCGAAAAACCAAATGGTATACAATGTGGAAGACAGGCAGTTGAATGTGTGGGAAGGCAGCCTTATCGAAAGTCCACGCACAACTTATACCGTTCGTGAGGCTCTGTGGACCCTACGATGTAGTGTAAGAAAGCGTGTCAGGATGTATTGCCTTGCAGAAGCGATTCCGCAGAGGACCATCGACATATCTGGCAGCCTGAAGGCCGTGGCCTGCGATAGGTCCGCCGCGATGAGTAGAACGTGTTGGTGCAGTAGCATAGCCTGCGCGGCAGGATCCGACCTGGATGCTAGACAGCTCTGAGGAGGCGTCGCAAACTAGTGCAAACCTTTTCTTGGCAGCTGTACCCATGATGACTCTGCCGACAGTAGTTCAAGCAGGCTTAGAGGACAGTCAGCATAGTAGGGATACGATTTGATTTTCCTCAGAACCGAGTCGTGCACCATATCATCGCATGTTGCATGTGAGATTCGAACAAGCGATGTGCACCGTCAATGAGCCTCTGCGATCTCACCGATCACATCGGCCGCTGATAAGACCGGATAGCTCAAACGGAGTAGGGGCCGCATGGCTGAGAGCAAGCGGGTCGGCCACCAGTGCAGAAGATAGCGTTTGGTTGTGTAGGTTGTGAACCTAGTCGCTGGCTAAAGTCCCATGCATGTGACATCCCTGCTGCCCACGAGATGATCTCCCTGCAGGAGACGACTCCATCTGGCTCTCGAGTGCCATTTCTCACCTTCACACCGGTCTGTTACAGGGCACATACGCGGATGATGTGAACTGAGTATGCAGGTCCAAGAGCGGGCAGCGGCGTCGCCGGGCTGCAATGACGTATTGCGTGGGTGTTGTCATCGTCGACTGACAGGTACATGGAGCGATGTATCTTTCACTACGAGCCAGTCCGCAATATGGAAAGCGAGAGCGATGAATGTTGTATTCTCGGAGCGTGCGATGCGATGAAGTCTGTGATGGTCACGGAGCTACCACAAGAACTAATTTTAGCAGGCCGAAACGATCCGACCATCTTGAGTTGAGAACGTTTGTGATTCGTGGGCTCTCCTCGACCGTTCTCCATCTGCACGACTGCCGGAGTCGGACGCGTGGAGACTCCAAAGACTAGTAGTCCAACAGCCATTCACAGGTTCTTGACGGCACTTCGCCTTTGTGGACAGCATCTTGATCACAGCGCCACGTGCCTGCGGCTCTTCCAGAGCTGCTGCAAGTGTCTGCGTCACATGCATTCAGCCATCTTCCAGGATTGCCTAGCGACCCGCCATGCAGGTCACGTCTATTTCTTGGCCCAAAAACATATTGGCGGATCTTGATATGGAACACAAATAGTTCATAGGCAGTCTCCGCCGAGCTGCGCCTACCGCCAGGAGGGACCGCGACATACTCGATTCGGGTAACCTACCCCTCGAATGACGCTGCACCAGACTGCATGCATAGTAGGACGCGCGAAAAGCCTAGGCATGTCTGTCTATCTGTCTGGCTACATTGTGAGACTTCTCTACACGCAGCGCGCATCGCTGCTCCTAATAATTGCTACAGATACAGGCACCCTTTGACGTACAAGGCTGACCACGTGCCCCCACTGGCTTCATTTTCCACTAGGCTTTACCATTGGCGTGGCTATCATTGCTCTCTTCTTTGGATGGCACGGGAAGCGATCTGGCTGGCGCCGGGCTCAGAATCTTGGCTGCGTCAATCAAAGGCGCTGAAGGATTAATCTCAAGACCGAAGCCCGGCTTGTCAAGTTCCGAGACTTCGAGATAGCCCTTGGTCGGTATCGGCTCGTTTGTGAAGAGGTTACCGAATACTGGAAGAACACTCTTGCCGTCGGGCGAATTTGCGAGATACTCCTGGAACGGGCTGTTCGCTTGCGAGACGACAAAATGGTAGCTGTACGGTCCGCTCGCGTGTGGTACAACAGGCAGGTCGTATGCCGCAGCGTGAGCTGAGATCTTGAGCAGCTCTGTCAAGCCGCCCACCCACATGACATCTGGCTGTAATACGTCGATGTTACGGCCCTCGATCAGCTTGCGAAAGCCGTATCTGGAGTACTCGTGTTCGCCGGTCGTGAACTTGATGGTAGGATGCGCACGCTTGATCAGAGCAAAGCCGTCCGTATCGTCAGGCGTGAGGACTTCCTCCCACCAATCAATATTCAGCTCTTTGCATTTCTCCGCAAGCTCGATGATGTAGGGGACGGTCAGACTCATCCAGCAATCGACCCGCAGGGGAAAGTCAGGGCCAACCTCCGATCTCTTCTGCTTCAGATATTCGTAATTCTTCTTCAAACCTTCTGGACCTTCTGCGGCACAGTACGGCAACGCGACTTTCCCTGCCGAAAACCCCATTTCCTTTGCCGATGCCGGCTCTGGACCGGTACAGTAGAAATGCAAGCGGTCACGGGTAGTGCCGCCAATAAGCCTGTAGACTGGCTCGTTTCGAATCTTGCCCAGCAGATCCCAGAGAGCAAGATCAAGTACAGAAATCACCGCCACCGGCAGACCTTTTCTGCCATAGAACATGGACGCTCGGTACATCTGCTCGAAGAGATTGTTGGTGTCTCGTGGATCTGATGGTCTTGTTAGCGCTCTGCCATGATATCGACTGCCATGTCGTGCTACTTACCAGCTCCGATCAAGAATCGCCTAAAGTGTTCGGCAACGAGCCAGCAAGCTGGCGGCCCTCCAAATCCTGTTGCGAAGCCTTTGGTGCCATCTGTAGCCTCAATCTCCACGCAGAAAGAACCAAGCACATTAATGCCAAAGCTTGTTCGTGACTTTCGGTATGCTTCATAGCCGGACATGGGCGTTGCAATCTTCGAGTCGATCAACCAGTGTCCGCCTTTGACATTGTGATAGTCGCCACCAGAGCCCACACCCGAGATCACGAACGTCTTGACCTCCTTGATCTTAGGAAATGAAACTACGCCGCTTGCCGGCATTTTGGCACTAGAATGCGAAAGGTGGCGAGGGTCTGCTATCGGGGAGTGGGTTCTTTGGTAGACTTTATGAAAGCTATGATAAGCTATTCCGTGGAGGAAAGCTGATCTTTGAGAAAACCCAGGTTGATGTACAAAAGTCGCTTGTTCTGGGAGTTGGACTCATATAGATACTTACTGTATTTACCTACACGACTTCTGGAGCTCGTCGCGTGCAATTCACCCGTGGATTGTTCTCGCGCGAAGACACTGTCGCCGCATGAGGTCCACATCAGCCCCGCACAGGCAATGGCCCGGCAGAAGCTGCAACCTTCATAAAGACCACACACCCACCTCGGCGGAATGCCACACCGAAGTTCCAAACACCATAATGTCGCCTGCCGCAGCTAGTCCTCCCCAATCACATATAACGCCTAGAGCCGAGTGTTCGCCCAGTGTTCATGCCGAGCGGGAGGATGACGAGGCATGGAGTGGTGAAGACGACGATGTAGACGCTGATGTGGGCAATGGCGCTCGCAAGAGGAAACGACGACCTGAACGGCCCATCTCTGTGAGCTGCGAGCGATGCAAGGAGCGCAAAGTGAATCCTCAATTGAGTCTCTGTCCCTCGAGTAGCTCGCTGATCTTGTGCTCAGGTCAAGTGTGACCGCGGGCAGCCGCACTGCGGCTGGTGTGCTCGTAATAACCAGCTCTGCGAGTATAAAGAACGCAAGAAACCGGGCTTGCGTGCCGGATATGGTCGCGAGCTTGAGTCGAGGCTTGGTCAGTACAACCCATTGTTTTGATGCACTCCTTGGCCCCCACCGATCCCGCCCTAGGGGATATACACAACCCTCAAATCAGCGGCCCACCTCTGAGAAGCCTTTCACTGAGTGATCATTGCACCAGACAAGCTCGAAGGTGTTCTCCAAACGCAGCAGCATGTCTTGCAGCAGCTCGCCAATGCTCTCCCAGGTGGGCAAGCTGCAGCCGTCGCCTCTCCCATCGGCCAACAACAGCACGTGCCGCAAGCGGAAACGGCGCTCTTTATGCAGACACCAAATCTGTATCAATCTGGGTTTAACCGCTACAACAGCATACAGTCTCAGCATCGCAGCGAGCTTCAGCAAGGACAGTCGCAACACCAGCATCAAGCGTAAGCCAGTAACGAAGTCTGCAGAGTCCACTCACCGGGCCTAGCTGATCAAAAGCTGCGTTCAGATCCAAACAACCGTCGTTGAGTGTGCAGGCACATGAGACTAGCAGAGATGTTTATGCTCCAAGCGATCCTCCTTTGGAGTCTCCCAGTCTGAACATACCAGACGCAAACCAAGCGACAATGACCTCGCCCGACAACAATCTGAACAGTGTCTCTCAGGATCAGGATTTCCCACCATACGATCTTCTATACGCTCTAACGGACCTCTTTTTTAAGCATGTGAACACATGGTGCCCTATCTTGCACAGACGAAGTACGCTCGACTCCCTTTTTGGTCCTACTAGCCTTGAAGAAGCAGATAGGATTCTACTTTTCGCCATCGTAGCGACGACGCTTCGGTTTTCCACTGATCCACGGCTCAGTGAGCACGCAAGAGAGCGTTATCACTCAATCTCCAAACAGAAGGTGCTCTTGTATGGTCTCGAGAACAGCTCAGTAAAAGCTCTCCAAGCCCTGGTAATATTGGCGCTAGATATCGTCGGGAGTTCAAATGGACCGCCGGGCTGGAACCTCTTAGCTCTCATTACGAGAAGTGTCGTACAGCTTGGTCTCGCCGTGGAGGCGACCTCGCAGTCAGTCGCTCCGCTCTATCCATCGATCTATACGCTTCGAGCAATGGTTTTACCGGAACCCAGGTCTTTTATCGAAGATGAAAGTCGCCGGAGACTGTTCTGGATGGTTTACTTGCTTGATCGTTACGCTACAATATCTACTGCTTTTGAATTTGCTCTTGACGACAAAGAGATTGACCGCAGGCTTCCATGCCGAGACGATCTCTTCGCTCGAAACCAAGCAGTCGAGACCAAGTGGTTCTCGACGTCTGACAGGACGGACTACTCCGTCAATAAGCCTGAGAATCTAGGATCATTCAGCTACTACATTGAGATCGTCGGCATCCTTTCACAGATACACCGCTTCTTGAAGAGGCCGGTGGACATCGGAGCCTTGTCTGACGTGGAGCAGTGGCAACAGGAGTATGTGCACTTATTTTGCATGGTCCGCCATGGCGAGGAGCTGACCTCTTGCCTTGTGACTAGGTACCGACAGCTCGACGGCAAGCTAAACGCGTGGAAGTTCAGCTTACCAACCGAGTACAGCAATATGTCGAGGATTTTCAACCGGAGTGCCGGCAATAAGATAGTCAACTGCATTTGGATTATGCTGCACACAACCTACCAAACGTGAGTCACGATCACTCTCGCCAACATGCAGACTGCAGCCCTATGCCAAAGCCGCAGGCTAACGTAAGCACACTGTGCACGCTACAGTGCCGTCATCCGCCTACACTCTTCAGCCGCATACCCAACTACGCGCTCGCCTATATTCACACCGAGCTTCAGTGCGAGCCAACGATGCAACACCGCGGTCGAGGACATCTGCGCCCTTAACACCTATGTCAGAAACAATCACATGCTGGACAAGCTCGGACCTCCCTTCGCTTTCAGCCTGTGGGTTGCTGCCCGGCTGCTCCTGGTGCATGGCTCGACGATCGATCGCCAGGTCAATTCAGCGGTCAACCAGTTGGTGGAGACTCTACGCGAGCTGGGCTACTATTGGAAAGTTGCAGAGCGCTACGCCACGTTGCTGTCTCGCGTCCTCGAGGAGTACTCGGAGAGTGAGCGGGGTCCTGCTCCCGCAAACGGGGTGCGCGAGACGCCATCCACGGTTCGTATCCTCGCCGACATGCGACGTAATGCTTTTGACCTGGATTTCCTCATTTCTCGGCAGCCAAGGCGGTATTCTGGATCTAAGCTGCCGTCCATCACGCCCGCTCGCACGCCGGCACCGAACGAGCTTGAATATCTTGAAGTGTTTGACTTCTTCAACATGCCAAGGCTGCCATTCTCCGAGGCTGGTGCCGGCCCCGATGTTGGAAACAGCGATGCCAGTCAAGGTATTCATAATGTGGAAAGCGGGACCAACAACGAATTCAACATCACCAATTTCATGTACGATGCAAACTCGGATTGGTTCATGAAGAATCAATCGTAGGGCTTTCTGCATTGTGAGGGAGATGCTGTGATGGTACTTGGTAGTGGTTGCTGACAGCCCGACGCTGAAACCAGCACAGCCGTCAATGTACTTTTCTCTCCATGCCGCAATTGGTCATTCAATGCATCTTCAATCATGTCTCGTCTATTTCTGCCTTGGCGAGAAATACTTCTCAGCAATTATGTGCCTTGCGTTCCACGCACCGCCGAAGTTTATTTACAACCTAGCCTTGGCTAGCCTGCTCCCGTCACTGAATGTCTGCAGTACAAACCATCAGCCTTTGATGGCCCTTCATGACGAGCTGACGTACTAGATTACATTCTTCAGGGACTGTTCTGCGCAGAATCTACGCAAATTGTACGCAATCAACTCCTCTGCCTCCTGCGGCCTTCCACCAGCAGCATGCGGAGAAATGATCACGTTAGGCGCTTTCCATAGCTTCGATTCCTTTGGGAGAGGCTCTTGCACGAAGACGTCAAGAGCTGCGCCTCCAATCTCGCCGCTGTTGAGAGCGTTGAATAGTGCTTCCTCGTCAATCGTTGTGCCGCGACCAACATTGACTACCCAAGCGTGATTCGGAAGCAGCTTCATGCGTTCGGCATTGAGCGCATTCGTGGTTGATTCCGAGCCTGGTAGAATCATGACCAGAGCATCTGTCTCTGGGAGCGCCTGCGCAAGTTGAGACTCAGAAAGGACCTCGACGCCATTGCGGACACCTGCTGAGCGGGCGACGCCGCGTACGTTTGCGCCAAGGGAGACGAGATGAGGCGTCAGTGTTTTGCCAATGTTGCCATAGCCCCAGATCAATACATTTGCGCCTCTCAGACTCGTGAATTTTCCTTTGGGACGATCTGGCTGAGCGCCACCCAAATGCTGTGGCCATTCGCTCCTGAGTTGGTAGTCCCGCATCTCGTAGAATCGTCTGCATGCGTTCAGGAGAAGACCCAAGGCATGTTCGGCCACTGTGTGATCGTGCAAGCCAGATCCGGTCGTGATGGAGATTTTGGAGCTGTCAAACCCAGCGTTTAGCACGTCATTGGGGCCTGCTGCCAGGGATTGAATCCATTTCAGATTCTTCAGGCGCGAGGCTCCGTCTTTGAGGTTTTCTGGCTTATTTGACCTTTGCCATACAATTAGCGCTGATATGTCTTCGTCTGTGGCAGGGCATACTGACCAGGCGATGAGCACATCCGCGTCCGCCAAGTCGTCTGTGAAAGGCTTTGTCACATCGTAGGGATGCAACGTCGCCGCAAAACCTTGCAGCGCGTCTACGTCCAACTTAAGCGAAGTTGGGTAGAGGACCTTGACCATTGTAGAAGTCTCTGTTAGTCAGATGCCGTTGACGACTATGTACGACTCGACAACTGCGTCTCGAGTGTCAGGTCTGCTCGGGTCGCAGAAGGAGTAGATATAGCTCTGGCGAACTGCAGAGGCTGACGACCGGAAAGTGAAGGATCTATTAAAACACGAGTGAATGGCAAAGAGAGCGAAAGGCAAGAGCTCTTCCCAGGGTCCCAGAGTGACTTCTCTACCGCGAACTGCCTTCAATTGCCGTTGCATGTCGTGTCGGCAAATGGATTCGGAGATACCGGCACGCAAACACCGAACGAGCGTGACAGGCCAGCTAAGCGAGCGGATCACAGCTCACCGTATGCTGCGCGACATCGAGGGATCCGTGCGCCGCAATCACAGTCGCCGTTTCCTCCCGCCCCATTGGACGGACGGACCCGGCGCCTGCAAAATCGAGCCGGCGTCTCCACTGGTGTGCTCACTCGAATTCTCCAAAACTCTCAACCAACGGATTTCTTTAGCCGTCGCTGTCGAGTCGAAGGAGCCGAGGGCGGAGTGTCGGAGAGCTGGAAAGAAGCAGAAGGACCGGAAGGACGACGCAGAAGAGCAGGTGAGTGAGGTGCAAACAGAAGGCTGCGACACGGGAGTGCGCAGAGATAAGGACAGTGTCTCGGGCGCGCACACACCTAGGTGGTTGGAATGGGATGAAGAGGACACCAAGGTCGACGAGCTAACCCAGGCTCCACAGTATCGGTACCCAAGTGGAAGTCGAGGCAGTAGGCTGAAGATGTCGTCCCTTTCGCGTCGCGCCTGCTACAAGTGCGGCAACGTTGGCCACTACGCCGAGGTCTGCTCCAGCAGCGAGCGCCTGTGCTACAACTGCAAGGAGCCGGGTGAGTTGAGAATCCATATACAGCCAGCGGGACAATTGTCTGCGGATACATGCAGGTTTGCTGACCGCTGTTTGTTCTTGATCAGGCCATGAGAGCAATAACTGCCCTCACCCACGCACCACCGAGAGTAAGTCCACAGCAAGCGAAACCTCAGACTTGTATAGATCAAAACTCAGGCTGACCATGGATCCAGCCAAGCAATGCTACCACTGCCAGGGTCTCGGCCATGTTCAGGCTGACTGCCCAACTCTGCGTCTGAACGGCGGCCAGTCCAACGGACGCTGCTACTCTTGTGGCCAGACCGGTCATCTTGCTGTACGCACATACACTCCAGTCCTTGTTCATTTTCACTGACATATCTCAGCGCAACTGCCCAACTCCGAACGCTGCTGCTGCACCGGCAGGCCCGGCAGCTGGAGCTCCCGTGGGTCGCGGCGCTGGAGCTCCTCGCGGCGGCTTCAGGGGTGGCTATGGCGGTGTTCAGGCCAATCGTGCTGCCACGTGCTACAAGTGTGGTGGCCCGAACCACTACGCTCGTGATTGCCAGGCTCAAGCCATGAAGTGCTACGCTTGTGGCAAGCTTGGACACATCTCCCGCGACTGCACGGCTCCCAATGGTGGCGCTGTCAGCGGTGCTGCCCCCAAGACTTGTTACAGGTGCGGTGAAGCCGGCCACATCAGCAGGGAGTGCCCGCAAGCTGCCGGCGGCGAGGCTGTCAACGGCGAGACGGCGGCCCCAATGAACGGCGTTCCTGCTGATGTGGTAGCCCCGGCTCCAATCGCTGCATAGGCGTTACATTCTCCTGGACATTGGCGCGTGCTTCCTGAGGCCAAGGAGCATACTTTTGGCGCCTAATTTCTGGCCCGACCTGGTTCGATACAACATTCTTCCTATCAAGTGTTCAGACGACCTCACGACACATGACCCGCGAGCATACTCAGCAAAAAGTTTCTTTGACGACCCAAATCACGACCCAGCATAACACCTGCACCTTGGAGAACATGCGCAGAAGCCGTCTTGTGGATGTTACGATCAGGCTTGCGCGAGGGAAGGAAATGAGAGAGGGAGGTTGACAAGCAGACATGGATAGGGGGGGCGGGGGTTGAGGCGAGCATCGAGAGAAGTGATCAGTTGCAATGGCGGTAGTGGGTTGTATGTCGATGAGGAAGCACGAAGGCTATGTTACTGCAGTCTCACATGTGTGGTTTTATGCATCTCTCGACGTTCCGAGATGACGGAGAAGTGTGCCTGAGGCACGTATCAAAAGCCACTCGTGTATTCATGTCGAAATGACATGCCATCACCTAGGTACCATGACCAGGGTACCTACCTAGGCACTCTCTTTTGCGCTATTGCATGCGACTGAAGGACGAGATGCGACTGATGGCCCGAGCGCGGTTAGCTTCGAGTTGGCAGGTGAGGAAGGAACGAGGGGAAGCAGCCACGCTCTTGCCCAAACTCGACGCGATGGCGCCTGCCACGGTCGATGCCTAGGAGCTCCAATCCG
Source organism: Teratosphaeria nubilosa (assembly GCA_010093825.1). Lineage (NCBI taxonomy): Eukaryota > Fungi > Ascomycota > Dothideomycetes > Mycosphaerellales > Teratosphaeriaceae > Teratosphaeria > Teratosphaeria nubilosa. The sequence continues at coordinate 144,684 of ML995827.1, forward strand.
CTTCATCTCTTCTTGCGTACCCTTTCTCCGTCTGACACCATCATCCGATTGTCCTTCTCCTACGTACTACCATTTCAGCCATATTCGCCATACCAGATCAGATTACTGTATCCGTACATTGACTTCGCTTGCAGCGCATTCTATCAGTCATCATGCCTGCCTCTGTTGCCAGTAGCGATGAGGATGTGAGTGACGTCGCTCGCGATGAGACTACTCAATGCTAATGGTGCACCAGGTCGAGAGTTTCATCGTTGATATCGATCAGCTGCAGAACCACGGCATCGGCCAAAGTGACATCCTGAAGCTTAAAGCCAGCAGCTACTACACGGTCGCATCCGTGCATGGCGCCATTTCGAAGACACTGGCCAAGATCAAGGGGCTGTCCGAGGGCAAAGTAGAGAAGATCAAAGAAGCGGCAAGGAAATGCACGGTAAGCGGGTCTTCTCCTGACCGTCCACCGTAACAAGCATACTGACACCACCGCAGCCCAACGGCAATGGCTTCGTGACAGGTGCTGAATTGCTCATCATTCGCAAACGCTGCTTCCGCATCTCGACCGGCAGCAAGCAGTGGGACGCCATTCTCAATGGCGGCTTTCAATCTGGGAGCGTCAGTGAGGTGTATGGGGAGTTCCGTTGTAGAAAGACGCAACTCGCTCACACCCTCGCTGTGATTGCTCAAATGCCCAAGGAGCAAGGCGGTGCTGCTGGCAAGGTGGCTTACGTCGGTAGGATGTGCTCGTTTTGCTTTTGAAGACACTTCAAAGCTGACCCGACAGACACCGAGGGAACCTTCCGTCCTGAGCGCATTGTCCAGATCGCTGAACGCTTTGGCCTGGACCCTGAGACTGCGAACGAGAACATCAGTACTGCACGTGCCCAGAACAGCGAGCATCAGCACGAGCTCCTGACCCAGCTCGCTGAGCAGTTTGCCACTGGCGACTTCCGCCTCCTCATCGTCGACTCCATCATGTCGCTCTTCCGTGTCGATTACGCCGGACGTGGCGAGCTCAGTGAAAGACAGCAGAAGCTCAATGTGCATCTCCGCCGCCTTACTGCCATGGCCGAAGAGTTCAACCTGGCGGTCTTCATGACAAATCAGGTCCAGAGTGATCCAGGTGCCAGTGCGCTTTTCGCCGGTGCAGACGGCAGAAAGCCTGTCGGTGGTCATGTCCTGGCTCATGCATCGACGACGCGGGTCCTGCTGAGGAAGGGTCGGGGTGAGGAGAGGGTGGCCAAGATTCAAGACTCGCCTGGTATGTCTGCTCTTGCGATAATAGTGTAGACTTCCACTAACCTTCTGCAGACTGTCCGGAGCGTGAAGCGACGTATATCATCACGAATGGCGGGATCAATGATCCTGAGAAGGCATAAACGCCTCTTTCTTTGTGGAGCTCGGTATTATCTGAAGACATATGTGCGTGCTATTCGGGAGTGTGAACATTTCGGATGATGTGGGAGGGGTTGCTATTTGCTACTACTGTGGACCATATCAGCATCGCTTTGACGAAATGTAATATTTGCTGCACAAGACGTGTGCAGAACATAATTCGAGTTGCGCATGTACAAGGAGACCTACCAGATACAATCTGACCCTTTATCTGCAGTGCCGCTTATCGACCACGTCCAGCAAGAAGTTTGCCACGCTCGCTTGTCCCTCTCTCCTGGTTGTGGCCTCCGTGTGCAGCGCACCAACGACGTTCTGCTTCTCGCACTCCAACCTCAAATCTTTGCACACACCCTCAAGCCTCTCAATCTCCTCAGCAGGCACGACCTCATCTCTCGTTGCAGGCATCAACAACAGCTTCGGCCTCCTCACATGAGCCTCCGCAATCTTTCGTAGCGCCTTCTCGCTGTCCCAAATATTCCAGAGGAACGGATGGAGGTATTGGTACGGCAGCCACTTCTGTGGATAGAGCGCAAACAGCATAGATTTGATCGACGTAAAAGGCGTCTCCATGATCAAACCCGCGATGGGAAGCGATCTGGCAGGAGCAGACTGGATGTAGCGCGCGGCTGCTGTGCTGGCGACTCCTGCGCCGACGGATTGGCCCCAGAGCACGATGTCAGCGGATGGGTGCGTCTTGGCGACCCATTGGAGCATTGCTTGCGCATCTTGCTCGATGCCTTTCTGCGAGGCACGGCCGGAGGAGGTCCAGTAGCCACGGTAGGATAAGGCGATCAAGGTGAAGCGTACGGCGTGTGGCTTACGGGTGTGGACGAGCTTGAGCACTTGGGAGAGGAGCGGCAGGCGAGGCGGAGTAGAGCTACCGTTGCCTTGGAAGTAGCATATCACAACATCCTTTCTACTTTCATCAATGCTGCCCGTAGCGGTTTCTTCGGGTATATTCCCGGTTGCCAGGCTAATCTTTGTGCCATCGAGACTGCGTATGCGCTTCTCTTCCCATTCCACTGGCTTGCAGACTTTTGCGTAGGTCTCGAGCTTCTCGGACCGGGCGAAGGGCGGCATATATGGCATGTAGATTATGCGGTCCTGGAATAGGATGGTCATGAGGCATTTGTATGTCCATAGTGATATGAGGAGGCTGATGAAGACGACGGGTGGAACCAGGATGGAGGGGAGGCCGGATGTGAAGAGACACCGTGCTCGGGTGGGGATTCGAGTCCATAATTGATTGGGAAGCAGTCTTGTTGGGCGTAACACATGTTGTGAGTTTGATAGCCTTTGGTAGCCTCTAGTTACTAAGGCCCATCGGTGAGCAGCACTTCTTATGGCGATATGTGAGGACTCGCTCGGGCGGCGGATGATGTTTCGGACCAGCATTTTAGGACAGCCATGGTCGCGTCTGACACCATCATGCGCATTGATGCATTATGATACTCGTGATTGTTGGAGTGAGAAGGCGCGTTATGAACTCGAGTCGTCCCAATTGGGAATGAGCGAGTCGGAGGCGTTGGCAGGAGACGTGACTTCCCACTTCATATACATGTACCACCTACTACATGTACCTGGACTTGACCCACGGGCCTCAAACACTCGCACCCTGCCTTTCCCAACTTTGCCAGCGGACATACACAACCGATCTCACCACGGCGGCTAATGCGACAGAGCGACGTGCTAGCCTTTGGAAGCTCGTTCAATAATCAACTTCCACTGAATACTCTTTAGTATTTAGAGGTAAGATGGAGGCATATACCAATGCTCGGCGCCGGACCATCATTAACGACCCCAATTGATCTCAAACTACCGCAGCAAACGCATTTCAGCGCGTCCTCAAGTGCTCGGATGATCCGTCTGATACTTTCGGAAAGCGTCATAGAGCTCCACAAAGCCAACATAGTCCCGATCATACTTGCTCATGCTCCCATCACGTATAGCATCCAGATAGCGGGACGTACCCGCCTCCTTCGTGAGAAGACGCTGACGACCCCATTGCAGATGTACGACCGCTTTAGCGATGAGCTTGGTGCGAAAGCCAGAATCCACGGTCGTGCCCTCCTGACGAAAGGACCGCGCCTTCTGCGTTTGCACATCGGGAGGATCGTGACGCCACGAATGCCGCTCGGTTTCGAGTGTCTTCTCCGCGAGAGCGCCACCGCCTTGACGATAAGCCACAATGCCTGGGAACGCAACGACGCGAACGATGGCTTCGCTGCGGCTCTCCTCGCCTTCGTTCAGCTTGGCGCGCTCGTAACCTTGCAATGTCGTGTCTTTGGTGTAAGGACTTGTGCGGATCATGTCTTCCAGATTCAGGCAATCCATGCGCGCTGGGTCGAATTCTTCGTCTTTGAAGGTGGGAGGCCAGTAGTAGACTACATCGTCAATTTGCCGGATGAAGCGGCTCAGAAGGGCCGCTTGCTCCACGATGCTAAGGAGAAGCTTGCGGTGGGATTCTGGAAGGATGTGATGAGTTGTGAATCTTTTGTCGGCCAGTGCTCGCATGTTGAAGAGTGGCATCAGCAGATCTTCGAGTTGGAGGGTGATCTTGACGATGGCCTTTTGGAGCTCGGTGTGCGCCTCCCTGCTCCCGTCATACTTCGATTGGAAGATCGCACAATGCATAGCACGTCTTTTGGTGCGGCTGAAGCCTATATGGTAACTCATGAGCAGGTGACGAAACTCGAGATATCGGAATCAACTCACCATCACCAGCAAGGTCCCGGTCTATCTTGTCCAGCTCCTTTTTCTCCGCTTCAAGACCGCCAAACCACAAATCGCTAAAGACATGCTCCTTCAGTGCCCGACCAATTATGCCCATCACGAGCGCCTGGCGTGTATCCGGTCCGCGTAAAAGCTGCATCCAGCTCTCCATACCCTTCGGACCTGCAAGAGCCAAGGACCCGATATAGCGTATGGTATTCAGATGTGCTTTCGGGCCTAGCAATGCGCGCTTCAGGCCAGTCTCGGAGACGTCAGTCAAGCTGTCCTGTGGAAAGCCCTCGGCGAAGCCTTTGCTGGCGGCGACAGTCTGGGAGAAACGAGAGGCGACGATGACGTCCCTCGCCTCAGTGGATGCAACATCCGCAGCATCTGGCACGGCAGATAGTGTAATGTACGTGATGCTTCTTTTGGCACCATCGTCCAGAATCATTGGCACCTGGCCCGCTTCGATCGAAAGCGGTGGCGAAGCGTCAGAAGCGGGTCCTGAGCGTTGATTTTGCGTCAAGTCCATCATATTAACATCGCGTTCAATGCCCGTATCGTCGTGTTGACCATCGTGCACGTCGAGGCTATCGTCCGTGGAGCTATTACTCGTGAGGCTATCGTCCGTCCCGTCGCGGTAGAAAGCATTCAAGTCTTCGACGAGGTCTCCTGGATCACACCCGTCGTTGCCATGATCCTCGTGATGGCTAGGTTGCATAGCAGACTTCGGCTGGCCTCCATGGCGATGATTTCTTGAGCTTGGTGTTGGTCCAGACTCCAGGTGAGATCCAAAGTGGACCTTATTGGGAGAGACACGTGCGGCAGCTCTATTGCCTCTGAGTGAGGTTGGAGCTTCTCTAGCGTGTGGTCTGCGAGCTGGACTACGGTCTGGGCTACGGCGATTTTGAGGCATGTTTGCAGCAAGAGTGGATGCCCCTGAAGCGGCAGGCAGATGCTGTAGCTCCTTCAGCTAACAGGAAAGGGGTTGATCGAGGCAGTCAACAGCAAGGACAATGCAATGTGTTTGTTACTTGCGGTGTTGAGCAAAGCCCACATTCCTTGCGAAATTTACATTCCGATGTTCCAAGCAGGACTGTTAACATCGTGTCGTGAGCAACCATTGCTCCAACGAAGTTTACTGGGCGGCTCTCTGTTCCGTGAATGGAGAATATTTTGGGATGGTCATAGAGCTAGCATCTGTCTCGCTGATGAGTCGTCGTCTGATATGAGCATATACTGCCATGAGGCCAGATGATCCGGATTTGCTCGGCATGACGAATCTTGTCGTCGCCATGAGGCTGGAATTCAAGCTAACGTAGGAGGTATGTGGGAGGTAGTTGGTCTGGAACTTGGTGACAGGTCGGTCGGCTGGACGGGACGGCGCGCGAAAAGTGGAAACATGCTCAATCTCTCGCAATTCAGAAAAGACTCTGCCTTGTTACGTGCACGGGCGAAGCAAGCGCCTCGCGGCGCACGTAGGAATAAATATTCTCGATGGTAGGGCTGCACTGCGTAAATCTCCCATACTTGGCCACTTGGCACCTTTCCTTCCTTGAGCAATTCCGTCGTCTTGGCTTGCTGCGGTCGGAGCTTGAACGCGCTTGGCTCATATCGACAGTCCACGATAGACTTCGCGAGAGCCCCAGGCAGCTGGTGGCATAACATTACAGCAGGCCAAGGTTTCCATCGGTACGCGAACGTGCGTTCATGCATGTGTAGGATGATCGGATGAGCGACGGCACCCCAAGTCTCACATCCTGCGAACATCTGGATCGACACTGTAGTCCAGCGATCAGATCAAAAACTCGACCAATCCAAGGGCAACCATGGACATGGGGATGGGAAACATGGGAGGTGGCGGCTCCACCAACGCGCCATTAAGTGCCTCCGGCGTCAACTTTTCGGACCCAGACCAAGCCGCCAACTTCCTCGCTGAGCTCCTGGACGACACTGAACTTCAGGTGGTGGGTAATGCCTATGCACGATACTTTTGGTATGGCACGGTAGTCGTCATCGGGCTTGCTAGCATTTTCCACTGGTCGAGATGGCTGCTACTCAAGCGAAGACTGGCTGCGGCTGCGAACGACCAAAGTCAGCCTGCAAGACCCAAGAGTGCCGTGTTGCGCTACTTCGCTACCATTACGGCAATGGCAAGAGAGGCGACGTACCCTCAACTCACGTTGACCCGCCGCTTTCTATGGTTTCGAATTCCAACAGTAGGCACATTATTGCTCCTCGGCAGCTATCTTGCATTTGTGCTGGCCTTGGAGTTCATCAACGATAGCGTTACAGGTGCGCAGTTCTGGCAAGCTCGTGGTGTCCGGGCTGGATGGCTGGCGGTAGCTCAGGTGCCATTGATCGTCCTGCTGGTCGGCAAACACAATCTCATCGGACTTTGCACCGGCGTTTCTTACGAAAGGCTGAATGTACTCCATCGATGGACGGCGCGTATGACACTTCTGCTGGCCATATTTCACTTTGCTTTCCAGATGGTTGCATGGAACAATTACGGCCTGGTGCAGCTGGAGTGGTCGACAGACACATGCCCTCCTTCGGGCATTGCTGCGTTCGCTGTGCTGGTATGGATCAATATCAGCAACCTCCCACTGTTCAGATTCTTGGGCTATGAGTTCTTCGTCGTGCAGCACCTGCTCAGCTTCTTTGGCTTCATCATTGCCGTGATGTATCATTTGCCATCCACTGCTCTCTACTCACGAGTGTACATCTACATCCCGATCGTGCTCTGGTTCCTGGACAGAGTGATCCGGATGTTGTTCTTCACTTGGAACAACTATCGATCGAGCGAGGCAACGCTTGTGCCATTGGACGGGGGTGCCACGAAGGTCAGACTGCGAAATTCTGCAATCACAAAGTGGCGGCCGGGAGCGCATGTACTGCTCTCAATTCCCAGATTCGGGCTTGTCCAGTCTCACCCAGCCACTATCGCATCGACGCCAAGCTCTCATGCTGGGGACATGGTCTTCATGCTCAAGAGCCACAAGGGCTTCACCAAACGCATCATGTCTGCTTCTAATGATTCGAGAACGGCATTGCTGCCTCACACCAAGCAAGAAAGCGAGCAACAGCAGAATGCACAAGTTGCCACCTACACTGCCCTGCTCAGCGGACCGTACGGCGGATCGCATTCCGACTTTGCAGCCTTCGACTCTGTTTGTCTTCTGGCAGGATCGACGGGCGTCACATTCACACTAGCCGTGCTTCAAGATCTGGCAGAGCGTTCTGGAGCTGCTGACAGGAGTCAGCTGCCGTTGCGAAGGGTACACTTTGTATGGTGCATCAAAAGAACAGACTGGGTCAATTGGGCAACTGCCGAGATCGCTGCTGCAGTGCAAAAGCTTAAATCTGCTGGCATTGAAGCTGAGGTCAGCATCTTCGTAACCTGTGCCGATGATCTCACGGAGCAAGGTGGTGCGGTCAAAGAGTGCGGATGCGAATGCGATAAGTCGTTGGGACCATGTTGTTGCGTGATCATTGACAAGGACGAGGACAGCAGCAAGGACGATGATATCCAATCTGCTTCGCCCAAAGAAGCCGGTGTCGACAAGGAGACGATCGTGACCGAGAAGAGCGGGTCGACCTCATTATCGTCGTCGTCTGGGATAGAAGCTCCCAAGCTGGTTGCCGTCAAATTGCCGGGATTATCCTGTGCAAACTTCTACTCTGGACGACCTGAGGTATCGGAGATTTTGACCGCACTGCTGGACGGTGCGGACGGAGAGTCTGCAGTCGGCGTTTGCGGGCCTATTGGCCTGAATACGACGGTCAGGAATACTGTGGTAAGGTTGAGTGATCAGAGAGCTGTGCACAAGGGCACGGGAGCGCAGGGTTGCTATTTGCATGTGGAGTCGTTCTCGTGAGTGTGTGGGATGCATGGTCGCTTCTGGCTTTGAAAGATCGTGGCATTCGTAGGAGTAAGGGGCAACAGGACTGGGCTCTACGGTACGATTGCAAGATATGATGGTAACGACAGCTTGATTCTCAGATATACTCAGTACAGAACTTGACTGATAACCAGTGTCGAACAACATGGCCTTCTCGCGTGCTTTCCCGCCAACTGTTCACGAAAGAGCATTTCCAGACCCTCCTGCCCTTCTATGCCTGACCACCTGACCTCGTCCCCCCGATCACTCAAACATTTGCAGCCGGCAAACACCATCTGCAGCCTGTCCACTCCCCATCGCCCGCCATCTATGCCTTGACCACAACAAAGACGACCACCCGAACGTGCGGCATCATACCAATCCCGAATCACTTCTCCAGTCCGGCCCATGAAACTCAACCCACTTCCTCTCAAACTCCAAGGCAAAAAAGAAACCCGACGTTCCAAACAAGCGCATACACATTAACATGTCACTTGCGAAGGGTGCAGAACCATCGGTTCAATCCAAAATTGATGAGATTCTCGATTTTTGCTGACTTGGCTACCAAGGTGAAGAAAAAGCCTGGGATTGCGCAATTTTTATTTTTTTTCACTGGATGGGTGGTGAGGGGAGAATATATGATAATATAGTTGTGTTGTTTGGGGGAAGCAGGAGGTGTGCCGAGGTCTGATGGTAGGAGGGTGGGGCCGTGGCGAGAGGGTTTGCGGTGCATGCGGGTGTGATACTGGGGGCATGGTGTTCGATTGCTTGAGGTGGTGCTAGATCGGACCGTCGATACGCTGGAGGATGCTGGCAGCGGCAGCTCAGTCTTCACCTTCCTTGATCGGGTGCTGGAGCCATCGAGCCCCAGTTTCAGGATGATGCCCAGTATGACCACTCCCGCTCACACCAACGATCCTTCTCACAGCCATCGTCATCCCTCACCTCCTCACCTATTGCAAGAGCAGTCAGGTAGAGTGTGGGTCGTCACGGTCGGTAGGTCTGGCGAACGAAGCTGGCTTGGGTCTACAGGATCGGACAGGCACAAACAAGTATGCGGCACTTGACACACGCGATATTCGTGATGACGGATCAATGTGATACACGACCACGACCGCCGAGCTCCACCAAGCTGTAATTTGTGCATGCAGATGCCTCTTGGCCCTTGACTTCTCTTTGTTTGACTCCTCGTCCCCATGCATCCTGTAAAGCCCGAGTCACAAGATGGCTCGTCCCTCACCATGCACCTCCCCAGTATCAATCTCCTCGGCGGGTTTTTCCTCATTGCCGCCTCGTCAACCACTTCCTTTCCCCGAACCGCCCACAGTGCATCACACAGCTTCACTGACAGATGAGGACTATGGGAGCTTAGCAATCTTCAGCCCGCTCCTCCGCACTGTCGAGATCTTGTTCCTAACATTTAGTCGAGTGCGAGACCGTATGCGGATATCGGGGATGGGTTTGAGCGTGAAGTATGGGTGATGCGAACCATGAGTGGCTCACTTGCGAGTGCCCGGGACGATTCGGGTGGTTACAGCGGACAGTCTGTTTGCGCTCTCCTTGTTCTGGGTCCTGAACGATGGTCAGTGGAGCCTGGAGCATCGTCGCGTGGGCCCCACTCAGTCGATCGCCAGCCTGTCGGTCAAGAATGACTGCACTCACGCAAGTTTAGACATTCCATGCTGTCCGTGATGATCTCTACCATGAGATCAAGTATCTTGTACAACCCACACCCAAACTCATTCTGATGCCAAACCCCCAACGCCCTCGCTAACCCATCAAACCAACCCATCAAACCAATATTTCCCCGCGTCCCCTCAATCCTGCCCCATACTCACGTCCGCACCCGCCTCCCCAAACACGTCCTCCATCCTCCCCACCCCCTCCTCCTCCCCGACCTCCCCATCCATACCCCCCATCCCCACATCCCCATCCATCCCCACCCCATTCAACCCCCCAAACCCCGCCTCCTCCACCCCTTCCTCATCACTACTCCACTCCTCCCTCAAATTCCACGCCGGACCCGTAAGACAATACTTCTCCTCCGGCAACTGCAAATCCCCAAACACGCGATTCCCACCCTCCCGGATCTTCGGCAAAGCCGTCCTGTTCCTCCGCTCCGCCTGCTCCAGCATAAACGCCTTCGGTAACGCAGCTCCATTCGCGCCCGCACTCGCGCTGTGAGCCTGCCGTGACGCGATGGCCTGTCGGAGACTCTGGACCGTGATTTCGCCGTCCGCGCCGCCGCGGCCTTTCGTAGCGGTTGCGCGCTCGCCGCCGAGGTAGCCTTCGGAGCTCAGGCGCTGGGCGTCGCTCAAGATGGCGGAGGTGTAGCGGTAGGCGAAGTCGAGGAGTTGGAGGGGCACGCGTTCTTGGTAGGATTGGATGCCGAGGTTGGAGAGGACGAGGTGGAGAAGGCGGGCGTCGCGGGGGCGCGTCGAGCTGCCGTCGTCGGTGGTGGAGGTGATGGGTTGGATGGGAGGGTTGGCTTGGGTGTGGGCCGCTGTTGAGGGGAGGGTGTCGGATGGTGGTGGTGTGGAGGGGTGGGTGGGTTGCGGTGCTGCGGCGGCTGCGGGTGAGGCCATCGCGTGCAGTGGCGTCCGGTGATGGTCGTGGATGAGAGTTGTTAGAAATGCGACGAGAACATGCGTGTGCGAAGCATGTGAAGGTCACTCTGCTCGCTGACTTCCCAGAAAGGCAGGTACGCCGTCACAAGATCGGCTTTCGCTTCGGGCCCGTCCGCGTTCCGCTCGCGATCTGCGGAGTGCATCGCCGAGCATGCGACGGCCATCTGCCTCGGTCCAGCAACGACTTCTAGAGCATTCATCAACACTTCCCACAACCTCATGCTCTCATACCGTCAGATTCATTAATAGGTCCAGCACGAAGCAAGACGAGCTCGACTACATTGAGAAACGTGGGCTGGAGGCGAAGCATCTGCAGCATCCATCGACAAGGAAGCACCACCCAGAATATCATAGCCGTCTCTCTGGCGACGGGTTTGTCGGAATCCCTGCCTACGGTCTCATCATCCTAGGAACACTCTTGACAATTGTACGGCCTTCTGCAGCTTATCTGGACATTTTCCACCATCTAGACTATTGCCAAGCCTTAGCCAACCAGACCAACAACACTACTCAATATCCACAACAATGCAAATCAAAAACCACACCTTCGTGATCTCCGGCGGCGCCAGCGGCCTCGGCCTCGCGACCGTCCGCGAACTGCACTCCCAAGGCGGCTACATCGCCATCCTGGACCTCAATGCAGACCAAGGCGCTCCAATCGTCTCCGAGCTAGGCCCCGAGCGCGCCCACTTCGAAGAAACAGACATGTCCGACACAGAATCTGTCCAAGCAGCAGTCAAAAGTGTCGTAGCCTGGATCCAGAAAACCGGCAAACCCATGGCAGGCGTCATACCCGCCGCGGGCGTGGGATTGCCCGCGAAGTTGATCGACAAACATAACGAGCCTGTCCCACTCGAGCGACTGGATTTCGTGCTGAATATCAATCTGAGAGGTGTGCTGGACTTGGTTCGTCTTTGTCTCCCGCACATCGCGACGGCGCCTGCGACCGAGCCCGACGGCGAGCGCGGCGTGATCGTTATGGTGGCGTCGTCCGCTGCCTTCGACGGCCAACCTGGCCAAGCAGCTTATGCAGCTTCGAAAGGCGCTATTAGGGCTTTGACGCTGGTGCTGGCAAGGGATCACGCGGCGCAGGGGATCAGAGCTGTGAGTATTGCGCCGAGTTATTTTGAGAGTAACATGACGGCGCAGATGTCGGACAAGGTGAGGAAAAGTCTGGAGAGGGTGTTGGAGTTCCCGAAGAGGCCTGGGCAGGGCGCGGAGTTTGCGAAGATGGTCAGGCATGCGATCGAGAATCCGATGTTGAACGGCGAGACGATTCGGTTGGATGGAGCGACGAGGATGCCTAGCAAGATGTAGGGTCGTAATCCTCCACAATTCGGTGAGCGGTGATGTCTGTGTATCACATACACCGTCCTCATTGCGTTTTCCTCTTCGCGCCGTTGCCCGATGCTCGCGTATATGTTGTCGACTTCATCCTGGACTCCTTCAGCGGCCGCGATGTCTTCGGACGGGCCTGGTATCATCAAGCCAGTGCTGCACGCGGCGCGTGAGCGTATGTCTGTCCGAGTCCCGTGCCTATCGCCAGGATTAGCAGTAGAGCATTGCGACCAGCGGTCCCCCTATCACCTTCTGCGAGCGCTCCACGCGTCGCAAACGTTCCAGCGTGCCTGTAGGCCTTCGAGTCCGCTTGAGCCGCGCCGTTCGCACTTCTCGCGCTGCCTCACCCCTTAGTCTACACAGCGCGAGGTACTGGTGGCGGAGTAGCAGAAAACCAAAACCAGCTAGGATGACAGCCATGTCGGACTTGTTCAAGCCCATGTTCAAGCCCATGATTGAGGCAGTGCTTGTATATTCCTCAGGAGCAATGGTCTTGGCAAAAGATGACTTTCTTTCTGGCTTTGCCGACTGCTGGAGTTTCGTGCCAAGCCGCTCAGGCACGTGGTTGGAAAGTCGAGCTTTACCGTGGTGCGGGAGAGCGCCAAGGTACTGTACATGTGGGGACCCAACCCCCGAGCACGATGCAGGGTTCAAGAAACATGGAGACGAGAAAGAGGATGCAATGTCCTCATTCGCATGTTCTACACATGTAGGACGAAAGCGGGCACGTAGGTAGTACTAGGAGTCAGTGGTGGAAGTCGGGTCGTGCGGCAGTTGGTGTTGGTGTTTATTCGGTGGAATGCACGCGAGCGGCTGAACAGGGCAACAGTAGTCGACATGGCGTTCTGTGGGGCGGCAAGCGCAGTGGACCACGTCCGGCAGTGTGCACCTCCTCGTCCCGACTCCGCGTGCTCGCCCACACGTACATCTATGAGGCACCTGAGCCTGGCTTGGCCTGGAGTCGTGCACGTCTTGCTCGTGGTGCACCTGCGCTCGCTACACCATCGCTCGCCTTGGCTGTGTGTTCATAGGGTGCGCGCCCGATGGCAGGCGAGCAGTCGCGATTGTTGCGGGTGCAGGACGGCAGAGCGTCTTGACTCTTTCTTGGCTGCGTCTGGCTGATGAGGCTGGTGGTGGCGTGAGGTGCTGCATCAACGGTCCCGCGCGGCTCTCTTCCCTTCGCCATCACCACCGCGCACACGACCCGTCCAGCAGTGACATCTGACCATACCAAGGTCCAAGAGCAGGATCAGACTATGGGCGCCCAAGGCACCACGCCTGGCCACCATTCCCGACACCCCACGCGCGTCGCCGCTTGATGCCCCGTCAAGCTGGCGACCAGCCATCATTGATGCATGAGCACCGCGACGAGGCCACGCGCGACCATGCGCGTCAACATCACCACGCAGCTCGGCCTCCTCATCCTCCTGTCGTTCCTCATCGGCCTGGCCGTCGTCTCCGTGGCAACATGGGTGGCCAATCACAACTTCGTGCTGGACATCCGCTCCCAGCGGCTCAGCATGGCCGCGAGCCTCAAGGCCGCCCAGCTCGCGTCCGACTTGAATCTCATGCAGACCGCGGCCAACTTCATCAGCACCCGCGTGCTCATCCAGCGTGCCCTCCGGAACTACACCCAGAATGGCGTCGATACCGGCTCTCTCTGGGCCGCAGCCGAGACGGACATGGCGGATGCCATCAGCGGCAGCGGTTCTTTGGGCCAGGAGTTGCTGCTGCAGACCATGGTGTTTCCGGTCAACGACCAGGGACCCATGGGATCGTATGCTGTTATGAACACGACGTCCAACAATTTCAATTTCAACACCTCCGAACACATTCGCCTGCCCTACGACTGCCCTGACACGGATTCACCCGTCTACTTGGGCGACGATCAATGTGGTCATCTCAACCTGGGCTATCCACCCGCGCTGTATCCAAACCTGACCTATCTCTCGGCCTTCTACGACAACACGTTCAATCAGTCCGAGGCCATGTACGACAACGATGTGCTCAAAGCCGGTGGTCCTGCCCTCTTGATCGGCCCATGGGCTGTTAACGACAGCTTGTACGTGGTCAGCATGACCATGCCGATTATCAACAACGCGGGTGCCGTTGATGTACTCGGTTGGCTCACTGCTGTCATGGACGCCCGACTGATCCAGGAGGCCATCAGCATGACACAGGGTCTAGGTGACACTGGCCAAACGTTGGTAGTCGGGCCAACCTCTGTCACTAATCTGTTTGGGCCGGGCGTACTGTACACTGACAACCACGGCACCGCTCAGAACGATGTCAATGTCTCATATATCATGGCGCTGAGTGTGAACGACACCAAGCGGCATCCCGACAAAGTCACTGGCACCGCTAATCTGCCCTTTCGCATATCCAGTTATCCGGCCGTTCAGAAGGCGTTTGAGCAAGATAACCATAATGCCGACAACGACGGCGCCTTGATCTCCACGCACAATGAGCACAAGTCTGCGGTGTCTGTCGGATACGCCCTAGTGAACTCTAGCATGGTCGACTGGGCAGTCATCGTCGAGCAGGCAAAAAGCGAGGTTTGGCAGCCCATCAACCATCTCCGAGACATCCTGTTGGCGTGTGTCTTTGCGACCGCAGCATTGATGGCCATCCTCGCATTCCCACTAGCATATGGCTTCAGTCAGCCTATTCGTCGACTGCGAGAGGCAACCAGGAAGTCCATCGAACCGTCGGGCTCAAATCCGAGTAGGTCGAGCTGCGACTCGTATCCAATGAGTCGTGACGGTGCGGACGACGTCGTGGAGGACGGTCAGCGTGAAGCCGAAGAAGGCACTGCGGGTACCACGTCTTCAGCACGGGCACGCAAGGAGGGCTTCATGACCAGAAACGCTGTTGTTCGGTGGCGAGAGCGGCGGAGAGAGGAGAGAGAGGTCAGAAGGGAAGCAAGAAGACGACACCAGTTCCGGATTCCGGCCAGGGTCAAGGAGAGACGCTCGTGTCTGAGGGATGAGCTGACAGATTTGACGAGCACATTCAACGAGATGAGCGACGAGCTCATGATGCAGTATGAGCGGCTGGAAGAGCGTGTACAACAACGCACTGCAGAACTCGAGTTGAGCAAGAAAGCGGCCGAAGCGGCGAACGAGAGCAAGACATTGTTCATTGCGAACATTTCGCATGAACTAAAGACGCCCTTGAACGGCATCTTGGGCATGTGTGCTGTGTGTATGCAGGAGGATGACCCGACGCGGCTCAAACGCTCACTGGGAATCATCTATAAGAGTGGTGATTTGCTGCTAAATCTCTTGACGGACTTGCTCACGTTCAGCAAGAACCAAGTGGGCCAGCATTTGAGCCTGGATGAGAAGGAGTTTCGTTTGCGAGACGTGAGCACACAGCTGCTTGCAATCTTTGACAAGCAAGCCAAGGACGGGAACATCAACTTGCAGGTGCAGTTTGAAGGCGTTCCTGACGCTGCGCAGCCTGCGGTGAAAACTGATTTCGGGCCAGCGGGTACAGGCCGGATCAAAGACATGATACTCTGGGGTGACACACATCGCATCCTGCAAGTCCTGATCAATCTCGTCAGCAACGCGCTCAAGTTCACGCCCGCAGGTGGCAGTGTCACCATCATCATCCGCTGCCTGCCGGAACTTCCCGACGCCGGCAGCCGCAAAGGCTCGTTGAACTCGCGACGTAGTAGGCAGCAGTCTAGTCGGCTCAAAGCCAATTCAGATGCGAGTCTGGCGATGGGGATGCTCGAGACGGCCAATGCGATCGGTCCGGTGGACAAGCCGAACGCCATGGCGAATTTTTCGGTCCACGAACGTACAGCCACACCGCCGCCTGGCAAGTACCTCCACTTCGAATTCGAAGTGAAGGACACCGGCCCAGGCATTTCGGAATCGCTGCAGCAGAAGATCTTCGAGCCGTTCGTGCAGGGTGACCTCGGCCTGTCCAAGAAGTACGGTGGCACCGGGCTCGGTCTCTCGATTTGTTCGCAGCTGGCAAGCCTCATGAAAGGGACCATAGGTGTGACTAGCAAGGTCGGCGAGGGCAGCACGCTCACGATGCAGATCCCAATACGTCTCACGCAGTCGAGAGCGGATAGTACGGCCAGCTCGGGCGTGGACTTGGCAGGCGCTGCGTCCGGAAATGACCGTAAGCGAAGCTCGGACGAGCCTGCCAATGAACGGGGCGGACGAGCCCGATCGCGAGGGAGTCGACACTTGGGCAACGCCGGTGCAGGCGAGGAGCCCAGCAGTGGCAATGTGCCTCAGAACTCGACCAGCTCTGCGACCGTCACCCCCACCCCAGCCGGCGGCGATGCACAACCGCGCCTTGTGGGCCTAAGCCAGCCCTTCTTCGCCGCCAGCCAACCCATGGAGTCACCCGGCTCGCAACCCGGCGCCGTGCAAAACATCACAGACCAAGCCGCCCGCAGCGGCGGCAAAATCCGCGTCCTCGTCGCCGAAGACAACAAAGTCAACCAAGAGGTTGTACTGCGCATGCTCAAGCTAGAAGACATATATGATGTGACTGTAGCGAAAGACGGGCAGGAAGCACTGGACAAAGTGAAAGAGAGCATGGAGGAAAATCGCACCGACCCGCAGAGCCCGGGTCCGTACAATCTTATTTTCATGGACGTGCAGATGCCGACCATGGATGGGATCATGAGTACGAAGCTCATTCGGGAAGTGGGTTTTCAGGCGCCCATTGTGGCGCTGACGGCTTTCTCCGAGGAGTCGAATATCAGAGATTGTATGGAGAGTGGGATGAACTATTTTTTGAGTAAACCGATTCGGAGGCCGCAGTTGAAGAAGGTGTTGAGGGAGTATTGCGTGCCTATTCCTGAGGAAGGAGAGGAGGTGGATGGGGCGGCCATGAAGCCGAGACCTGGTTCGGCGAGTGGTCGAGGCGGGATCGGGGTTGGCGGGAATACGACGATTGTGATGGTTGATAATGGTGGTGGTGGTGGTGGTGGTGGTGGTGGGGAGGAAGGAAGTGAAGGGGTTTGATGGGAGTAGGCCTGTCTCGCCGCTTTCGGCAGCTTGACGAGGCGAAGAGTTGATGAAGGTGGATGTTTGAAAGTTTTGCCGGGATAAGCAGTCGGCGTGGTGTTTTGGGATTGGGAGGAACGAAAACGTCGGTTTTGTGAGGAATCTCCCGTTCGAGCGAAGGTGTTCTGGCGTGTATTTCTGCTGTGATGGTCTTTTTTCCCCCCCACCTGGCTGGCTGGCCGACAGACGGCCTTTCCTGCGGGTTTGGGGGCTGGAGTCCGCTCTCTGCAGGCTTGGTGGGGGTTTGAGGGCTTGGGATCTCGCGTTGTTGAGACGCGCCCATGCGTGGGAGCGGATGGTCTCTCTTCTCGAAAGAGAAGGGGGGGATCGAGTTGTAAATATCGACAGATGGGTTTAGAGACTGTAATGCGAGGACGCACGATGATTCGAGAAGCCGCATGGAGCTTGACCGCTAGTTCGTCGCTACCTTATGCTGTGGTGGTGGGTGTAGAGGGTGAGTTGGCTTCGTGAGGGTTGGGACAATTATGTGAGGTGTAGATTAATGTTAGTCACTCTGGGAGGTGCTCATTCACCGATTTGGTTGTGCGAATCGTGCCCTTGGAAGCTACTCTGGCGTTCAGCAGCTCAGCTGCATATCCGTGAGCCGACCTGGTACGCTTCAGAGCTGCAACACTGATCGAGCTACCTGGGCGGATCGCGTGGTCGAAACTCATCCGCGCCTTGGTGAAGTGAGAGCGTTGCGCTTGGATTATGCGCTAGGTGAATAGCGGCGTGACCAAGGTCCACCTGCACCGAGATCCAGGTACCAGCAAATTTAACCACTGTCTCCTGGCCGAATCGATGAAATGGGCATGCAAGGTTCATTCATCAAGAGCATTAATTACAGTCATTGCTGGTCGGAGGCGTCCTTCGCCAGGCCTTCGAGAGCCACCCGCAGAGCGTCGAACGCGCCACTCTCCATCCCCTGTCGCAGGCCCTTCAAAGTCTCAAAGACGGTCTCGCCATTGGTATCCCGGATCTCTCGACGAGCACCTCTCCCCACCAACATCTCGACCGCAGCCGCACACCGCGCAGAAACAGCCTGATGCAACGCGGATCTCCTCAGCGAGCCCCCCACCGCATCGACGTCAATCTCTGGTGCTTCCAGCAGGAACTCGAGGACCAGTCGCTGCTCGGTGGTCAGCGTAGCCCGCCACTGGTTCGCCGCCATCAGCAGGGGCGAGATGCCGGAGGAATTGAGAGCGTTGACGTTCGCGCCGTGGGAGATCAGAATCGCGACGATGGGAGGGCTGGTCCGGCGGACTGCGAGGTGCAGGGCGGTGTTGAGAGTCTCGCGCTGTTGTATGTTGACGTCGACGCTGACGGGGACTTTGGGGTGCAGGAAGAGGCTGAAGGCATCTAGGACTTTGTCGTCGAGGACTTCGTTGGCGTTGCCTGACAGCAGCGTGAGGAGCGGGTAGCTGCCTTTGCCATCGGGGATGTTTGCGTCGGCGCCGTTGACGAGGAGAACGCCTAGGAGCTTCGTGTACCCGACGAACCATGGGCCTTCTAGCACCATCTGGAGCGGGTTGGTGCCGCGGTATTTGACATTCACGTCGCAGCCTTTGCGCGTGAGGGCTCGGACGCACTTGTTGTGTCGCAGACTCCGGCCTTGGATGGCGCGCACGAGCGGCTCTGGACGCGGACTCGATCTCGTGCCTGGGTTGCAGCCGCTTTTCAGCAGCTCGCGGACGGCGGCGGCTTTGCCTTGTTGGCAGAAGTACTCGAGGTATTTGTACGTCTTGTCCATGTAAGGCGTTCCGGCTCCACGGACGATCTTTTTGTCTCGCTCTGATATTACCGAGGTGGCGATGGTTTCAGTCGCTTCCATTTTGGCCCAGGCCTTTTCTATGTAGTCCATGGCGTCAAATTTCGCTGCGGTTTGGGCGTCTGGCGGCGTTTCGGGCTTGGGTTTTGTATGGCGTGCGCTGGGTATTTTGCCCAAGTTACCTGCGGTCAATTCCAATGGCTTCTTCCGCGAAGGCATTTTCGTCTTAGGCTCGGTGCGCGCTGATGGGGCTTTCCTGCGCTCGACGCGCACACCACCGTCAGAGCCTTTTGTATGGGACTTGTTGGCCTTGGCACTAGTATCTAGGTCAATGTGCGCTTCAGCTGCGAGATCCTTTGGCTGGATTGACTCTGCAAGACTTCCTGACTTCTCCGCAATGTGGTGGCTGATTATGTGAGGTCCCTCATTCTCAACAGTGTCATGGCTGACTACGCAATTAATGTCATTCTCAAGTTCTTGACTACCACCTTGACTCGATTGCTGCTGATCCTGATACGGAGGTGGTGGATCGCTCTCTATGTCCAACCCGGAGATTTGTAATGCAATGTCGGTATCGTTGTGATCTTCTGTCACGACTACAGTCGGCGTATCGAACATGACCTCTTCCTCGACCTCCGGAAGACAATCCAGGTAATGGAAACTCTCTTTGGTGACAGGAGTCCGGACTATTGGCTCCGGAAGAGGCGCTAGATCTTCTTCGTCTGTAGACATATCTTGAACGACATCAAAGACGTCTGGAGATGAGTTTGTATCAGCAGAGTCGGAATCGTCGTGCCGAACTTCGAAGGGCAGGTCGTCATCGCTATCTTGCCCATCTCCAGAGTCCACAGGCATTTCTTCGGGCTCCACGAATGGGCTGGCGACTTGCAACAGAGATGAAGTCAACTCCATGGGTTCATCTACAAATGCTCCTGGTAGAATAGGCTGGAAGTCGCCATGGCCTTGGTCCACAATATTGGCTTCCTCTTCCGCAGCCGCCAGCCACGCTTGAATGGAGGCACTACGCTGCTTGGTCGCTGATGGGACAGCTGGTACAGCGGACTGCTGCGTGATCCTCGTCATTGTGGTTTCAATCTGCTGATAGTAACGCCAACGATCCACCTCATCATTCTCATCTTCGTGACCAGTATCTGCTTGGTCGCCAACCTCGACGTCGTCGAACGCTGCTTGACATTCCGCGCAGCAAAAGTCTTTTACAAAGGGAGAATGCTGAATGTCGATCACCAGACTCTCTGAAGATGCCCTGTTTGCGGGCTTCTCTTCCAGCAAGTTTCTGATCCACTCAAGAGGTGCATTGTCTCCATCCTCACTGTCTTGTGCAGTGCGCAGCATGCCCATCCATTCGTGCACAGACTGCATATTGTTGCAAGGTTCCGTGTCATGACGATGATGCTGGCGTAAATACAGTCTCATCGCTGATGGACTTCGTCCTTTCAAAGCACTGAGCATCTCCAAGAATACAACTCCGAGCGAGAACATGTCGCTTTTGCTTCTCCTCTCCTGGTGTTTCATCATTTCGGGTGACTGATAGCCAGCTGTCCTAGGTGCCTGCAAGTCTCGTGTCCTAGACGTGTGGGTACCGGCACTATCAAATGCTGAGCCAAAATCTGAGATACGCACAGTATGTGATGCGACAAGTATGTTGCGGGGATTCAAGTCGCGGTGTCGAATGCGCTCGGTATGGAGGTAGTCGACAGCGCTCGCAAGGCAACCGAAAAATTGGCGTAGAGACGGAGCATCAGTGCTTGTGTATCTCTTAAGAAACGCGTCCAGATTCATGTCGGCAACGGGTTCCATTAGGTACGCAATGTGCCTTTTGTCGGTGTAGGAGCCTACGATTTCAATCAAGTGCCGATGCGATAGCCTCTTAAGTACATTTATCTCTTCTGCAAAGTACTGCTGCGCACGGCGATTGTAGACGTTGTCGCCACCACGGCGGTAGCTCTTGCGAGCGAACCTACGCCAGCTCAGCTTGCTCATCACCTCGTCGACCTCCCCATAGCCACCCTTGCCCAAGACTCGGAGTCGCTGAAAGTGCTGATCGGCATCTCCATCAAAGTGCAAGTGTTCTTGCTTTGACTCTAGTCGTTTGGCTTTCGTTAGTACTAGTCCCTGCTCGCTCAAGAAACGCTGTTTCTTTTGGTCGTCTCCAAAGACATTGCCAAGAGTCTGCCAGTCGAATGGCAAGGAATAATCCGTGAATCCTAGATCGATGAAACAATCTAGGTGTTCCAACAGTCCGAGTCTGCACATGATGGCGTACGTCCGGGGCCGAATATGCCAAGCTCTAGGTCCAGATCTTGCGTACATGCTGTCCATGGTCTGCAGGATCGCGGCGATCAGAACGAATTGGCTGGGAGGCGCCTCCTTTCCTTCGGTCTGTGGCCGACTCAAGGCTTCACACTGGATTCGCAAGGACCTCTCTAGGTCTCCGACTCTGGCAGGTGCTCCATGAGTGCGATCCGGTTCCCAAGAGCTGAAAGCTCTGAAAATTTGTTCAAGCATCTTGACGATACTTCTTGTTCATCCTCAAACTTCGGACAGATTGCGAGCCTCTTTGAACTATTGTTGATGGCTGTGAAGGTGAAGAAGTTGGCTCAGCCTCACCACACGGTGGGGCACCTATGCTGCAGTCCCATGCTGGCGCGCCCTCTAGCGAGAATCCTGTGATAGCTACTTCGAAGCTTCGGCTGCCTTTTAAGCGGTACGTGCTTCGCACGGCGACTTCTCTCGCCATCATTTCCATATGATCGGCTAAGCACGCTACGACACGACGGCTGGGCTTCTGTTGCTACATCCAAATCTGGCTCTTCAGAGCCATGGCTGGCCTCGATGTCGCAGCGGCAACAGTGCAATTCGTCTCACTGGCTGTCAGCACGATACAAGGGTGCTTGGAGGCATACAACTTCTGCGAAACAGCTCAGAAGATTGGCAAGGATGGAGATCTTTTACGGACAAAGCTAAGATTCGAGAGCCTCAGGTTAGAACAGTGGGGATTTAACATAGGGCTCTTGGGTTTACCTGAGCACGACAGGAGCCCGAACAATCGGTTCAACTGGTCTATGATACTCGACATTTTGAAGCAGCAGGAGTTGCTGCTAACATCCGCCGAGACCTTGAAGAAGCGATACTCCCTGGAACTGCCAGAGGATTCGGAAGAAATGGCCGAGACGGTAGCCCGCGACGGCAACGGAGTGGACAGGATCCTCTCGAGGCTGAGCTTTCGGCCTCATCACGCGTCTCCATCAGCACAAAAAATTTATCAAAGGAATGGCGTCGTCAAAAGGTTGCGTTGGGCGGCGGGGGATCGCGACAAGATACACCGAGTAATCACCGAGCTTGGCAGCTTGAATGACCATCTGTATAGCTTGACCAATGTTGAGCAGCAGGAGCGTCTTGGAGCCAAAGTCGAGTCTATTGAGAGTCTCCTGCGCACGCTGATCAGCCAGACAACGACGCCTGAAGACGCCGCGATCTGCCAAAGCATCTTGCCCAGAAGTGCTGGGAATCTGCAGAGTGCCGCAGCCTTCAAACGCATCCGCCTGAATCTAGCTTTTGACAAGCGTGACGATGAAGCTGGGCCTGACAAGCATAACAGGGGGATCAGGAATGAGATGCCGCAGCTGCAGATACTGGTCGAGAAATGGCTGATCGTGGCATCAAATACCACGTACAGCGGGCTCGAGCCTGCTATGTACAAGCAGGACCACGTTCTGATTGAATGGAGAGTCGCGGAAGGACCCATGTTTGCAAAAGTCCAGAACCCAATGCGGCGACTGACGCTGCTTCTGATGAGTGCAGATGCTTCTTTCGCCGCAATGAAGTGCCTGGGCCTTCTAGAGCTGCGGTCTCGAGGCCGCTTTGGTATGGTGTTCACACCGCCTGCATTGCCGAGCTCCACAGATGTGCTGTGTAGATCACCGAGGAGCTTGAACACTTTGCTTGAGCAGGCGCGCTGGGTACCGCTAGACATGCGAGTGAAAGTCGCAATTCGGGCGGCCGCGACGATTGCCCAACTCCATACCGCCGGCTGGCTGCACAAAAGTGTTCGATCGGAGAACATCATCTTCGTGTCGAGCGAGGCAGATGACGCAGAAACGTTCTTGACCCGCGGATCATACCTCGTAGGTTACGGTCTGGCCAGACCTGATACGGCTCAAGCTGCAGTGTCCTTGACAGAGACTCCGGACACGGCTCTCGATGCTGAATTATATCGGCATCCCGAGAAGCGTAACGATGCCTCCAAGCCTTTCTGCAAGACATACGACCTGTATGGCCTTGGTTGCGTCCTCTTAGAATTGGCATTGTGGAGACCGCTGATTGACATAGTCGGTCTACACGAAAAGCAGAATTGGAGGAAGCTCCTGGCGGAAGCAGAAGCTACGCGACAAGACATTGAGCTGGCTTCCATGCTAGATGTGCTGCAGAAGCCATCACTTCGTTCAGAGGTCCATCACAATGTCGGGTCCATCTTTTGGGATGCAATCTGTCTCTGCTTCGGTTCAACTGCCACGATCGAAGAAGACGAGATCTCAATGGCGCGGCAGACTTCTATCGTGGAGATGTTGAGAGCATGCAGCTTTAGACCACTGTAGTGATTTCGATCGTGCCTCAGAAAGCCTGCTGGTAGCTGCGAAATTCTTTCGATCTGTTAATGTCGCTAGCGTCATGGTGGACAGACCCCTTGTATCGATGAAATGAAGGCCCGGTCAATGGTGACAGCCAACCGTGAAAGACGTCTTGAGGCCCGTCAACCCAAACATATAAAACGCGCCTTGGCGAAAGCGGTTGATAGCCGTCCGGCAGTCAGGCAGTCAGAAATGAATGCGGGTGGAGCGAAGGAGTAAGTAAGTACAGGAATACGAGACATAAACCCCAGTAGAGAAGGTTGGGTGCTGATTCCGTTGAAGTCAGCCTCCAAGAAGAAGTAGGCGAGCGAGCATAGAAGGCAGAGGTTCGTAGATCAATGAACTGTTACGCCCAGAGAGCCACACTTTCGTAGATCGGCAGCTGATGAGCTTTGTTCTGAGTCTACGCGGATGACGGCACAAAGGCTTGTATACAACGTTGATGGCCATGAAGCTTGGGAGATTCTGTCGAAGCATCGATCGCCACTTCTGCTGGTGAACCATCCCACTGCCGAGCTTGATGCACAAGGCAATATACCAACAGCAGAAACGCACACCGATCTTATCGCTCCATCCGAGGGTAACGCTTTGATTGTACGTTTGATTGATTTGATGAGGTGGTGGCGGTAGGTTCGTTGATGGTGCGGCGTTCACATCGTTGGAATCACATGTGATACCTGAAATGCACATTCTCAAAGTCCGTCATGTCCTCCTCTGCGGCAAGCTTGCCTGCCCTCTCCGCCTCCTCGGACGTCAAACCCATCTGCCCAACCATGATATCCCTCTTCTTGTTGATATACGAATACCATGCCCTCCAAAAAATCATCAGCGTCAATTGCAACGCATAGAGCACCGCACAACCGGTAAGTCCCGGAATGTACTTCGGCGCGTCTTTCGCCTGGAAGAGCTGCACACCCACTGCATTACCCGCGCAGTAGCTGACAAAAAGCAAGGTTGCTGTGACTGATTTTTTGGTGCGACCAGCGACGTTGGAGGGCAACAAGGTAGAGAAGAGGAGGCCTGGGAGATCGCCTGTGACAGTCATTAGGTACAGGCCCCATTGGGTCCAGAGATGGGACTTCTTGTCCATTAGGGCCAGAGCTAGCATTCCGGCGAAGGCGGGCAAGAGGGATAACATCATCCAATAGACTGTTCTTGATCAGTCAAGAATGTGGTGAGGTTATTGTATAGAGTTGCAGACTCACAACGCAAGTTCTTCCATCTGTAGCATGTAAAACCTGCCACGAGGAAGTAGACGATGCTGACTGCGTGCTGTGGAATGGTGCCCTTTATCAACGTTTCCTTGCTCGTGAAACCGAAGCTCTCGTACACCAGATTGCCGAAAGTCGTTGTGCCTCCGTTCGGCATGGCATTGACAAGACTCGTAAAGAAGAAAAAGTGTGTTTGCGGATCTCTGAGTGCTATTCGCACCTGCGACCACTTCCACTCTGCGTGCTTCTGTCTGTCGGAGCCGGTTTGATTTGCGACGACCCGGGCAGCGGCCATTCGCTTCTCCCGCTCACTGAGCCATGGCACCTCACTGGGCGTGCCCAGGAAGAGGAAGGCGAGGACGCCAAGAACGATCGTGAGTCCGCCAAGAAAGAAAGCAATGCCTCTCCATGCACGTAACCCTCCAGAATGCGCATCAGCGGCGCCTCCGATGGCATACTCGATGAGGCCGGATATCACGTTCATTCCTGCATTTGAGGTGCCCCAAATAACAGCACGCAGAGTGTGCTCTTGGGCCGTGTAGAAAGTGCCTGTGATGAACAGGAAGGTCGGCGAGATGGTGCATTCGGCAATCCCCTGCAGCGCGCGCAGGACCATGAGCTCGGCCCAGGTGTGCGTGACGCCGATGCACAGCACAATGATGCCCCAGAAGGTCATAACAGTGCCGATGAAGCGGCCGACTCTGAGTTTTTGGACGAGGTAGTTCCCGGGGGCTTCGGCTACCAGGTACGAGATCTGGACAGCGATGATATTAGGTGCCGTGAGGTGGTGTGGTCGGAGGGGTGTGGGAGAGCAGACATACGTAGAAGATCGTGGTCAACCAGCTGAAGTCTTGGCCGATCATGTGGGTGTCCTTTCCGATTCCGAATACACTCATCACGCTTGTGCCCGTCTTATCGGCCTGCTGAGTGCCATAGCAAATCCACATCAATGGCAAGAGGCAGAGGTCGATTTTCCATCTTAGGCTTCGGTACTCTGCGGGCGTGTACTCGTGCTCGGCTTCGACTATATCGATGGCGATTTTCTCAGACAGATCGGTGACGCCTCGGTAGTTGGTGGATGGTAGAGCGGTGATTTCGCATTCGCACTTTTCAATGTTTGCGCTCTTGTTATGGTGATCGCCACCGGAGGGCTGCGACTTGATGTGGTCCGTCATTGTGAGCACAAGATGTGAGCGGCGAAACGACTTTAGCGCACTAGACTCCCGTCGACTTGGGAAGATTAGAAAGAGACTACGACCAAGCTTTTGAGTCCGCATGAAGTCGACCTAACAATCCTACCGCCGAGCCCTACTACCACGCTACTGCGAAACCCGATCTTGGCGACAACATAGAATTTGCGGTGTGCCCTCATCAAGGGTCGCTCGACATCTTGACGATCCGGCATGGCATGTGTGAGTTGTTTTCCTGCCGATCGGAGCTCTGCAATCGAACGGCATATTGGCTTGACTGCCGTAGGACGAAGCTGCGAGTGACCGTTTTAGGTTCAAGCAGAGCAGCAGCGTTCATCACCATTTGTCAAGCCTAGTTGTCAGATAGGCCATAGCCTGAACGACCATTCGCAGACGGTTTTACATCCTGCTGTTGTAATTGACGAGGTATCCCAACCAGGTCTTGTGACAACCAGATCATCGGCAGCATGATTGGCTTGCTGTGGGTCGAACTGATAGACCTTTCAGTCATGGCCTCCATGGCAAGATACTACCACATGCATCCTCGAGGGCTCTTGATGTCAGCAACATCCGAGACATGCCGCTGAAGCCCGCTGGAGTCGAACAGACGGGGATTTTCACATTTCGCTCCCACGATTTCATAGTCGCAATGGAGAGCCCACCACATCCTTGGGTTTCAGAGTTCGAGAATGTGTCCTTCGATGGCGCTCTGTTTAAGTCCTTTCTAGGTGACATATAACCCACTGTCGTTGACGACACTCTGCAGCCCACCTGGTACCATGAACGGCCATGACACCACTGCATGGGTCGACTGATGCTCCTGTGCGGTACCTTGCCAGAACCATGGGCGGATGTGCGGAATTGGCTGCTGCACGCTGTGAAAGTTATCACCTTGTGACCATGGTCCTTGTGCTCCTGGTGTCAATCACGGAGACGAGCGTAGAGCGAAAGAGCATGGCTTGATCCTCAGGCGAGTGGTGACTTGTGTAACAGGACGCTATCAGGAAGCGTGTCAAGGGCCCTGAAGATTAATAATTTCTAGTTTTGCACACGATTGCTGTTGGTTTCACAATTTAGCAAATTGTGCGAAGCCACTAAGCAGCAGCCACCCATGCCACCATTGATAACCTGTACTACATTTAGCGACGCTCCAGAGCAACGAATGAGCTAACATCCTGGTGATATGTAGCCTGACTGCGCTCTGTACGAATATCTGTTGATGCGCTGCAACCGACAGGCCTGCTCATTGAAAAGGCAGACCCACATGGAGAAGGGCACGGTCGTGGCCTTCATGCCGGCATGTTGGAGCAATAATGAAGGCGAACATCGGGACACCGTCACACCATCAAGTCCAAGCCAGTGTGCCGTCAGGTCCATCCCGGCAAGGTCGCAACGCACCATGATGAGCATTGAAGTGCCGTCTCTGGGATGTCCCGGTGCTGAGAAGCATGCTATACAACGGCATGATCTGGTTGTTGTCTGGCTACATGAAGGTTGTTTCCGCTACGGCGGCAGTCACGACCCCGACCCTCTGGGCAGCACCCAGTCTGCACTACGGGCAGCACCTAGATCTACCACTGAAGCTGTTCCCGCGGCGAGCGGTTGACTTTTCCCCTTGGCTAAGAGTTTCTAGAGTGCACCTGCCTCCGCGGCGAGCGGGATAGGATCCTTCTCTTCCCTCTCGCGAGCTCTCGAGGGTGCCTGAGCGAGAGCGAGCTGATGACTGGGGAGATGAACGACGTCGGCAACAACTCTTGGAGATGGCCGGCTTGGTGCTGCAGGAAGGTACCGACCCGGATACGAGTGACCACCACGGGTTGAGGCTCTAATGAAGACTGCGCTTCCCGAGCTTGCTCGCCTGCTTCTTCAAGCGTCCACGCTTTGGATCACCAGAAGCGCACACCACTGATGCATGCGAAGCAAATCGACATAGCTATGGCTTTGGTAGAAGCTGCGCAGTCTGGCAGCCCACACTCGAAGGACCTACACCAATCAGAAAGACAGTCGTGGCAGGACTCCTCTTATGACAGCTCTGGAGCGATTTGATAGCGATAAGAGTCTCATACCAGGGTTTCTCTTGGACCAGGGAGCATCAGTCGATGCTCATGACAGCGCAAAGCGCCACACACTGATCTACGCGATTTCGAGGAACCATGTTGAAATCGTGGATCGACTACTTGGCGACAGGTCCATGTAAAGGTCCTTTCAATTTCCAAGATGACCAGCTGAGAAGCCTCTGGCATTACATACCCAGGGCCTGGAGCCTGTCTGGGGCTCAAAGATGCTGGCCATACCGCAAAAGGCAGAGGTCAAGGCTCGGTTTGAGTACAATCTGACAGACTACATAGGTCACTGCTACATTGGACTGCTGTCACCGGACGTATGGATATAGCCAACACCTTGCTCGGTAATAGGGTCAATGCAGATGCCACAGATCACGAGGGGAAGACAGCTCTTCAGCTAGCGGCAGACACACTTCACCGCTATCGTCGCTGATTTAGAAGATTCTATGCTGACCGAATGCATAGGTTCACCGAGATTGTGAGTCAAAGTGCTCAGTCGAATCAGTACCGCCTGTCCACACCTACTGTATATGAGATCGGTGGGCCACAGTCGCCGGAAGCTGGTCGGCGAGAGCTCTGACCTTCGACTCTGTGAGATGCCATATTCTGGCGCAGTGCTATCCTCAGGACACCCTCTCATGCTCGTGTGTTGACAAGATGAATGGAAGCATGCAATACGGACGTAGACTGCTGCGGATTCGGAAGTACTGAGATACTCGATCAGCTTGCTGCGGGCCAAGACTTTCCTGACAAGAACCGTGACACAAGAATCCGGAACCGAGGCGCGTCTTCCTGCACGTCCCGATCCTTCTCTATCAGCGATCTTTATCGCAAGCCACATATGTATCAAGTATGTCGCACTCTCGTCGGTGGCAGGCAAGTTGTACATTCTCGAATCACTGTATTACGTGACTTCTAAGCGAGACCACTCATGCACCCAATGAGCATTTCAAGACTCGAGACGTGCTATCCTGCTGTGCAACCTCCCGCTTCACCTCACCTGATGGTGCATATCGGTAACGCATCGTGGTCAACATAGCATCATTATTTTCCCTTGCCTGCTGGAGGCTGGAGGCAGACTCGACGATACTGATCCGGGTACATGGAGCCGGCATAGTGAGAAGATGCATAAGAATCGGGTGCACCGCAACTCGAACCAGGTTAGGTTTGTCTGCGTCCTCGCGGGACAGTACAGCGGAACTGTCGAAGCTCTTCTGCATCTGTTGTTACCTTCGTTCTGCCAACAGCCGAGACGAGAACATCTTTCATACTCTGGACTACCGCGCGACGCCATCTAAGGCACCCTTTCGTCGTCATGGGACCGCACAATGTCGAGAAGAAGCGTCCTCGACACACTGCAGATCAGCCATTCTTCGGCTTCTTCAAGACTCATCATCCAGACAGCCAGTCTTCGATGCTCGCTCACTTTGTAGCATCAAGTGGCGAGTTCGTTGGAACTTTCGTGAGTTGGTCCCACAGACGAATCTGCCACCCGTTCATACACAGGCTTAAAGGCTAATATCACACAGCTGTTCCTTTACTTTGCTTTCCTAGGCCATCTGATGTCAGTCGACCAAGCCGCTGACACAGCGCCTAATGGCGCCAAAGATTCACAGACAGTAGTTTTCGTGAGTCCCATAGTGGCGCCTTGGTGGATAGTATGTCATATGCTGACCTGACCCATCAGATCGCGCTGTCGTATGGCTTCTCCCTTTTGGTCACGGCCTGGAACCTCTACCGCGTCTCCGGAGGCCTGTTCAACCCAGCGGTCACTCTTGGAATGGTCTTGACCGGGACACTATCGCCTGTGCGCGCGGTACTATTCGTCATAGTCCAATTTCTTGGGGGTATTTGCGCAGCTGCACTCGTAAGCTGCATGGTCCCTGGCGACATTACGAGCCTCCAGACAACGCTGAGCGCGCAGACCACCATCGCACAAGGCGTGTTCACAGAGATGTTCTTGACAGCCCTGTTAGTGTTCACCGTTCTCATGCTCGCGGCTGAGAAGCACGAATCGACGTATATTGCTCCAATCGGCATTGGTATGGCTCTATTCGTCGTTGAAGTCGCTGGAGTGTATTGGACGGGTGCCTCGGTTAACCCAGCTCGATCGTTGGGGCCATGTGTCGCAGCGGCCTCATTCCAGGGATACCACTGGATCTATTATGTCGGACCTCTGCTTGGAGCAATCATCAGCGCAGGTTATTTCCACTTGATCAAATTCTTCCATTATGAAGAGGCGAATCCTGGTCAGGTCCGAATGCAAGCTCAGTATGGTGGTAGCGCCGAGCAGCTGAGTTCTGCAGCTGCAGAGAAAGAGTCGCCAACAGCCTCGTCTGGAGAGCGGGATGCATCGGCTGGAGCAGGAAGGACGATGCATCCTGGATACGGCGATGACATGGTTTGAAAGTAAGTAATGCGGAGAACGGAACTGCCTTTAGGGCCAGCAGGTCGAGCCAGGTCAGTTGAATTAGTCGCATGGGCTTCAGACCATATTGAACGCGTGTGGCGCGTGAATCGTTGCTCTATCCAAACAGTACTCCAAACGCATCAACCACCATCACCCTCCACTCTTCTGACCCCAATGACTCGTCCAACCCTCTCGTCGATCCTCTGCACCATCTCACGGGTCTGCATACCCTCACCGCCATAATCGTGCAACATGATCGAAATACATCCCACTTGCCTTGCCATTCGACGGATCTGCACCCGCTCCAAATTGTCCATCAACTGCTGTGCGTCAGGCTTCTTGTACAGCCAGATGAGCCGCCTCTTAAACGAGTAGTTCGCATAGTCGATCCTCTGCGCCCAATACTTTTCCCCATCTTCATCGGACTCTTCTTGGGCTGGATCGGCGAAGGAGGTATGGTTATCATTTGTATAGCGTGGCAGGCGGTCGCGTTCTCGGTCACGCGTACGAGACCGATCTCGTGGTCTGACGCCTTTTTCTGGCGGAGAAGCGTAGGCTGAGTGCTCGTAGTAGGGGCTTACGCTTCCGTCATGGCGTCTACGTTTCCGATGCTTTGTCAAATCTCTGATGCCTAGCTCCCCAGGCTCCAAGAATGACCTCTCGATAGTCTCGAACTTTCTGATCAGATGCTTCAGTACATCGCTCATTGTCTTGAGTGTCACATCGTCAAGCTCCATTGAGTTCACCATCCTGGAGCTGCTTCCCGTCTGGCGCATAGACCGAGTATGCTTTCTGTAATGCTTTCGCATGATGCGTAGCGATTCTCGCTCCTCTAGCAGCTCTTGCCGTAGATTCGTCAAGTACCCGTGTACTTCATGAGGCGCCTCGCCAAGGGTCTCGAAGTTCACCCAAAGAACCTTGAAAAAGGTGCCAAGAGTGAACGCAAAGGACACGAACCCGATGATTGCGCTGGTGAAAGCAAGAGGAGCGTATTCAGTGTGCGAGATTGTGATGCCCATGGTCGTGCCCAGCCAGCCCTTGTCAACAAATGTCTCTATAAGGACCTAGGGACGCAGCCATGAGTTCAGGGAAAGCAGGAAAAAACTGAAGAACCAAGAGGAAACCTATACTTGCTCATATGACTTGCGCATCACGTCTCGCGACAACGCGCATGAGTCCAGGAGTGTTTATTACACTAGTCGCTCGGAGTGATGATGGTTGAATGATGACGGTGTTCAGCTAACACGGAGCTCCAACTTTAAATTGACCTTAGGTCTGTGTTCCCGCACTCCCATCTGTACTCTGCTTACCTAGTAGGTACTTTCGTATTTCTATATTTAGTTTTATTGTATTTTATCAAGGTACTTTCTAGTGGTCTAGGAGAAAGTATATATATTTCTATAGACCTATATATAGGGTATATATAGATAGCTTCTATATGTCTGCTGGACGTAGAGCAATCGGCTAGTTACTTATATCTGCTGTTATGCAAAAAGGCTTGATCTACTACAAAAATAGAAGTTGCTTAGAGTCTGCGCTAGGTTTAAGCTTAACATGCAGCAGCATCGCCAATATCTCTGCCGCAGCATGGGAACCGTATAAGAATAGAGATCTGGAACGAATAACCTGGTATCAGTGCCGCAGTTATGCTGCTGCGCAGCATGCCAGAAAGCCCGGATCCCTTTTTCAGAGCATGTCTCTACAGGCTACCTGGAGAAGATGATGTCGGTACGTAGGTCACGGCCACCTACAGGAAAGCAGGAGTACTGACCACAGTAGTGATTGCGCTTCTGGTGCATCGAGGATGCGATGACCACTTCTAGTAAGCTAAAGCACCACGATTTGTTGTGTGGTCGTTCCCATCGATGCGCAATCTTCGTAAGGTAGTGAAAGACCGGCGGACATCACACTTTATCACGCTGCTGGAGCATTACCGAGAACGCCAGGGTCACAAAATCCTATACTGCCCGTGTTGCCGATCACAAGGGACGTGGATACTACTGCGCAGACTGCTGGACAATATATGCCATTCGCCCATGCGACAAGGACCCTTGCGTGTTGATGAGGCGGCAACGAATTACCCACTCACACACGAAGGCAAGCTGGAGCAAACAATCGCTGGAGCTGGTAGTGGCGAAAATCTGGTGCGATCATTTACAGATTGACAGATAAGGCACGGAGACTTTCAAGCCCCGGCAATACTTGTTGATGCGATGCAGTTTAGTATTGCGTACATGTCCACAGCCAACTGGTACTCCCAAAAAAAAAACAAGCTCGAGACCTATCGAGCCTATGACACCTCGTCGCCTTTCGTCATCTGAGCGCCCACTACCACACTGGCAGCTTAGCCGGTTTGCTCAGGAGCGCACACCGCTACGGGCTGGTCTCAGGAGGGGTGCAAATCGCTATGGCGGTCTGAGAACACTCATGATTAGCATGATGGATAAATCTCTCGAGCTTCGGAAGAACACAAACATACCTTGCCATCTTTAGGGCAGCACTTGCGCTCCTCGTCTGCATTACAAACAGTGACTAGGGTTTTGTCGTCGACTGTGGTGAAAGCGGTCAGCCTAGCCATATTCCGAAATCAACAACGAGTCCACATACCACGGCAGAAGGCAGCAATAGTGTTTCCGTTTCCTCCTTCCTGAGGCTTGCAGCAGGAGTTCAAAGTCGCATCTGGACAGATCCCGAACCCAGTGGCATAGGGCTGGGCAAGTGCAGTGCCAGCAAGCGCGAGGATAGTAAGAAATTGCATAATGACGAGTGGGTTTGACTTGAAGTTGATGCTAACCGATCTGGCAGATTATACTGTGAGTGAGTGGTGTTATATGCTTTTATATGAACCCCAGACTCTATTTATATGCGTTGCGACGGAAGCCAGCTTACAGGGGCACCAAAAATAAATGTTCTGATCACATGGAGACAAAAATTGCCTGTCTCGTCGTGCATTCGGCCCGGTCTATTGGACACCAAGGATACAATGCCTCTAGGAAGTTACTTTGTAGTCCAGAATAACTCCATTAGCTTACTCCGAGATTTTTGCCATCTTGGACGATAGAATTAGGCTCTGCACCGCCTCGCTGCAAGCGCCGAGACACGTTCTGCAGTCTAGGTCGCCATGTGCGACTGGGAACACGCTGAACCGATTTGGACGTAAGACATCTGACCGACCGCGGTCGCCATGTGCGACTGGGAACACGCTGAACCGATTTGAACGTAAGACATCTGATCGACCGCGGACGCCCTCCGAGATGATAAGGATCATGGAGAGTCTCGTTCTGCTATCGCTAAAACGACACGCAGCGAGTCATTGGACTTACGTCCGCAGTGGACAAATGCCGCATTCCGCGATGTCCTGATTATTCTTGCGAGCCACTCAGGCCATCTCAGACGCAACGCCCTCCCCTACTTGCCCATTTCCTGATATATGCCAAATCCTTTTCCAACCTGTCGGCCGCCTTCGGGATTGTGTAGTCTACACAAACTGTGTTCGCTTTGAGCTTCCTGCCCTACAAACACAATCGGGGTCAGCCAGACTGCAAGGCGCAGTCTCTCCGCCGCTGAGTGTAACATACCGATGCATCGACAGGGCAACATTTGACGGAGCCGTCCATGAGGCAGCCACCCTCATCACCAATATCTGAATATCGTACACGGCGTCAGCAAAGTGTCACTGCTGAAGAAGCTTTCCGAACGTCGCCAGAAGTTTCCAGGAATATCAACCACGTACAGCTGCAGTACTCAGAGCTGACATTGCCCGCCCCTAGCTCGTTGCAGCAGGAGAAGTCATAGCCATGGTTGCAATAGGGAACGCTGCCGATGGCAGCCGCGGTGGCCGCAAGAGTAAGGAGTGCGGAAAGCTGCATATTGTTGATAGGCGACTCTGCGAGGAGACCCGAAGTGTGGCGTCTGGCAACTGCTGATGAATTGACGATGTGCTTGTTGGTATCTAGAAATCCGAGAAGAATCTGGCTTTGTCTTGCCAATCAATACTACTATCACACTCGCCCCGCAAACAAGGTGCCCACCTCAGTGTATTGTATCATGTATGTCTCGTAAGGAGTTCGGCCCGACGAGACTGGTGGCAATGGCTTGGGATGTGCCCGAGACAGGCGCACATTGATACGACGATGTCGGATTAATGTCTCCGCCCGCTAAACCAGCCTGTTATTTTACGGACTGGATGCAGCGAGAGTTCTCGTCGCGTAATCTCGAGATGAGTCTTGAGGCCGACATGGAGCGCGACACATCCTACGACTCCTTCCACGAAGGTTGTGTAGGCCTGAGCAATTCTGCTACTGGTGTCTTCTTGCTATCCCTTTGAATACTCAGCCGCTCGGTTGACTCAGGTGAAATCACAGCTGAATCGGATCTATCCAGCCTTAGTCTCCGTCCTTGTAAATGTACACCTTCGTGGATTGGATGGAATGCCCTACGGCCACTAGATTCACGGAAGGCAACCCCCCCTGCATTTCCCGTCTTAACCACCGTGTCAGAAGCAAAGGGATGCGATCCCATCCTTTTCTTGCCGGCTCGGAGTCTACTTCGTGGTCAGCTGTCTTAAGGCACAGGGTCGCGTGAAACTAGGTAATCACCTCGTTGCCACCAGAACCGTCAAATGGCACCGTAAAGGACAGCGGCGGGTCTTGCACATGAGGCTTGCGCATTTAACCGTTTGGTCCAGCTACCAGAATGACTTCTGCCCGTTCTGCTATTCATGTGTTCGACTCAAGTATTTCCTGCCCAGCTTGCCTTGAATTCAGCCCATTCATACAGTCCTGCAGGCCCGACTCTAGCGTGCAGAGCTCAATGGCTGCCATGTTTTGCCCGATGATCTCGTGGTCACTGATCGCGTGCATTGACACGACGTCTTCCTGATATATTTGCTCCCGGTGCGTCGGGTATGGCGTGGCCTTATTGCAGCAAGGTGCATTGCCGCCTCGTTTCCTTGGGCTGTCGCCTGTATTTAACCGTAAGGAGACTGGACAAAAGACCAAGCTGTTACAGACATGTAGGCTGATGCAACGATCCAAAGGGTTCCTTCGATACAGTAATGTTCTTGGCTTCGACATTCTGCTGCCCTCGCGCAGATCATCTGCTGGTTGTCTGCATCCAGGATTTTCGACCAGGCGGCTTTCGATGTGAGTAAACTTAACCGCAAGATCTGATGGGAGCACGGTACAGCTTTCCTCCAGACCACAACGTGCACTTGGGTTCCCCGGCCGCATCATGCATCAACAAGGTTTTTTGCTCCACACGCCTCGATCCAAGGTCCTGGCGGGAGCACGGCGGACTCCACCCGAAACACGATTGTTCCTTGGAGAACTCCTTTGCCTACCCAATAGGACGTTCACTTGCTTGTAGATAATAATCACTCGCTTCTTGTTGTATCTACTTGACATTCTGGGTGGCTTCCTGTCGCCCCTTGTTCTGCCATTGCTCTTCATTCTTCCGTAAAGTGCTCGTACGAGCATCGGGGAATTTCAAGATACGAAGTGAGAGGAAGAGGAGACGTTTAATCAGAAGTAGCGAGCTCTCGAGGTACCCATGGAGTCCCGTTCAAGTAGTGTCTACTCCAACGACCGGGGTGGGAGAGGGACTTATTTGGACTACTCGAACAACATTGGCGCAAGCAGCAGGACAAGTTCATTCAAAGCCGCAAAGGAGTATGCAGAATCACTGGGCTCGTCCGTAACACCTCCATATCAGCCTTCGCACCGGACAGTACCATCGCAGCCCATGTCGTTGCCCAGATCGACTTCCACGACACCCTCTAGCTCCCGACCGAGCTCTGCAAGACCAAGTTTTATGAATTACAAAAATGGTGCAGCAGCAGAAGAGCTGAAACGCAAGCCATTCCCGGTGGTCCAGACTCCGGTGGAGGCTCCGGCGCCTCCAAGAGAGCAGGCAGGGCAATTGCTTGTCTTCGTGGGGCCGGACCTCCAGCATTCTACGCTGCGATACGTTGAAATTGCATTACAGCGGAAGCGGTTCAGTGGCATTGCATATGTCGGGTCGGAAGAGCAAGCTGCAGCATTGAAGCAATTGAAGATGGATACATATGGTGTTATTGGGAAGCTTGCCATGGAGACTGGTGTGCAAATTCAGTACCAGCAAGGCTACAGCCCGGATGCGGTCATCACGGCTGTGGAAGCCGTCGTGAAGAGTGCTGGAGGCGTGCATGCCGTTCTGTGCTCTTTGGCGTACAGCACTCCAGAGACGGCGGCCGTGGCGAATATCTTGGACGTTGAGAGCACTGGCCTGCAGATAGCCTGGCAAGGCAGTGTTGCGTTCTTACATTCCGTTGCGAGGACAACGATACCATCAATGATTGCAGCTAGCAAGTCTTCGCCACAGTTCTCGGGCTTTTTGCTGATCCAAGAATCTGCTGCGCAAGATCCGGCGTCGCTGCTCATGCAAAGCTCCGCCAATGCGCTTCTCAGACAGCTGCGGGAAGCGTGTGCATCAGCATCTCCGAATTTGGACATTGGGCATGCAGCAAGTGTTTTAGTACCACTACCCAAGCCAATCAAGGTCAATGGTCACGATCATGCTTCACAGCAAGATGACCAGCTAGCGCCTGGAAACTATCAGCCAGAAGCAGACTTCAATGGTGGCGAGTCCCCAACAAAGCTCTATTCCATGTGGGCCATGCATGAAAGCTTGGCTGATTATTCGTAAATGGCTTCAAATATCAAGAAAATTCGAACTATCCTTCCGATGGCTCCTTCCAACCCCACCGATGCTTGAAATATCGTATCACATACACCAATCCGACGAGGACTGGCACCTCGATGAGAGGTCCTACGGTGGCTGCCAAAGCTTCTTCGCTCCCAGCACCATACGTGCTGACCACAACAGCAATCGCCAACTCGAAGTTGTTGGAAGCTGCAGTAAAGCTCTGCGTGCAGGAGACTTTATAGCCAAATCCTGCTCGGTACATCATCCACGCCGTGAACGGGAAGATGACCAGGAAGTATACCACCAATGGTGCGCAAACGCGAAGGACGGAAGTGATTTGGCTGACGACGTGTGCGCCTTGGCTTGCGAAGAGCACGATGATGGTGTAGAGCAGGCCGATCAAGGAGAATGGCGCGATGAACCTGATGAAGCGTTGTTGGTACTTCTGCTCTCCGAGTGCCCAGCGGAGTAGCAGGCGAGTGATGATCGCTGCAGCCAGTGGAATGCCGAGAAAGACTGCAACAGACGTAGCGGCGCCTTGGTAGAGATCGTCATCGTAATCCTCAGGACCATGAGAGACAACCCGGACGTAGAAGACAGCTGTATTGTCCACGTTAGCACTGTCACCTCGTTGACGACCAGATATCCACTCACCGAACGGCGCAAACAGCACAATCTGCAAGATACTATTAAACGCCACCAACACAGCACAATAATCCCCATCCCCACCCGCCAAATCCGTCCAAATAAGCACCATAGCAATACACCTCGCCACACCTACAAAAATCAACCCATCCCTCAACTCCTGGCGATCCGGCAAGAACGCCCATGCCAAAGCCGTCATAAACAACGGCGCGACAATCCAATTCAGCACAAAGCTGATCCCAATCTGCTTCCACAGCTCCCGCGATCGCAAAAGCAGGTGTAGCGTTTCGAATCGCACTTTGCAGAGGATCGGGTACATCATCACGAGGAGTCCGACGGCTATGGGGCCCGAGACGCCGACGAAGGTGCCGCGTTGTAGTGCGGGACCGACGGATGGGACCAGGTTGCCGAGGATGATGCCGATGGCCATGGAGAGGATGATCCAGAGGACGAGGAGCTGGTCGAGGATGGAGAGGGCTTTGAAGGGGCCTTTCTTGGTCACTTGCGGTGGTTCGTGGATGTTGTGGGAGGGGTCGGCGGTGATGGAGACTGGGGTGGATGTGTTAGCTGGGTGGCATTCGTTTTGGAATCGATGTTCCCAACGAGGCTGTATGTTGTAAATATCTTGATTCTGGTCCTGCACAGTTGCCACACCAAGAGACAAAAAGTTGACTTACCACTCCCCGCCCTTCCAGCCTCGAGATCCCCTCCATCGAGCTTGATCTGCTCACTCGGCGACCCGACTTTCTCATGATTGCGTCCATCTTCATGCCCCTCGACTCGCCCAAGGCCAGCATCCGCCCGCTTGTCGTTCGCCACACTATACTCAATCGTATCCATTCTCACCTTCCCTACACAATTGAACGACGCTGCGCGACGAGGACCACGTGTTTGATGCGCGCTTCACGAGGCCATGAGGAGTCTTGTATTGAACCAGTATGAATTCGCCAAGCCGTTCAGTGACATTCTACATGGGTGTCGTCGAGGTGGATAAGGATTTCGAGCCAATCAGCGCTGTTCGGAATGACATACCGAAGACCTAGAAGCGACGGCAATTTCCACGAACCTTGTGTTTTGGTCACCAGCGAGATCTCCTTCGTACGAGTGCTTGCGCCGACGACATATCGCCGAAGATTCTTCTTGACCGTTTGTTGAGCAGACTCACAGTACTGTCACTGGCACGGCCATGGACCTGCGCTTGCAAGCTACGAAAGGTCGTTGTGATACGACATTTTTCTTGCATGGTCGCACTGACGCGAGGCGCAAGATGAAATTTCAGCAGGAAAAGCAGCAGACAGTGCCAGGTCGAGTTTGAGACGAGGAGCAAATACAGTACGGGCAGATCAACAGCGATCTGGCATCCTCGATGTCTTCAGAGCTCATCAAGGTGTTTGCGCGAATTGAGAGCCTCACGTGCGCAGCGTACCGTAGATACCAGCACAAAATGGCACCTCTGCGATCAGTTCGGATTATGTAGCTGATCGGCTTGCCAAATGTGCTCTGGCGTGTAGTGTTTCACATGAATTCCAGAATGGGAAGGCACGTTGTACTCGGTAGAGGCAGTGCCGGGGAGTTTGCGGCTCTGCAAACATGACCCACATACGGAGGTATCGTCATGCCGAAACGTCAAAGCGCATTGTAGCGCAGAGAGGAATAGCTAGGTACAGTAGTGTACTTCTAGAGCTCCCACAACCTATCATCTTGCTCTCCTTCAATTGCGTGACCCCCTTGAACATCTCTCGACGCCCAAGATGTTTTCAAGCAAGCTGTTCAGGCCAGCGCAGCAGCTGTCAAGCGTAAGTCGCCGCCTCCCATGCAGGGATTATGGCTCGACACGATACCAGAGATTTGGCTTGCTGACATACGCCATCACAGCATGTCCGCCGCTACGCAACCGAGCCTCCCAAGGGCAGCAGCAACGCCATCCTCTACAGCGCCATCGGTGCGGCCGCATTGGGTGGTGGGTACTACTACTACGCGAACAGCGGCGCGGCAGGGCAGCATGGCAGGGTGCGTGAGTCTGGCGCCCACGGCCAGCCAGCGTCCAAGACGGAGGAACAGAACATCCCCGCCAAGACCGGCAACCCGTCCAAGGCCTTCACTGGCGGCGACCAGGGCTTCATTGGCCTGGTCTTGGATAAGATAGACGAGGTCAACCACAACACCAAGAAGTTCCGCTTCAAGCTCCCCGAAGACGACTCCGTCTCCGGTCTGAATGTTGCGAGCGCACTCCTCACCAAGTACAAAGGCCCGGAGATGGAGAAGCCCGCCATCCGGCCGTACACGCCCATCAGCGACGAGGACGAGAAGGGCTACCTTGACCTGCTCGTCAAGCGCTACCCGGGCGGTCCTATGTCCGAGCACCTCCACAACATGAACCCCGGCCAGCAACTCGACTTCAAGGGACCAATTCCCAAGTATCCATGGACACCGAACAAGCACGACCACGTTGCGTTCGTCGCAGGCGGCACCGGCATCACGCCCATGTATCAAGTCGCACGCGCCATCTTCAAGAACCCCGAGGACAAGACCAAGGTCACGCTCGTATTCGGCAACATCAGCGAAGAAGACATTCTGCTGAAGAGGGAGTTTGAGGAGCTGGAAAACAACTACCCGAACCGCTTCCGCGCGTTCTACGTCCTGGACAAGCCACCGGAAGGCTGGCAACAGGGCAAGGGTTTCGTGACGAAGGATTTGCTGAAAACGGTATTGCCGGGACCCAAGGATGGTAACGTCAAGGTATTCGTGTGCGGGCCGCCAGGCATGTACAAGGCTATCTCGGGACCGAAGAAGAGTCCGGCGGAGCAAGGCGAGCTGTCGGGCTACCTGAAGGAATTGGGATATACCGAAGACCAGGTGTACAAGTTCTAGAGGGAGACATGGGAAAAGTGGTGGTGTAGGATAGACATTTGTGCAAAGTAGAAAACACCTTGTTTTCTCAGGGTCGGCTGCAATGGCCTGTGCCGTCACCACTACACCACGGAGCGCCAGCAATGCGAGCCGTCGAACCCTCCGTACAGCTCTCGAGGCCTTGTTGACCAGCACAGCGACAGTGTGATTTGAATTACCTGGATCAAACATTTATTCCAAGACAATCTCACCTCATCTCAAAGTTCATACCGAACGCATGACCGACTTCTACCGCCTTCAATTGCACAAACGCACGAAATATGTCAGAAGTGTTCTGCTT
Organism: Teratosphaeria nubilosa; assembly: GCA_010093825.1. Lineage (NCBI taxonomy): Eukaryota > Fungi > Ascomycota > Dothideomycetes > Mycosphaerellales > Teratosphaeriaceae > Teratosphaeria > Teratosphaeria nubilosa. Next base: position 185,483 of record ML995827.1, read on the forward strand.
GGCACGACCTGGACCGACATACTGGGCAAGTGCACGCATTCCTTGTCCTACGTGAGGTGGCTTCGTCGTTCCAGTGACGCGTTGCTGGGAACCATACACGTCTGGGGAATCCGGGGGACCAAGCAGTATATGCTATATGCCCTGGGGCCCGTGGCAGTGTGCACCTCGAGACCAAAAATGTGCGGAAGAAGTACTTCGCTGCAACGGCTGCCTTGACTTCTTTGAAGTGCAATGCTTCATTTCGGCTGCGACAGACTAGATTACTATCTGTCATCGTCACTATTTCACAATCGGCGATAAGCGTGCTTCAGATCTACTACATTCCAGCTGCCGTGTCCGTGAGGCACCACATCATACTCTACCAATTGACACACCACCTTCACGGAAGAAGCGGCAATTATGTCTAAGTACTGCCTAGACGATGGCTCGGATGCTGCAGCAGGGGTGGCAGTAAACAGTGTGGGCGATGGAATGGACTCTAGCTGCCATATCTTAGTAGGGGTCCAGCACTCTGCTACCGCGCTTCTCCTTGACACCGAAAGGATCCTTCACTGCCGTACGATCTAAGGCACGGTCTTTGTGGTGAACCGTCACTGGCTCGAGTGCTTCTTTCTTCTTTCGACCGTATCAGACTCCACGGCAACGATGCGACTCTCCACAATCGAGCTGGCCTTGAAAGCCGCCTCCATCTTCAGCCTGGCAGCCGCTCAAACGTACAGTTGTCCGGCCCAGAACAATACCCTGATCACAGATTCCAGTGGCAGGCAATACATCATTGTATGCATCAACGCTGTGCATCTGCATCCATGCCATACTGACCATGCACGTAGGGTTGTGGTAGCGACACCCTGGGTGGATCAGTGACGAGTACAGCCGTAAACTCATTCAACGACTGCTTCGCTGCATGCGACAGTTACAGCGGATGCACTGCGTTCACGTTCGTAAGTGTCGGGAGATCCTCTTGCTTGCATATATGCCCGTCATCACCACAGCCCTACTAATCCACCCACCCGACAGACGGGCCCCACCGGCGCTTCCACCGGCACCGCAGGCGCAGGAAACTGCTACATCAAGACCTCGAACAACATAGGCTTCGTTGCTGGCTCATCCGTCGACATTGCCGGAATCCTGTACGGACCTAGCTACTACTACATCGGCAACCCTTCCCCCAACTTCGTCTGCCCCAACGACGACAACACGGTCGTCTACGACTACAACCAGACGCAATGGGCGTTGAAATGTAGCTCCGACACAAACACAGGCAGCACCGGCACCGCCCCCACCGCAGAGTACAATTTCGACGACTGTTTCGTGTTCTGCGAGGACACGCCAGGATGTACAGCGTTCACTTATTCGGGCCAGGCCTATGGTGCGGGCACGGGGACTTGTTACCTGCAGGCGGGTTCGACCGAGACTTTCGCAAGCTCAGATGTGAATCATGTGGCTGCGATTAAGCTGGCAAATTTTGGCGGGACGAAGGGCTCGACGACTTTGGCGTATACAATGGGTGGGCCGGCGATTACGACGTATAGTGCTTCGTCGTCTACTTCTGCGGCGAGCTCTTTGACGTCTACGTGAGTGCCGCTCTATCGTTCCCGTCATGCTTCGCTGCAGATATCTGACCTTTATGCTCACGCAGATCATCAAGCACGACGAGCACGACGAGCACGACTTCCAGTACCTCGTCAAGCTCTATAACCGCCAGCGCGAGCTACGTCACCAGTGCCTATCCCGTAGTGACTGTCACGACCACCAAGGGAGTTGTGGTCACGTACACAGCTTACTACACCACTGTGGTGAGAAAGAGGGATTTGTCCTACTCCACCGCGACGGTTGGCATGGAATAAGTCTTAAGAATGGGAGGCGGCATGCGATGGACGGGATAGGTGTAGGTTTAGTCAGATTAGTAGTTAAGAAATGGGGGTAGCGTTGGCAAGGGAGGGAGTGATATTCAAGTCAAGTACGTAGTATGCATTTGCGCGACCTAATAAGTCTGTTTGACGTTTGGGCCCTACCGCTCCTCAGAACGTCCATCCTTCATTTGAATGCTACCCACGGAAGCCTTTGACTTCTTGCATATGTGCTTTCAATCACAATGCATTTACATACTCTTACCTTGTGTGCAAAACCGCAGATCGCCGGGATGGTTGATTACTGCCTCGCCGGCGCTTTGACCCTCAACAACCTCTCAGAATTGCCATAAGCAATCGCCTCCAATTGCTCCTTCGTCACCAACCCACTCTTCTCCAGCTCCTCAATCCACTTCAGTCCATTTTCGTTCTTCTCGAAAGGATAGTCCACACTGTACAGGATATGGTCGATCTTGGTATTCGCGAGAATCGTCCTCACAGGGTCCAGAGACCAGACGCCGGACGTCGTGATCCAGATATTTTCGTCGTAGACCTAGCAGATCACCATCAACACACTTTCGCCGGATGTGCGGCGATCAGAACCATGAGACGTACCTGCTTGAACGGCTTGATCTTGCCCCACCGCACACTCAACTTCTCAATCCTCGCCAGCATAAACGGGATCATCTCCCCAAAATGCCCGATTATAATCTTCAGCTTCGGGAACTTGTCAAACTTCCCACTGGCGTGTAAACGCAGCACATGCAACGCCACCTCATTGTGCCAGCCCCATCCGCTCGCTCCAAGACTTTTGCTCGCGCCGGTGGTGAAATTCCCGGTGTACCGCGGCTCCATATCGTCGGAAGGCCAGGCAGGATGGATATAGCATGGGACGTCCAGTTCCTGAAACTTGGACCATAGGACATCGTATGCGTCGCCGTCGTAATACTTGCCGTTAACGTGGCAGTCGATGAGGGCACCGACGAAGCCGTGTTGCTTGACCGCTCTTTCCAGCTCTTCGGCGGCGGCTTTGGGGTCCTTGACGGCTAGGGCTGCGAAGCCGGCGAAACGTGTTGGGTGCTTTTGGATCGCGGCCGCGAGTTGTTCATTGGCGTCGTGAGCCTGCTGGGGAGAGAGAGTACCGGGCCCATGGGAGATCACTTGTAAGGAGACTTTGCCTTTCTCCATATCTGCGAGTCGAACATCGTCAAGGTTCGTGAGCTGGGTTTCGAGGCCGGAGATGGCTAGGAATTGCTCGGCGTGCTTGTCGTGGAGAGCATTGCCGACGGCGGTGGAGAAGAAGTGCTCTTCGAGGGTGATGAGTGGTGGGACCATGGTTGACGACGAGTCAGAATGGTTGGATTGTTGGAGGATGGGGTTTTGGAGTGTTGTGGCAATGTCGTGGATGCTGAATATATTTGTGCTATGTCTCACTGGCAGTGCTGGTGGTGAACTGCTGGCTGGTACTTTCGATGTCTAGATGGCTGTGGTAGGAGATGAGGTGTGTGTCTTCTTGACTGCTACCTAATGTTCAATGGATCTGGAAACTGGATATAGTGACTAGCACAAACAGGGAAGCTTGAATGCTATGTCATCCGGCAGCGCTTATTACCTTGTCCGCCTTAAAGCTACCTTAATTTGGGACCAAGTTCAAGTGCCAGCGAGACGCCTAGAGTGCACAGTCGAGCATATCAGCCCTGTTGCGACCGTTCAGAGAAATCGAGTGACCACTGCTCAGTGTGAATTCTATATGTAGTATGTATCGCTGGGATCAAGTAAATGTGAAAAAGAAGGAAGCGTGTTCTAGTAGTAGCATGGTTAGTCAGCCTCCTAGCTCCAACCTTCTGCAGACCTCGGTGCTCCGCTCCAACAAACAACACCTGCTACAGACAGCCTATATCGACGCGTGACAGTCAATTCTAAAAACATAGTAAGCTCAAGTCCTCCATCTCACTCTACCACTTCCCTCTCTACAGCTCCAATCTCCTCCATCTAAGCCACCACATCCTCCCTTCCACAATGCCCATCATGGGCGCCGATATCCCTCAGCTCCACCTCCCCACCTCCTACACCTCCCACAGCGCACAGAACAACAAGGAAATCAAAGTCCACCACGTCCCCTCCCACAACCCCTCACCGACCCCGACAATCCTCATCGAACTCTATCGCCCGCAAAAATACAATGCCTTCACCAATCTCATGATGCGCGAACTCGAATCCATCTTCACGCTCCTCGACCTCGACGACCGCGTCAAAGCCATCGTCGTCACGGGCTCTGGACGCATGTTCTGCGCCGGTGCGGACCTCGAGACCTCTTTTGTGGGAGGTGAGGAAGAAGTTCGCGATCATAGGGATGGTGGGGGCAGGGTGACTATGGCGATCATGCGGTGCAGGAAGCCGACGATTGCAGCTATGCAGGGGAGTGCGGTGGGAGTGGGTGTTACGATGACGTTGCCGATGAATATTAGGGTTGTGTGGGAGGGGGCGAAAATTGGGTTTGTGTTTGCGAGGCGGGGACTGGTTATGGAGGCTGCGAGTTCGTATTTCTTGCCTAGATTGATTGGGTATGTTGGCCTTTGGTGAGGTTTTGGGACGAGAGGGCTGACAGATTGGTGTTCTTCTAGTATGAGCCGGGCTCTACATCTCGTGACGACCGGCGCGACCTATCCAGCTAACCACCCTCTTCTCTCCACTCTCTTCTCGGAGACCTTAAAGACACCCGAGGACGTGCTCCCGCGGGCCCTGGAAATCGCAGACGAGATCGTGCAGAGCTGCTCTACCGTGTCAACGTTTCTGTGCAAAGAAATGATGTACCGCGATACCGGCTCACCTGAAGCTCAGCACCTGTTAGACAGCAGGCTGATTTACGAGCTTTTCAGCAGCAAGGATAACAAGGAGGGTGTTGCTGCTTTTTTGCAGAAGCGACCTGTGAACTTTACTGGAACCATGCAGAGTGACGCTCCGAGTGCATGGCCGTGGTATTCACCGCCGGATATTGGTAATCGTCCTGTGGCGCAGGGCTACAAGCGGATAGCGAAGCTGTAGCACATTGATGCTTGTGTTGGTGAGCTTTCATTGGCCACGGAATGCAACAGTAAATGTTGGCAATGGTGGTCCTGTCAGTTGCTGCTTGGGTAAAGATTGCGCTGCCAGTGGTTGCTGTTCTGATGCTACAAGTGCCTGAGCAGCCTGTGTGTTGTCGACGAGGGCAGGCGGCCATCCAACTGGACCACTTCCAGCCTCCGTGCTGCCATTATTGATAGACGGCCAGCCCGCCGGGACCTATGGACCAAACACACTATTGCCGTAATCCTTCCGCATAAGCTGCGCATTAGCATACCGCGGACCCCTCGGCACCGGCAATCCTCTCCGCCACTCCTTTTCCGCCTCTTTCCTCCTCTTCACTCGCTTCCCCATCCTCCTCTCCACCTTCCGGTCCGCATGTCACCTGTGGAACCTCTTCTCCTCTATCGCTATCCACATCAGATCCATATACTCCCTGAAGCCCATTTCCTCGGGCCGTCGTAGTTGCCTTCGGCCTGTCGACACTTCTCTCTAATTGAGACGTGGCAGCCATGCTCGAAGCGGTGAAGGCACCCGGTCTAGGCGTTGAGTTAGTTAACGAGAGCAAGCATACTATCGCCCTGATATATGCTCAGGTTTGATAGATTCTGATCGACCTCAGCTTTGATCCGCTCTCTAGTATCATACACTTGCAGTCTTAGAACTCGGATCGAGCGTAAGCAAATGTTTCGGGCGTTCGTCCGCGTTCATACCCAAGCGGCATTTCACTCTGTCCTAATTGCTTCCACCCGGATTTGCCTTAACGTGCATGTTAATGCCTAAGCAGCTCCTTATACTCTCTAACTTGCTTCTAGCCGGGGTTGCTTTAAGCTCGCTCAGGCAGAGCTTGAACAGCAGCGCCTTGCCGTCACTGTCTTTAGCGTGCACGATACGTGAGGAACGCCGTGGAAATCCGACGTAACACCGTTCTTGGCAGTAGTATTCTCTTGAAAAATTCACTTGGTACTAATCTTTTTTTCCCGAAGAAGACGTTATAGGGGATTCTCTAATGTCTTCTCTTCTCTTCGGTCGCTGATGGCGGCGAGCGTGCGACCGATGATCGTATACCGTGTATTTGTATACCTTATACATTCGAGTTGTGATGCACAAACTGTTCGCCGTTAGCGCTAACGCATGGCCCTGCAGCCACAACTCACCGAATATGGAAGGTACGATCCCGCTGAGCTCGACAGATCATCATCAGTCTTTTTTGAACTTCATCTGGGCGGGTATGAGGTACTGGCATAGGAGAGGTAAGGGAGTATATCCATGAAACTAGCAGCAGATCTTCTCCACGTCGTCCTGTACCTTATATGCAGAATAGCAAAGCAGTATCCAACAGCCGTGAGCCTTCTGGAATATGGGAGAGAATGAACACGCCTCTCGAATCGTCGCATACATGGACCAGGGGCATCAAGCGGGAGCCCTCACCATCTCGCACATTCTATCCACCTCTTCCCAAAAGACGTCCTCACCCCCACCGCCGTTGACAACGGCAAATCTCATCCCTAGACAATGGAGATCCCTTCACATAACCCACAAACCTCACCGTCCCGCTTCAAACCCTGCCTCCTTAAATCGCATCATTCCGTTAGCGACTTGCCTCGGCGTCCCGACCTAGTATGTGTTCCAAGCGCCGCGGCCTTTGCTACCCATGAGACGAAAGTCAGTAAGTGGCTCGACAGGATGTAGCATCCATCCCACTGGCTCGCAATGGGATCCAACATCTTGCCTTGCCAATCACACTCGCCACCCAAGTCTGTTCAACGTGCGACAGGGAGCCAAAATTGATGCCAGCTTGGTCAGCGAATTTCGCAGCCTTGAGATTGTTCTTAGCGCTCGGGAACTTTGGTGATGCATACGCCTAGAGAGACACTGAGGGCAAAGATGCAGGGGAGGAAGTGATCTTCTTAGACGAGGGGGTGTTCCGGGTTGATAAGATGTTCACCTAGTCTTCAAGGGAGTCCTACTTTATGATCGCGGTCGTCCATGGTCGATAAGTCTACGCCTGGGGTACGCAAGGCAAGGAAGACCTGTTGCTGGCAGCTGAACAGCACGCGTGCTTGCTCGCCTCTGACGACTCATTGCTTAGGGTGAGCAGGACGCCGCCTGCAATTGCTGCCAAGAGCCTCCTGCGAGCCGTCTGCGAATGCGGATTGCACATCCAGACTGCGAGGATGCCTCAGCCGTCAGGTACTGCTGATCTGCATCCGAGATCATCTGATAAAATGGAGAAGCTTCCGAGATGAACGAATGGTGGATGGAGGGGAGTCCGCTAGTGCAAGCGCCGAGCGTGGCTCAACTCTGCCCAGCCAGATCCCCGCCACGCCACAATCCTCCACGACGACCCGCGTGGGTGAATGTACTGATCTATGTAGCCATCTGCCATCACACACTCTCTCTTTTTGCCTATTCCTAACTTATGACCTGCATGATAATACTACCTCCGACAGAGCGATGCGACAATACTGGTTGGCGAAGACACAAGGCTGGGCGCGGAACGGCCAACAAAGATGGCCGAGGACGATGCGATTCAGTCATTCCTGGTGACGTGGGAACAAAGCGAGAGCGCTGCGGGCAGCATTCCTCACGCGCCTGTGCAGTGCTGCTGCGGCAACGATGCGTGCGCCTATCTGAAGCACAGTCAGCGCGCTCTGGAGGGTTTGGAACGGGAAGTGCGCACTGCTGCCAAGCTCGGACAGGTACGTTGACGGTCCGTCCTCACTGTACCAGACATGGAATAGACATCTTGCGGTACGCGGAAATATGCCTTCACCTTTGTGTTGAACGCGTCGGACTCGGCCATGGTGATCAACATGAAATATCCCCGTTGATCGCGTCTTTTAATCTTTAGAATATGCACTGGACACCATGTCGGTCTTGGGCAGACGTGGTACCATGGGTGGAAGATTTGATCTCGCGAGCCTTGCGCCAAGGCCTATGAGTTTCGATGGAACCAGTGGGCTAATGTTCTCCCTGCAGGCGTTGCTGCTGCGGCATGAGACATATATTCAGGACTCGGAGCGCGAGCGCAAGGCCATGACCGCCCACATTGAAATGCTCGAGGTGGAGAAACACCAACTGGAGAAGAAGAACGCCAGTGTCATTGAAGAGAATCGCGAGCTGCTGGACCAGCTAGAGTCAGTCAACAATGCTGTCGCCGACTCGGACGCCCAAGTCACCAATCTGCAGGCTACACTTTTGTCGACCCAGCAGGAGTTGCACAAGTTGTCCAGTCTAGCCGCCCGAGCAGAGCGGCTCGAACAGCAACTGGCATACTTTGAGAGAGAGCAGGTGCTGTGCCAGAAGTCGCTGAGTGATAAGGAGCAATCGGAGAAGGATGCCTTGCGCCGATGGCGGGAGGCGGAGAGGAAACTGGCCGACCTGCAGGAGCAATTGGAGCGCATCGAGAGTGAAGCAAACGCAGAGAGGGAACGGCATGTCGAGGTTCTGGGTCGCATGGAAAGACGGCATGTGGTCGAGAAGGAGCTTGGCTCTGCTGCTGGACGTTTGAAGGGCGCAGCAGCCGCAAAGACCACTAGAGAGGCTGGCGGCACGAATGTTGTGTCGCATTTTGTCAAAGACATTCTGCAAGACAACGCGAACCTGCAGATGGGTATTGTGGAATTGCGCGAGATGCTGCAGAACTCCAACGACGAGGTGGAGAACCTGCGCAAGCAAATGCTGGAGCACCAAGTGGCTGACGGCGACGGTGACGATGCGACTGAACTCCGTCGTCCTTCCGCGCGCTCCGACTTGCGGCAAGAGATGCAGCGGGCGAACTCGCAAGAGCTGCACGTCCACCATCACTACCACGCGCCTGCACCTGCGAGCAAGGCCTCAGCGATCAGGCGGCCCAAGAAGAAACGGTATGGCGCGTTGACTTCCGGCCACTTCACGCCACCGACATCTGGGTACAGCACTCCGCGGTCATCAGTGTCCTACGGCGCACCTTCATCAGCAGCAACAATTCTGAATCATACATCTGTCAGCGTTCCTCAATCTGCCAGGAGCCGCAACCGACTCTCCACACACTCGATGCAGTCCAGCTACTCTATGCTCTCGTCTTCCGGGCCTTCGTCGCCGCAATCGAGCACAAATCATACACCATCAATTTTTGATCGCGGGTACAGCGATGCCGGCCACGAGTCTTCTAGGCCAACAACGCCGGATACGGAGGATTCGTGCTCACCGTACTTCACGCCAATGCACTCCATGAGACCGTCTGCAAGCTCGTTTAGGACATTCAACGCGCCGACTGTACATCGGAGAGGAATCAGTCCTGTAGCTGGACACCGGCTCTCCGACGCGACGTTCGCAACAAGCTTAGACGCAGCGTTGATGTCGACCGAGCAGCCACCTGATGTGATACCGGAGGAGAACGAGGGCGAGTGGCAAGACGAGAGGCCAGACATCGATTCAAATGCACCAAACTCGGACTTGACGTCGCCACTCTCCAACGATCTCCTGGAGCCAGTTCATAGTCAGCCGTACTACCAGACCTCGCCTCGACGTGCAGCATCGCATGAGTCGTTGTTGTCAGTGCACGGAATGGACATTCACACCATCAAGCCTCGCCCCTCGCAGCTACTTGCAAGAAGCGCGACCCGATCGTTCACGTCACAAGCTGTCGTGAGTGATGCCTTTGCGCAGGCAGGATCGGCAGCCATGTCGCGTCCATCAGACAGCGGCATGTCTCTCCTTAGCGGCATGGCGGCCGAGCGGCGCCTTACATCCCGGCCATCAATGACGAGCAAGATGGGAGGTTGGCTCGTGGGACGATGGGGCGCTACGCCGACGAAAAGCGACGACGGGAAGTCCACCACGTCGTCCACCGAAACGAGCAGCATTAAGTCGGCTGGAAAGAGTTGGAAGTCCTCTGCGAGTACTCTCGACCCGGAGGCGACGCCCAAGAAGCCGGTGGTCAAGTTGAGGTCGCCGGGTATCAACCAGACCGGGCCGATCTTTGGCTTGGGTCCCGAGATCCGAGTGCAGCACGAGCCTATTGTCAAGAAGTTTGATGAAGAGGCTATGAGGAAGGCCCTGGAGTCGAGGAGTGGATGAGGGGCGAAGACTCTACGCCTACAACAGCGCATACGCGATTTCATATCTCTTAGCAAGCGAGAAGGAGCGATGATACCCCCACATAGGCATTACTATGCGACTCAATTCTATCTGTGCGATTCGCAAGTGGCAGCGAGCTGAAATTTTCGCGTGAAAGTAGGAAGACTCGGATTCTCCCGGCTCCTTCCTGATTTGTGCTGGTTTCACACTCAGACCTTCCCTCGTCGATTTTTCAACTATTTTCGACTCCTCTCACACCTTTTTCAACCACGAAACGTGGACATCGCAACCGTAGGTCACAACTCAACACCCTGGCTGGCTGGCTGGCATCACCACAGTCTTCGAAGTAGTCCCAGTCGTGGATTTCGGTGCAGGCAATCAAGGAGCTTTGAGAAGCGTGGAGAATGTTCGTGTTGATAGGAAGGCGGTGTCTTCCCATCGCACATACATGTTCTTCCAACGAGGACTGCCGTTGTATACGGTTCTTCTTCTTCTTCAAGAAAGATATGCTACTGTCATCTGTATAAGAATATATGACTGCGTTGCTCAATTCCGCAGCATGGTAGCTACATGCGTCTCAAATCGTATATCGTCGTGAATCGTGAATGCACGCTCTCCTCCCCATCACAACACGCACCACCCACCTCACCGCTTCTCATCCCTCGGGTACGCCTTTCCCTGCCCAAACTCATCGTACCTCGGGGGCGCCGCATTCCCATAACCTTCGGGCTGATAACTGCCAACTTCCGGCCTAAAACCCCCTTCACTCCCACTCCCCTTCCCCTCCTTCTCCATCCTCCTCCGATCCTCCTCCGGGATAACGCCCCCATCACCACCGCCCACAACCACCTCTCCACCTCCCCTCACCTTTCCCACAACCATGCCCTTGGCCACACTCTTGATCACCGCCCGCCTCGAAACACCCGTGACGTCAATATACACCAACCCCACATTCTTCACGCCGCCAGCGAGGTTGGCGGCGAGAGAGCCGGCTTCCTCACCGTATCGATGGCCCACGACGGTGCTGGCGGCGGCGCCGGACGTGGTGAGCAGGTTCTTGGCCGAGTAGGCGATGCCATCGCCGATGGTGGAGAAGGCGATCATGGATTTGTTGAGGAGACCGGGTTTGTACTGGTCTTCGGGAAGGGGATTGCCTTTCTCATCGTAGCCTTTATGCGCGCGATCCTTTTTGTGTCTGGAGGCGCGAGCGGCGAGATTCTGGACGATCGTCGTTGCCTGGCCAACCGTTTTGCTGGAGAGGCCGGCGGCGGATTGGGTGAAGTTGTTTATGCGGCGCACGCGCTCATGGGTGGCGGGCTTGAATTCCATGGGTTTGTTGGCGGGTTTGGTTTTTTGGGTGAAGTTTTCGGCGCCGGATGTGAGCATGTTGCCGAGGTAGGAAGAGCCAGTGACGATGAGGCGGGAGGCGGTGGCGGAGCGCTGCACGATGCTGGAATCTTTGTAGGCGGGGTGTTTGGCCATTTTGAGGTAGTCCTCGGAGATGGGGCGGACTTCGATTCGCTTGCCGTCTGGCGAAACTTCGACTTCCACTGGGTCTTTCGAGCCGGGTTTGAGCTTGGAGTCTTCGTGGACGACGGCGTCCTCGCCGAGTTCTCCCACCACCGAGCCGTCATCCTCGTTAATCAAGACTATCTGCCCGCCCTTCTCCCCTTGGGCCTTGATGTCGCCGCCAGCGTACTTGCCGCCCGGCGCGTAGTCTGCCGGGTGGTAGCTGCTCTTTTCGCCCGGTCGAGCGGGCATGGGAGGCTTGGCGCGCTCGAGGAAGGCAGTGCACTGGGCGAGGATGGTCTCGAAGGTGTCGACATCCTCCTGCGTGATGCCGGCGCCGATGCGGGGGAACTCGATGCGGGTGAAAGCGCCCGCGTCGGGGCCCAGGTCCCAGCGCGGGATGAGGTAGGACGAGGGCGGCTGGTGGTAGATCTGCGTGGTCGCGGGCAGCGGCAGTTCGAGCTCGGGGGGGAGGTTGAGGTGGAGGTAGAAGTCTTCGTCGGGCGCGTCGTGCTGGCCGCGGGTGGTGGACGGGGCGGCGAAGGGCGAGGTGGGGACCATCAGCAGGCTCAGGGTCTGCGGGCCCGATGGGGTGAGGTTGTGCTCCTCGCCGTTCTGGATGTGGTAGGCCTGGATGCCTGGGATGGCGTAGAGCAGCTTGGGGTCGTTGTGGGCCGTCATGGGTGCTGGTGGTGTTCAATCAAATATTGACGGGCTGCCGCTGCAATGCAATGCTACCTATATACATGTATGTAGCAGCCTTGAGGTGGCGTCTGCACAGCCTTGTCTGAACGATTGCGACTGCTTGGCTTTGCTGTCTCTACATGACTTTTCTGCCATCCAACACCCGCTTCTCGGAGGCTTCCATGAGGGGCAGCGGTGACGTCGAGCTGCCACTGAGCCACTCTTGGCAACCCCTCCGCAGCTCCAGCACGTCGCCCTGCAGCTGCAGGCGCGCGTCTGTGGCGGAAGGTATGTGTATGTCACTTGTTTCACTCGTCAACGAGGTGGATTCGTACATGTAGCTGAACTTCATAGCTGAACTTCAGGACGATGACTAAGAGGCATGACATGCATCTACCCAACATACATAGAAACAGCAAGGCGTCGTGCACACGAGGCATACGGGCCAGGCGAGGATGCTAACCTAGCAATGGACGTCCACGGGACTGTGCACAGTCTTCCCCCAGCCAAACATCTTTTAGCATGTGATTATCACGAGCGCCAAGACTGCAACATGCCTCCTCACCTTTCTGACCTGATTTATTGGCTTTGCGCCATCGCCTCTCTCCCACTCGACCTCGTTCCATCGCATGACGAGCACGTGGCATTGATCGACGACTTTGACGATCTGAGCGCTCGACGACATCGATATTCCCTCGGCGCAATCGACAAGCCAAAATCGCCCAGACACAGATGATGCAGCACAGGCCGAGAACAGACATCAGTCTAGCCGTCAAGCGCGGCGACAGTGACCAGAGGCGGTGATTGAAACGCCACACGTCGGGCAGATACAGAATACCGACGAGACACCTCAACCAGGAATGCCGACCGACTGCCATGAAGAGTTTTCGCGTGCCCTCCTTGGGCCCTCTGAACAGACCACTACGCCTCGTCCGCCGCCAGCTGCCTCCCCTCAACTTCATCACCATCCACTACATCTACTTTGCCACAACATGCTTGCTCTTCTCCCTCATCTTCTGGGGCGCCAGCACTCCCGAGGCGGCGACTTCGACTCGAGGCCCCACCGTCAAAGTGCGCTACATCGACAGCCTCTTCCTGTGCATTTCTGCCATGACCGAGGCCGGGCTCAACACCGTCAACCTGTCCGAGCTCAACACTGGTCAGCAGCTCATCCTCTTCCTACTCATCCTGCTGGGGAGCGCCATCTGGGTCAGCGCATTCGTTGTGCACGTCAGGAAGAATGCATTCGAGCGGAAATTTGAGATAGTGGTCGAGGCTCGAAAGCGACAGGGACAGCGAGCTCAACGAAGTCTGAGTAAGATACGAGCGACCTTGAGCTTCGGCAGGTCGAGGACAGCAGATTTGCGGGGAGATGTCGAAGCTGGAGACAAGGATACCGAGATGCGGGATATCAGCGAAAGGACGACCGACGAATCAGACCTGGACAAGAAAGCAGACGGCCACGCCGACATGCTTGACGGAACACTAGAGCGCACTCTGACGCCCCCCGAGCGCAGAGGTGGTCCGGAGATGAACGCCGCGTTGAGCAGGAGCGATAGCGAGTCCTTGCATCATGCACTTGAAGAGGTCCAATCGCCTTCGGGCGATAGAATCACTTTTGCAGGCGACACACGCTTCTCCACTCGTGCCAACGATGGCATCTACCACACTTCGCCATCCAGAGTCCATCGCAGACGACACAGCAGTATCTTCAGCCTGGATGGTGTTGGGGCGCGTCCTGGGTCCAGCGATCTGACGAGAATGTCACCAACAAGAGTGCCTGCATCTGCCGCCATGGAAGGACCCGGGCCAGACAACGCTCCTCCCAAACGTCGTGGTGGCGGCATAGACCAATATTTGCAAACCGCCACCGGATGGGTAGCTAGGAACTCCCAGTTCCACGGCCTCACCGAGCGCGAGCGTGCCAAGCTTGGCGGCTACGAATACCGCGCCGTCTCTTTCCTCGCCTGGTTGGTACCAATATACTTCGTCGCCTGGCAGCTTATTGGCTGCATTGGCTGCGCCGCCTGGATCGCGCTCAACAATCCCGAGAGCGCGATCCAAAATGGACTGAACCCGTGGTGGGTCGGAGCCTTCAATGCGGTGAGCGCTTTCAACAACTCAGGCATGAGTCTGCTGGATGCGAATATGACGGCGTACCAGACGAGCTACTATCTGCTGCTCACCATGTCGCTGCTCATCCTCGCGGGCAACACCTGCTACCCAATCTTTCTGCGCTTGATCGTATGGTGCATGTACCGCATCATACGCTCTCCCACCTTCGTCAACCTCATCCGCGGTGAAGAAGAAACTTGGTCGGAACGCGCCAAAACTCTGAGGTTCCTGCTGGAACATCCCAGGAGATGCTACACCAACCTCTTCCCCAGCCAACACACCTGGTGGCTCGGCTTCTCCGTCTTCATCCTCAACGGCATCGACTGGGCCGCTTTCGAGATCCTCAACATTGGCAACGACCGCTTCTATACGCAGACACTCCCTAAACGCTACAAAGTCATCGATGGCCTCTTCCAAGCCTTCGCCGTTCGATCCGGAGGCTTCTACGTAGTGAACATCAGTCAATTGCGGATCAGCTTGCTAGTGTTATACGTGGTCATGATGTACATCTCCGTCTATCCGGTCGTCATCACCATGCGCAACAGCAATGTTTACGAGGAGAGATCGCTGGGCATATACGCCGAGGATCAGGATAAAGAAGAGGAGAAGAAGAAGAAGAAGAAGAAGACGGACGACGGACCCGGCTTTCTGCGAGCCCTGACCTTCAACCACTTCGTGGCCGGCGGCGCCCAAGCCCGCGAAAGCAACGGCACTTTCGTGCGCCAACAGCTCCGCGCCCAACTCGCGCACGATGCCTGGTGGATCGTCCTCGCCCTCTTCCTCATCATGATCATTGAAGGCAGCAGATTCGGCATCCTTCCCCTCCCCGCCACAACCGCCATCCAAGACCTGACCACCACGGAAGCCGCCACCCTCCTCTTCGAATACCAAAACCAGGCCGTCTACTCCGTCTTCAATTTCTTGTTCGAAATCGTGAGTGCGTACGGGTGCGTGGGCATCAGCATCGGGGTTCCGTGGGCGGATTACAGTTTCTGCGGGACGTGGCAGACGTTGAGTAAGTTGATTTTGTGTGCGGTTATGTTGAGGGGGAGGCATCGGGGGTTGCCGGTCGCTATTGACAAGGCGGTGCTTTTGCCTGGGGAGGATTTGAGGCGTGGGTTGGAGGGGGAGGAGGACGGGAAGGGAAATGGGGATAGGATGGGGTGGGGACTGGAGGAGGAGGATGGGGTTATTAGGAGGACGATGAGTAGGGGGCGGGATTGGTGAGGGTGATGAGGATGAGTGTGTTTGCAGCCGCTGCGTAGCTATTGACCTCGTTCACACAGAGGCATGCCGGCGCCGAAGGCAGTATGACGCCGCGACGCCTTGGCAAGTTTTGCAGGATAGGGGAGATATAGTGGGTGTCGAGTGGTGGATGGAGAGGTATGTAAATATGGGGGTGGGCACATGTCTGATGGCATTCTCACTCAGCTTGAGTGTGCATGTAGTGCTTTAGGATTATAGTTTAGGAGACTAATGTATGTGTCTATGAGGGAGGTGTCAATTGTCGAAATCTGCCACGAGGTTGGGCGCGAGTTGGGCGTCAGGCAGCAGAGCTCGCTTTACGCCTGCTGCAAGACGTGGCGCCAGTTAGGGTGGCGGAGTGTGATAGCTCGGGCTGTGATCACAGTCAATTGGTAAGCAAGAATGAGTGTCGAATGTGATTGATGCATGTGAAAGGGACGGGTCGTAGTAGTGAAGGCAGGTGCGGCCAGACGTCACGGTACTCAGGCAACCACGGCTGCAGGCGCGCACGGACCCGGCGGGGTTTTCAAAGTCTCACTCACCGGGTTGAAAACATATCCAACAAACATCACTTCCCAACCCCAACCCCCCACGACAATCAGCCTGCGCACCGGCAGCGACGCCAACACACACCACTACATCAGGTCAAGCGAGACCATACCGAAGACAGCGCAAAGATACACTCCCGACACAGTCACACGAGTCATCAAGATGGCGGAAGGCCAGCAGGTTCCTACCTTCAAGCTCGTGCTTGTCGGTGACGGCGGTACCGGAAAGGTGAGTGAGTGAGCGAGCAGTGTTTGTTGCGTTGCTTGGGAGGCCCCGGATACCTTGGTAGTCAGGTCAACAGGGGAGAGTACGACCACATACTGACAATAGCGCCGCGTTATCAGACCACCTTCGTCAAGCGTCATTTGACCGGCGAGTTCGAGAAGAAGTACATTGCCACGCTCGGTGTCGAAGTCCACCCTCTCGGCTTCTCTACCAACCTTGGCCAGATTCAGTTCGATGTGTGGGACACTGCGGGTCAAGAGAAGTTTGGTGGGCTGCGCGATGGTTACTACATCAACGGCCAGTGCGGTATCATCATGTTTGACGTTACCTCCCGCATCACCTACAAGAACGTGCCCAACTGGCACCGCGATCTCGTCCGCGTCTGCGAGAACATCCCGATCGTCTTGACCGGCAACAAGGTTGACGTCAAGGAGCGCAAGGTCAAGGCCAAGACCATTACTTTCCACCGGAAGAAGAACCTGCAGTACTACGACATCTCGGCCAAGAGCAACTACAACTTCGAGAAGCCGTTTTTGTGGTTGGCGAGGAAGCTGGTCGGCAACCAGACCCTGGTATGTTGAGATTATGGATATATGAAGAGAAGGAGAGGAAGAGTGCTGACAGATTCACAGGAGTTCGTTGCTGCACCGGCTCTCGCTCCTCCGGAGGTCCAGGTCGACCAGGCCGCCATGGAGCAGTACCAGAAGGAGATGCACGATGCGGCCCAGATGCCGCTTCCAGACGAGGAGGACCCAGACTTGTAAGCGCGTAATGACTTACAAGCCCGCTGCATCGGCTGCAGGGGTACCAAATACACGATGAGGCAGCACTAGCGGTGCATGTGGAGACAGCTGCGATGATGTGGATGATGCAGCGGGCATGAATACTTCAACCAGAGGTCGCATGGACCCAGCGATGGAAATGACTATGGCTAGCGGGTTAGTGCTTCTTTGATTGACTACCACCAATTCGTGAGAATGGCGACGAGCGAGTGGCGGGCGGCGTGAGGGCTATATACCTCTCATTTTCAGAACAGCTGCAAAGCGATGGCGTTGACATCGAGCGTGCTGCTGCCAGCTTCTATGGCGTTCAGCACGTATCATTCTAGATAGACGAGATCATGTAATTCACCGAAAAGTTGTGATGATGGCCGCCTGGGTCTTTCACAGCCTCACTGCAACCGAGCGTCGGGCGTAATGTGCACGAAACTGCCCTGAGATTCGCGGCCTAAGTCTTATATCTCCGCGTCAGAGTCGGCCGTGAACCAGCATAAGCAAAGGTCTCAGTACGGAGCTATTGGATCTCGTCGGAGTCCTCGGGCACGGTCAACGGACGCGAAACCAAGCGTGAATATCTGTTGGATTCTGCGGCTGAAAATCCACGCCAAGCGAACGTAGCGAAGCACACCGCCCATTATCAGCCGCACTACAAGTAGTAGTCCGCGCCTGCAGGAGCGCCGAGCATTTGCGATGTCTGGGTCATGCCGAAACGCGACGACCGGTTAAGCCCGCGTGCGACGTGGACTCTTGACGGTGCTCGCGTCTGGCGCCTGCGCCGGAGCTTCCGTCTATGTACGACCGCTCGGCAGGTCATCCGCCTGCTACCGACATACAATGTTGACTTTGTGGAACATCACTTCCGGCTGCTGTATCTGGGCGTTCTAATCAACACAATACATTAATAAAGTGGGGTGGGGTCCAGGGCTGAGCTGAGCTGCAGCTGGACCCTGCCTGGGCTTACTACATGCAGTCGTGGAGAATGGGGCATGTGATTGGATGCGATCAGCAATACCACTAATATGAGGGGAGGAGATCGATATCCACGGGGCTTGATAAGCTCCTTATATTGCAGGTCACCCGCGACACCGATGCTACCATATGACCCGACGCGTCAAGGATGCGGCATGCTGCCCCGCGCGCGTTCAAGCGGGGTGGACATGGGCAGGCTTGGATGCTACCTTACTGTGCCTTGTCACCTCTCGTGCACACTTTGAACTGTTGTTGGACACTTTGGATTGTACTGACATGGCGCAAAGCAAACGGGAGATTGTTGACCGACTTCAATTGGGGAATCTGGAGGAACAGGAGTGAAATCTCATCCCTTCAAGCCCGTGGCAGGCAAGAAGCTGCGGTGATCAGAGTGGTGGTGAGCCACTCACTGTACGGAAAGTCGGAGGTCCGGGTGCGTGGAGAACGTGGCGCGCGCCGAAGAAACGCCTTGGCGACGGGAAGTGAGAGAATGTCAGCTACGCAGCGCCAGCTTAGGCCTACATGATGGCTGAAATGAACTGCCGAAGCTGAATCCAGCGCGGGACTGACAATGATATAGGTTGTCCGCGGCGAGTACGCCCAAACTCTGTTTCATCTCCCTCTTGTAGCTCTCACATCTTGCCCGCTCCATCTTCCCGTGCCCCCACTCGACCGCCCAGTCACATTGCAGTGAAGTCTAAGCCATGTCTCCCTCCAAGGTCTCAACCATCAGCTGGGACTCGTTCGCTAACATCATCGACGGCAAACCTCGGGGCAGCAAAGAGCAGCACCACGGCGTCAACCCAAGTACGGGCGAGGAGCTCTGGCCAGTACCCGTGGGCGATCAGCAAGATGTCAATGATGCCGTGGCGGGGGCACAGAACGCCTTTGAGTCCTGGAGCCAGCTGCCGTTGGAGAAGCGCAAGGAGTATTTGATGATGTTCAAGGACCACTATCTGGCCCACGCCGACGAGATCATCGGTGTGTTCGAGAAGGAAACTGGCAAGCCGCGTCCGTCCGCCGCTTTCGAGGTGAATTTGTGTGCTGGACTATTTGACTGGCATTGCAACCTTGAAATTCCGGAGGAGAGAATTGAGGATGATGACAAGGTGCTGGTGACAAGTTATACTCCGCTCGGTGTCGTTGGTGCCATCTGCCCTTGGAACTTCGTGAGTCGGCATTGCAAGTGCTTCACTACTGTTTACTGATAGACGCTCCCTGATAGCCGATCTACCTCAGCCTCGGCAAGGTCGTCCCTGCTTTGTTGACTGGTAATACAATCATCGTCAAGCCTTCGCCGTACACTCCCTATAGCACTCTGAAGGTCGCCGAGCTCGCACAAGATGTGCTTCCACCAGGCGTGTTTCAGGCAATCGGTGGCGATGACAGGCTGGGCCCAATGCTCACAATGCATCCTGGCATCGCCAAAATCTCCTTCACTGGCTCAATCGCTACGGGAAAGAAGATCATGGCCGCTGCTGCATCTACGCTGAAACGCGTAACACTCGAGCTTGGCGGTAACGACGCCTCGATCGTCTGTCCGGATGTCGACGTCAAGAAGACTGCTCCGGAACTCGTCATGGGAGCTTTCCAAAACACGGGTCAGGTGTGTGTGGCTACTAAGCGTATCTTCATCCACCAGGACATCTACGACGAGATGCTGAAGGGAATGATTGCATTCACGAAGACCATCAAGACCGGCGCTCCAGACTCCGGTGCCCTCCTCGGTCCTATCCAGAACAAGATGCAGTACGAGAAGGTGAAAACCTTCTTCGAGGACACCAAGTCCAATGGCTACAAATTCGCCGTTGGTGAGCCGGACGTCGCAGCGGGCAAGGGTTTCTTCATCCAGCCCACGATTATTGACAACCCGCCAAACGACTCGCGTATCATCCAAGAGGAGCCATTCGGGCCCATCGTCCCCACTCAGCCGTGGACCGACGAAGATGAGGTCATCAAGCGGGCGAACAACACCAATACTGGCCTGGGAGCTTGCGTCTGGTCAAATGATGTCGCACGCGCCGAGCGGATTGGTAGGAGACTGCAGGCTGGGTCTGTGTGGATCAATTCCTTTGAGAAGCCCACACCGCAGGCGATTTTTGGCGGACACAAGGAGAGCGGTATTGGTGGGGAGTGGGGTTCCGAGGGGTGGAAGGCTTACTGCAATGCGCACGTGATGCATACCTATAAGGCGAAGTAAGTGATTGTCATGTCTCTACTACCTTGATGCGGTTGCGATGGGCTTCTTCGATTGTAAAGCTTTAATCTGTCGCGTCTGATTTTCTGTACTCGTAATGACTGAGCCCAATAGGCCGAGGCAGAACAAGTTGTGAGGTGCGAATGCGGGCACGGCAGCATGTAGTTGATTTAATTTGCAGACCTTTCCATGAAAAGCCTCGAGGATTCCGTGCTCAATCAGATACTACTTTTCGTTGTTGTCCCTGAGAGGCTTGAGCGCCATTGTGATGCGGCAGTCTCCTATCTTGACATCAATGCCTTCACTATTTGAACTTTAGCCACTGACCCGAAAATCACGCTCGGCTGTGTCCGCAATTTCTGCAAAGACCGCAATGATCCGCACTATGCTCGCGTCATCGTAAAACCCAACGAGACGACAAGGATCGACAAGCGCATGCAGAATGTGATATATAGATCTTGACCTTGGGAAAAGTAAGTGCTTTTGGTGTAACTAAATCAAATATTTCGAGCGTTTTAGTGACGATGAAGCCATCTTCGAACATCTACGTGTCGGCTGCTCCAGGCCACATGCCAACGATGGAGCAAGATGAAAATGGACATTGAAGAGCACAACACACCTGGCTGATTTCTGTGGAGCCTCACAAACATTACATCCACTTCTTGCCGCGACACAAGGCTGAGCCAGTGCATTTCACCGCAGAAGCGAGTGAAGGCTCCAACGCAAACGACGTCGTGACTCGTCCCACCTCCGGAATTATGGGCACGATCCTCCTAAACGAGGGCGCTCAGGGATCCGCCGATGAAATCCGGCAAATGCTGAAAGATGGCTTGCATTCTTCAGAGACCATTGTTCCAACTGAGCAGACGCCTGACGGCGCATCAGATCGCTGGATCAGGAAGGGCATCCATATCCTGCAAGATCGAAAGGTCGTTGACAGCTTCGATGTCGGCGAATTCATGACTTTTGCGCACGCGTATGTCGCTGGAAGAGTGAACCGAGAAGGCCCTTCGATGATAGCATACCCGAAAGTGCATCAGGGTTCGAAGGAGATGAGCCAGAAGCACGGTTTGTGGCTTTCCTACCCAACGCGAGAAGCGATGCGCGAGGTGAGGCGGAGCGATGACGATGAGGAGGGCGATACTAGTAGGAAGTATGGTGGTTTGATGTAGGATTCTTGTCCTACTATGTCTTCTGTTGAGTCACATGGAAGATCAATGCGATTGTGGTTGAGTCATACAGCTTCTTCCTAAGCGAATACATAGCCTGGTCACCTGACATTTAGGCTGCAGCATCTCAGGCCCCAGGCTTCCAAACTTCGATTCCTCCTCTGACGATACAACGCGAGCATATCATTAAAAAAGGGCATCATGTGTCCACCCGGCGTAGATCAGACCACGAGAACAGCCCAGAGATGGTACGTGGTCTCCCCTGCAAACCAGCAGAGCCATGCTCTGTTCGATGGCAGTCGGTACATAGAAGATGTCAAGGGCTTCCTCCAAGGAGGCGAGCCCTGGGACGCCTTCCGGAAGCTTGCCAAGCCATCCACCATCGCCAGAAACATTATGCTGCCCGAGACTATCATGCCGCAGACCGCGCAGCTCTCCTCCATCGAGAAAATGCCTGCCGAAATCATTTCGATGATTCTCGAGGACCGAGTCGCCTTCGGCATCTCCTCAACGACTCTCTGGACTCACCTGCTTTCGCACGCACAGCAAGATACTCGGAGATCAATGTCCTCCTGGGCAGACACGCCATTGATCTGCACGGGAACTTGGCTGCAAGACCTCCCCAAAACCATCTACACAGCTTACCCCGATGTCTGGGAGCGAGAGCAAGAGTACCTGAGAAGAACCCGAGTATGGTACGGGCCCTGCCCAGCCCGGGAATGGAACTACAAACACATACGGCTTGAAAAGGACTCCCGTCAATCCTGCAAAGAAAAATGGCTCGCTGCATACGACGCTGTCGCCTCGAAGGTCTTACCGAAATTAAATTTATCGACACTGCATGTAACTCTCGCCGCTGCATCCACAGGCCCAGCATTCTGGACCCGACGAAACTGGATCCTCCGCAACAAGACCACGAAACAATTCTTTCGCATTAAAGTCGACCAACCTAGACATTTCCAGGGACCTAGTATTCACGTCGGGTCTGCACCGTGGTTGTCGCTAGACCGGGTCTTGCTGCTGAGAGTATCCTGGGGCGTTGCGGACTGGGACCCTTCGCGCTCTAGACCGCAGGAGACGAATTTGAAGCTCACGCGGGGTGAGTGGGCGGGCCACTGCTTCAATGTCGTGGAGGATATGTCGTTTGATGTTGGGCAGTGGCGTGATGTCACGGAAGATATTGTTGAGGAGGGGAAGATTTGGGTGCCGGAATGAGGAGCTGGCTTATGTGTGGGTGTTGTTGTGCTCGATACCTGACTTGAAGACTAACGTCGATTCTTCATGTCCGTCTGCATCATGGTTGACGTAGCGGTTGAATCGTGTCTAGATGGCAATATCGCTTGTTTTCGCATAGATGTCCATCCCCAATAACAAGAAATTGAAAATCGTAATACCTTGCTAGATGCTCAATCATCATCTCCGCGAAATTCACTCAATAGACTCATCTCTCATGCCCTTCTGTAACGCAGCCCTAATAGCCGTCCCCACAGCATCCAGAAACTTCTGCTCTGTCACCTCAACATCAACGTCATGAAAATCCGCCCCATTCAAATCATTATCCGCATCCACAGTGAAATACCTATGTCCCAACGCCTGCGCCAGGTTCCTGTAACCCCGGTGATGGATGCCTCGCGGCGTGATCTCCACGACGTTGGACGCGGGTCGCGTGGGCGAGGCGGTGGGCAAGAACATGATATGCGTCATGGCTGCGCCGTGGACGCCGACGAAGACGTCAGAGTAATATGCTAGCTCGACTTGTTCTCTGAAGGGGATGGAGCCGAAATCGATGACTGTGATGTCGACTTGAGGGTATTTTGCTTCGATCTGGGGGATGAAGCGGTCTTTTAGGTTGGCGATTTTGCGAGTCTCTTTTCGGTCTACAATGGTGACATTGATTCGCTTGTCCGAGTCCTGGATTTCTGGCCAGGCCGGCGGTGTCGCGGTCTTGGCAAGGACTTGTTTTTCAGTGATTGCAGCGAGCGTTGGGATTTTCTCCAGGCCGAAGACATCCAGTACGCGACGGTGGAAGGTTTTGGCTAGGTCGGAATCCGCGCAAGGGTGCGACTTCCACGTGCCTTCCCAGAACGGATTTGTGTTGCCTGCGAGCGGAACGACGACTTGATCGTACCAGTGCAGTTCTTCGGGTATCGAGTTCGTTGCGTCGTCCTGTACCCACATGTGCGGGTGCTTGTTCGTATCGCTGAGCAAGTCGTACAGATCGAAATAAGGGCCTCGCTCGTGCTTGTCGAGCACGATGATCTGATTGTTTGCAACATCTTTCTCCATATCGAACATTGTGGTCCCCTGAGGCTCATGCTCATCAGGAGTGATCGACAACACGTCCATGGACATGTAGTAACTCCACACCTCCATCAGATTGTGCCTAACATGGATCAGCTTCGGCATTCCAGCGACTAGTATAGCTGTAGCAGCTCACCACGTATTGCAAGCACATCCAGGCTTGCTGCCAGCACCTTCTCTTCTCATCGCGATGGCAGTTTCGTGGCCCTGGCGCAACTCAGACGCCACCTGCATGAAATTAACCGAAGCATTCAAATTGAAATGCTCGTCGAACTGATGACGTGGACCAGTCCAGAACATGTACTCTTCCATGTGCGCAAAGATGTTTTCCCCTTCTTCGGTCAGTTTGCAGTCCATGTAGAACATCTTCTGTTTTCTGGAGAAAGCCACATTTTCCGCCGAACAGAAGATATCAACCTTTCCTTCTCTGATCTCAAACTCAGATTGGATATTCGTTGTGAAGCATGTCAAGCTCGACGTGCTGTCGGGTGTGCAGATCTGCGATCGGTTGTTCGCCAGATTGTAGATGTACTGCGTTGAGTACTGCTGCTTGCAGAAGTCATCCTCTATCGGCTTGGCATAGTAAACTGCAGGTGAGCCCAGCTTAGCCGGAGTTGGAGTGCTGGCCGCTGTAGCTGTCGTGGTGGAGACCGACACAATAGTATGTGTGATCGTTCGCTCGTACGCATTGTCGACTGGCTTTTCATCATTAATGATGACGCCCGTGGTCGCCGCCTGTGTTGTCATCCAGGCATCGTTTTGGGTCGGGTTTGTTTGGGGTTTCTGATGCGCACTATACAGCCATGATGCATTGATCTGCTTCCGAAAGTGAAGATGGCTAGTGAATAGTATAACAAACACCAGTATTACAGTCCCTACTGCAATCAAATCCCGTGGTGTCTTGAATCGCAGCATCTTCGAGTGAGTGCACTAAGGAGTGTATGGCATTAAGTCGAGACCTCAAGAACGAGATAATATGAACTGCATGGAGAGAGCGAAAAAGATGTGAGGCGTGAAATTCGGTAGAAAGCCAACACATCGTGCCATGGAGTCCAGACCTCTCATCCAGGTTGCGTGGTGCTTCCAGTCCACGAAGGGGCACCCTCTGCTTTCGCGATCCTACCCGTGGCTTGACATCGCCTTCCGCCGCTTCTGACCACGTCGTTCTGCATCGCTTGAGCCGCCAACATCTCACAGAGTCAGCCACGGCTGAAGTGTGAAAGAACCAAGGCTGACTGCTCGTTACCTCAAGCACCAGCTACAGCATCGGTCGTGTGCACAGTAGAGGCACGAAACGCATACAGTACTCGAGAGGCTGCGTCAGCCACTTTGCACTTGAGCGCTTTCGTGGCATTGTGTGAAGTCCAACGAGCTCTCGGTAGAGTTACTAAGCCGACCCTTGGCAGTATCACGTCTTGTCATTGGTCAATCTGCCTGTACAATGGCTGCGCGCAACGTCCGCGGCGGTCGTTGATCGAAGAACTTCGAAGCTGGACGCAGGCCCGTCCCTCTTTGGCTAAGACGTAGTCGGTCCTGAGTCCGTCCTGCTCCGATAAGGTATGATACTATACAGGTGTCTGACAAGCGCACTGAAGCTCTCTTTGCGGTGACATAGGCTAGCGGATCCGCCATTCACGCATGCTTCGAGCAATGCTGCAAGTGCAGTGTGTTACATTTTGGCCATGCTCCGAGCCTGATAGCCACAATTTCGTTATCATCGTATCGAGAAACTTCCGCCTCTGCCATTCAAGCGCCAGCAAATGCCCGTATTCACTTGTGATATATGCCATAGCATGTAGCACTCCCCGTGAACGCCTTCCTGCCCACCCGACATCCAATTCCTAATTCCACGCCAAGCGCCAGACTGATCATAGCTAAAAACCCATAGAAAGTATCTCATCATCGACAAAGATTACAGCAACACCGATCTGACACTCGTCCGACACGAATGGAGCTCACATCAGTGCTTCCTAAGCCATATCCATCCCCTCGTCGCTTCCTTCCACGATCTCCTCATCCACATCTGCATCCGCATCCACAGTAGCAGCACCTACACTACCGAGCCTGCCCCGTTTCCTGCCTCCACCCCACAAACCGCCCATCATGCCGCTGCCGAGTCTGGCACCTCCCAGTCCGCCCACAGCTTCAAGTTCGTCACCACCTACCACGCGCCCTTCGGCGTCCACAGCCTCGCACAGTTCAAGCATCGCCGAGCGCTTGAGGTTCCGGAAAGCTGATGTGCGAACGATGCGGCCCCAGTGCGTCAGGCAGTAGCTTGCAGCGCGGCGTTTGAGCCAGTCTTCCTGCGCTGTGCTTGCGCGGTCAAAGATGAGGGCTGCATGCTGCACGTCGAGATCCCTCACCAGCCGGTTTACGCAGAGATGCCTCAGGCGAGGCATATCGTAGATGTTACTCATGACGAGCATGTTAGCCACATCCTCAAGTGTCGGTCCGACCACAATGTTATTCTCGGCTGGTGGTGAGGAGATGCTATCGGTGTACAGGTAGTAGAGGAAGGCTTTGACTGCTGGGTACGGCTCCGGGAGGTGCATCTTTCGTGTGTGGAATTCAGACATCTGTGAATTGTAAAGGCGAGCGAAGTGAGGCCAGCGGGCGGAGAGGATGAGGCGGTGAACGTGAATCGGTGCGCTGGTATTCGCAGGTGCTGTAGGTTCTGGAGTGTTCCTAGATAGTGGTATCAAATTAGAAGGAGCCGTCAGAGCCGCTGTGGGCGATCCATCGTCAGAGAGTGTGTCGCCTTCGAAGTCTTCGTCTCGAAGCGCTGTGATGGTGAAATCTGCACCCGAGCCGCTCTCTGGAGGTTGGTTGAAGGTTCGTGCGAGGTCCGCGCCAATAGCTGATAGGTGAGAAGAGCCTCCGTATGTGTCTGAAGTGGGTAGCTTGGCCTCATTGCGGGCTTCTTGGCTCATCTTGTTGCCCAACAAGCCGAACTTCCGTAAGTCAATCGGCAGCACGTCGCTCAGGTACTCTTCTGCTTCTCCGCCATTCCCGCCACGTACTTCTCTCGGACAACCCAGGAGCCATGCATGTGTTCCATCAGCATCTAGGCAGCAGTAATGCCATCGGTATGCAGGTGAAAACAAATCTTTGCCATCAGCTAATTTCTGCCACCGCAAGGTGTCCAAGTCAAGAGCCGACAGAGATGTCTCAAGTGGCATGTTGGTGGCAGGAGTGACGAAGTCCAGCATGCAGCCGGAGCTGAAGACATGAAAGTGCGTGCCCACATTCTGGATAGGCAGAACTGGTGAAGAGACAAACTTGACGCTGCTGATGGCGCCCGGTGCTACGGGTGGTGTGCGTTGTATCTGAGTAGCCGAATTCGACTGCACTGAGCTTGTGTTTGCCGCATATCCTGACGAGCCCATAGCTTGTGCAGATTGCGAGTATCCGTATTGGAAGCGATCGCCGCCCAGCGCTCTCACCTCGTCGCTTCCCGCCATGCCATACGTGGGCCCTCCCTCGAAAGTCGGTATTCCTCTGAAGTCCAGCCACCATATCTCGTTTGTGCGCTCCATCTCCTCGCCCATACCACCGCTGACCCAGATCTTGCCGCCCCAGACCCAGCTGGAGTGGTCATAACGGGGTACGAAGCGCCAAGTGCGGCTCCATGTCCAGGTCTTGAGGTCCAAAAAGCACAAATCGTCCATCACGCCATTGTCATTGCCACTCATGCCGCCGCACACGAAAAGCTTGTCATCATGGATTACCGCCGAGTGCCGTGCTCTTCCTCTCGGTATGGGCCCATTGATGTCGGGCTGTGTCCAATGCGCCGTCTTGATGTCGAATATTACGACGTCGGACAGGTGTCTCCTATGTTCATTCTCTCCACCATACACCAGCAGCTTATCGCCTTGCCAGAGACAGGATGTGTGACCCATGCGCACACCTGGAATGTCGCCGTAGTTGTCCACCAGGCTCCATTGCCGCGCGGACAGGTTGAGCTTGAGGACGTGGTTGTAGACTTCGTCGGTGTATTGGTCGAAGCCTCCGAATGCGTATATCAGGTCATTGCCGACGTAGGTTACTGAGGCATTTACTAAACACGCTGGTCTCTGCCCTCTGCAATATCATGTCAGTATGCGCCTGAACCGTGGGGTGTTTGAGAGGACATACACGGTGGTGATGATCTTGGGCATATACGGCTCGCCGGTCCGCCGTCTGCTATTTTTATTGGGCGAGTTGGTCATGACATAGGTGCCGTTCGACATGGTCGACAGGCGAGAGCCAGAGTTGGAGGCCTGGGAGTTGGAGGCTCCGGCAGTGGTCGAGGGCGGAGGGAAGGGCGGAGGCGAGAAGGGTGGGGCGGATTGCAATGACCACGTGCCTCCTATCGCCATCCACGGCTATTTCATGGTGGACATATGCAGTTTCGTAGTTGAGAGAAATGCTGTCACATGCATGGACTCAGAGCTTGAGCCAGTTGCCAGAATATAATGTCGGCGACTTCGGCTCAAGTCGGTTCGAGCTGCCGAGCGAAATGACGCAGTCCCACGCTTGCGTTGCACGGGCAACAGTCTGCACATGTAAACTTCGAATTCGCGCCAGGAAGAATCTCTCCTTCTCTCACCCACACCCACAAATCAATCGAGCGAACAGCCTCTAGAAGGCTATCTAGCTCTCCCAAACATACCATCCACGGCATACTGCAAATATCTGCGATCATACTAACGGATCCCTTAACTGGTGAGCAGCACAAGTGACACACCAAACTCGCTAGCTGACAAGCATTCAGGGCCATCTACAGGAATAATCGACACCAACCATCAGCTTTACAACAGCAGATATGGCAACGACCTCAGTACAGACCCCCATCAAACGCCGTGATGGCATCTTCTCCACTCGCCTCGCTGGCGGTCGCATGCCTCTGACGCCCTCGCCCAAGACACCACGCACACAGCTGGTCCAAGATGCGGCACAGGAGAGCATCCACCACAGCAACGCAAATCTGATCTCGCGATTCTCGCGCTCGGTGTCCAAGACAAGCGTCAGGGACTCGCCCAAGTCAAACATTGCCGGCCGCGCATCACGCGACTCGCCCCGCCGGATAGACTTGGGTGCGTCTGACTTCTCACTGACTGGCACTGGTCCACGGCCAAGCACTGCTACATCAGCAAAGAACACACCTTCGCGTGTCAAGCGTGCAGGCTCTCAGCACAGGACTCCTAAGCGTTCGAGCAAGATCAACTACACCGCGGCAGACCGCTTCATCCCGAACCGCACTGCCAGCGAGGCCATCTCCACCGCTGGCGCAGCCGTCAAGCTCTCCGATAACGAGAAGACACCTGGACGCCGTCCAAAGTCGAGCGCATCTAATGATGGGTCGGCGGCACTTGCTGCGAGTGCCGCCAGCGCTTTCGACCTCGGCCGTCCACACTCCTCTTCTGACGCTACTGCGTCTCTCTCACTCGAAGGCTTGAGCCTGAACGACAACCGCGAGGATGACGAAGATGAGGCACCCAGGACCAAGGCTTCTCCAAACACTGTTGCGTACCAGCGATCCGTAGCGGAAGCCTGCGGTGTCAGCATCAAGCAACGCATCCTCGCCTTCAAGCCCGCCCCGCCGGAGTCGTCGCGTCCGATCGACCTCCGCTCACAATACAACCGCCCGCTCAAGCCAGCCGCAGCGGGTGCATCTCAGTTCCGTCGTCGCGTCCTCACCGCACCAGAGCGTGTCCTAGACGCGCCTGGTCTTGTCGACGACTACTACCTCAACCTTCTCGACTGGTCATCTGGCAACCAAGTCGCCATTGGCCTCGAGCGCAGCGTCTACATCTGGTCAGCCGAGTCCGGCTCAGTCCATTCCCTCCTCGAGTGCCCAGCAGACACTTACATCTCCTCCGTCAAATGGTCAGGTGACGGCGCCTACGTCGCTGCTGGTCTCGGTACCGGCGAGGTCCAGGTTTGGGACGTAGAGGAAGGCACCAAGCTCCGCTCCATGTACGGCCACGACACCCGCGTCTCGGTGATGGGCTGGAATAAGCACATCCTCTCCACCGGTGCTCGCTCAGGTGTCGTCTACAACCACGACGTCCGTGTTGCGCAACACAAGGTCGCTGAGCTCGTCTCGCATACGTCCGAGGTTTGCGGCTTGGAATGGCGAGCTGATGGCGCGCAACTGGCAACGGGTGGTAACGACAACTTAGTTTCAATCTGGGATGCCCGTCAACTCAACGCCCCCAAGTTCCAGAAGACCAACCACAAGGCCGCCATCAAGGCTCTGGCGTGGTGCCCATGGCAGAACAACCTCCTCGCCACCGGCGGTGGATCCCACGACAGGCACATCCACTTCTGGAACACCACCTCCGGTGCCCGCGTCAACTCCATCGACACCGGCTCGCAAGTCACTTCTCTCCGTTGGTCGCTCGCTTACAAGGAGCTCGTCTCGTCGTCGGGATTCCCAGACAACAGCTTGAGCATCTGGTCATACCCGACCCTGGTCAAGAACATCGAGATTCCGGCCCACGAGTCGAGAGTCCTGCACTCTGCTCTCAGCCCGGACGGTCAGATGCTCGCTACCGCCGCTGCTGACGAGAGCTTGAAGTTCTGGAAGGTGTTTGAGAAGAAGGCCGGCACTGCCAACTTGACTGCGGGTGGCAGCTCGACGGTTAAGGCTGGCCTGACCAAGGCTACCACAATTCGGTGAAGGAACCCTATGTTCCTATCTAGATTGTCGGCTTGGTTGTGGGTTGACTTAGCAATGGCGCTGGGGTGGTTTCTACTTGTCTCTTTCTGTCATGACTGGTTGGGTCAATACATTCTGGCGGCCCTGGGTCACGGTACGGCTTTCACATGAGCGTTGAGTAGACAGCGAATGTAGACACGACTGCAATGACACTCGTTCAGACAGACCCTCAGCCCTTGGTCAAGCTTATATCATGGCATTTGAGGCGAATTTCTGTTCGCGAGCTACGTATCAGCATATCTACCTACGTTGTTCATCAGTCGTAGCAAATATGCTCTCATATGCGGACCACATGTCTAGCGCCACAAAGGCTGCCGCATTGCAGGTGTGGCCTGTTTGGGTAGGCGATTTTTCGTCTGATGCATTTATAATATCCACCTCTGACCGCCCTTGTCGTAACCAATAACTTTCAGGTCGATGTTCAGGGAGCGAAGCATCATGTCCACCGTGAAAGACTAGAGCTAGAGTGTCAGTACGCCTCTCCAGTGCTTACAGTCAACTTTGGAAGAAAAACCTACATCATCATCCTTGCCCTCCTCCTGCCACACCTTGGGCCTCCCATCACCAACCTCCACATCCAGCCCCTGCCGATCCGGAGCATCCATAGCATCCATAGCCTCCTGTCGCAGCCTCCTTTTCTCCCTCTTGCGGAATTCCTGCTCCTCCTCCGGCAATTCCTCCCCCTGACTGTCAAACTCGCAGTCTGCATCATCCTCCACCACCTCCTCTTGCTGCCACGCAAATTCCCCCAGCCCATGCGCACGATCATACTTCTTCTTCTCGCTTTCGCGCCACGCCGCCACGCCGCCCATGCGGCACACGCGTTCTTTGACGATGCCGAAGAGCTCTTCGGCGGCTTGTTGAGAGCCGAGACGCCATTTGGTGGTTAGAGAGTCGAGCTCTGCGTCGCTGGTGGAGGAATTGATGTGCGCGGCTTGTTTGAGGACGTCAAGGTCGTTGCGGAGGGTTTTGATCTGCAGTTCGAGGGTGGTGAGGGCTTTCTGTGCGGCGAGTTCGGCGGGATCGGTGCGTTTCTTGGAAGTGGTTGATACTGGTTGCTTGCGGATTGGAGTGGATTTCGTGGTGAGTTGCTTCGGTTCGGAAGGGTCCGGATGCGTGGACTTGATGGTATGTGCCAGAGTGCTGGGTGTGTATGGTTGATTGACGAAATTACTTTTCTCACTCAGTGGCTGGCGTGGGGGTTTTGTACTTCGCAGTGGCGACACGAATGGCTTGAAGAGTGTTTGTGTCGCGTCATTGAGTCTGCGACGCTTGGTCCGTATCGCCGACGACATTATGTGGGCTTGTCGGTAGTGGTGCTATGTACATATAGACATGGAGGAATACGAGAAGGTAAGGCACGCGATCCGGAAGACGCGATTTGGAATCGCCGACGCGTCAGTGCTCCAGCGCACCTCCTTGGAAGCTGAACCACCTTCACCCAGCCAACTCTTTTAATTGAACCATGTACCATGTATGCCTGGAATCAGGGCCTTCGTGATGGCCATTTTGATACAATATAATAATAATAATAATAATAATAATAATAATGGAGGGATAAAACGAATTGCCAGGAGTGCGTCAAGGCGCCGCCGCCACCTCAGCCATCGGCCTTCCTACACCCTAAATTGCATCCTCATTGAATCTGCCCGACTTGTAAGATTCGCTGGTTCCGTGCGTTTGGTCGAAGCAGGGTGTGTCCCTGAGTACTGTGCTGACGCAATTTACAGCTTGACAGGTTTGACCACGGCGTGCCTGCAGACAGCTCACCATCCTACTCGTAAAGCACAAACCTACCTTAGTACCAGACGGCTAAGACGCCATGCTACATTGTTACAGTACCTCGCGGAATGAAGGACCTTGTGGGAAGGGTGCCTATCGCGCGCCCAATCACTTCCATGTATTTCACAGACATTCATCTTCGCAAAGACAGCCGAGCTTCCTTCTAGGTTGCTCGAGGATCACAGATACGCCAAGGATCAGAGACTCGATCAGATTACATTGCCTCAAGACTTGCCAAGAGCGGTCGGGCTAGGGACGCAATCGCCAAGTGTCCGGACCCCGACACTGCCGGAGCACAGCAGAGAACACCCTGGGAGAATGTCATGACAAACCACTCATGCTGCCATGCAGAAATAGGCTGTCTCGGCAGAACAAGGCTAAGCTCCAAGGGACCATCCTCTCAGGAACGGATGCGTGTTCACAACTTTCAAGGGAACAACGACTGTTCCTTCGCTCCATGATCTTTTTTGAGGCTTGAACTATCCAGACGTTCTCCTTCTTGGTCGAGAGAGATGGCCGACTCCCTCAACTTCTGTTTGCCGCTCATGGCTTCCCTCGTCCCAGCATTGACAAGGCGGAGCGTGCTACTTGGTATCGCTGCGCTTGTCCTCTCATCGCTCTTTCTACTTGCGACTTTTTCTCAGTACTCGGAAGTGCTCATTCCTTCGAGGCGAGCCTACCAGAATCGTCCGGCCGAATTACTTGATGATACGCTCAATACAACTCTTGGAGTGAGTCTCGAAGCCACAAGGTGATGGCTGCCATAGCTGACGCTCTTCTAGTTCCAAAAGATTTTCATTCTCAATCTGCCTAAAAGAACAGATCGCCGCGATAGAATTGCTATGGGCGCAGCTATGACAGGTCTGGAGTATGAGTTCCTGGAAGCTGCGTCCCAGGTGAACCTCCATGCGTTGCCACCAGGCGGCGAGAATCCTGAATTGAACATGCGCGATGCTCATTTTGGGAATTGGAGATCCCATATGGACGCGGCACTAAAGTTTGTTACGAGATCCGGCAGCTCACTCACGTGCTGACTGTGTACAGGATGGTGTCAGAAGGCATTTCCACTGCTCTAATCTTGGAAGACGACGCGGACTGGGACATTCGAATCAAGTCGCAGATGCGAGACTACGCAAGAGCTAGTCAACTCCTCATCCAACCCCTGAAAAACACGACGGATGAATACTTGGACCCTACTTACCCGCAGCCCTCAGAAAACGACAGGCCGGCTTCGTTTTTTGTTGGCAGGGACGACAATCTCACCGCCAAGGCTACCACATCGCCCTTTGGCGACGCGCACAGCTGGGACATGCACTGGTTTGGCCACTGTGGTGTCAGGTTTCCGTTCGCGGCGGATAAAGTACTGCCACTGGCTCGTGGGGTCATTTTGAACGACTCGACCGTTGCCAATCCTCGCCACCTCACCATGCAATTTGGAGACAGGCAACTGCTCGAACAATACCCGCCGCACACGCGCGTCGTTTCTCGCGGCTGGGGTGGTGTATGTACGCAAGCATACGCCCTTAGTAACGAAGGAGCTAAGAAGATACTGTGGGAGATGGGGCTCAAGGAGTTCAATGCGCCGACAGACCTCATGTTACGGCAAATGTGTGACGGTGTCGACGGTCGCCGCCAGATGACTTGTTATTTCCCTCAGCCTGCACTATTTTTGCAACATCGACCGCGGGGCAATGTGGCTCATGAGTCGTCGATAGAGGATGGCAAGAACTCGGGCTACGTTGAGAAAGCCGTCACCCCGAACTTGAGACTGAGTACGATGGTGAACTTGGAGAGGTTGGCTTTTGGTGACGAGGACCTCATCGATCAGTATGAGGATAATGAGGACGACTACAAGTATGATTGGAAAGAAGGCAAAGACCAGGACTACTGGAGATTTGGGGTCACCGATGTGGAAGAAGAAGGCGACAAGGGCGAGCAGGACAGCGAGAAGGAGGATGATCACAAGACGGATCATGACGGCGCGCACGAAGATGGCGATTCGGAGAAGAGCGAGCAAGGAAAGGGTGACAAGACGGACCATAAAGACGCGCACAAAGAGCCCAAGTCGAGGTTCGGTGATCTCTGGAAAGACGGCAAAGCAGAACGCACCGAGTAAAGGCAGACGGCGGCTTCGAGTACGGCGACTTGTGTAGGCGCGAATGGACACGGCGAGTCGGGTCCTGCACGGTGAGGCGGACCCCCGCTCAATACGAGACCGTTGCAATATACAGCACCAAGACAGACCATGTGCGATGAATTCCTTGGATGTACAATAACACACCGAAACACGAGCTCAGATGGGCGAACTGACAGCCCTGTTCGTCTCTCCGCAAACCCCATCGAGTTCCGTGATCAACCGGATTGACCACATAGACGACCGAGCACTCACACGAGCAGCACGCATTCTCTCCGACTCTGGCACAACTACCACATTTCTTGAATCCTCGCTTTCTCTGTGGACCGACTTTGTTTCCTCGGACGTGTCGCGGACAATGACGCTCCCTCTTGTAGAAATGTTTCCATCGCCAGCAAAATCCTCGCAGATGACCGACAATCGCTGCAGATCCAGTTTGGGTAGTGCGGCGGGAGGCGGGAATGGAGGAATCACCTCCATGGTCTCGTCGAGGCTGTGGCTTTGTATTCGTGGGGATGGTGCGGCGTTGAAGGTCTGGGATCGTTTTCGGCGCCGAGCGTGGCAGAGCAGCAGGGCAACGATCAGGATGATCAGCGGGATTGCTACGCAGGGCACGGTAATGGCGGCGATCCTGGCCGAATGTGATAGGGATCTTGTGCTGAGTGCGTGCTGCGCGGATTCTTGGAAGGGCGCATTGTTGGGTTCTGGGAGTGCTTCGTTCTGGATGGTAAATAGAGGTGCCATTTGTAATTTTTGATGGCTTTCGGAATGCTTCACGTGCGCGTATGCGTGCTGCACAGCTGCAATGTCGTGATTCGTATCAACCAGGCCCTAGGCGTCCGTAGAGCAACCGTAGAGATCGAAAGCAACACAATGGTACGTGTATTGTTCGAAGAGCGGCGTACTGGGACCACCTCAACAATTATGGTACCGCGAGGAGTCAAAAGGTGCAAAGCTACATCCCGTCATGTGGCAATACGACTGTCATTAAGAAAGCAAGAGGCGTTTGAGGCGGCCATCCGCACTGGGGTGCCACGAGCGGTTGCACAGTTCGCCCTCATCATGTTCGTGTCGAGCAGCTCTGTAATCCCTGAGTGGGTTTGTCTGGGGTCTGCCGCAGATGTGCGGAAGGTTTGTGGTTTGGACGTTCTAGGAATTTAAGGTATTGATTGTGAGACGAAGAGTGTTTGGAAGGAAATGCATAGGAGGAAGTTTGGCACGAGTCAGGCGTCCTTCTCGGTATCGATAGGTGTGTCAGCGTTTCGTCGTCGGGTTCGTACTTAACATTGAACACTCAGACCATCCCACGATTCTAAGAAGCAAGATGGAGCAATCACGCGCCCTCAATGCCCTGGCACCCTTCCTCGCCCTCGTCAAGTCAGCCACATCACCGCGAGCGGCCGCCGATCTGATCCACCAGGCGACTTCAGCCCCAAACACGTACGTCTTCGCCGAGCTGCTCCAGCAACCCAACATCCAGAACTTGGAGGGCAATGCGCAGTATGGCGCGTCCCACGAGCTTCTCAAGACATTCGCGTGGGGCACGTGCGAGAGCTACAAAGGTCAATCAATCAATCATCGCCGCCGCTTAGTGACTCTACCGCGGAGCTGACGCGAGATACAGCAACCCCCGACTTGCCGCAGCTCAGCGACGCGCAGTCGCTCAAGCTCCGCCTCCTCTCCCTCCTGACCATCGCCTCGCAGAAGCAGCAATCCGCCAGCTCCGGGTGCAATCTCAGCTACGCCTCCCTCCAGCGCCGTCTCGATCTTGCCTCGTCCCTCGATCTCGAGCACCTCATCACCCAAGCCATCTACTCCGACCTCATCTCCGCAACGCTCAATCCCGCAGCACAAATCGTCGTTATTACATCCGTGGCTCCGCTCCGCGATCTCGCTCCCGGCAGCGTCGACGACATGATTGCCGAGCTCGCAGCCTGGTCTGGTCGCTGCGACTCCGCCCTCGCGGATCTCGAGGCTGAGATTGCCAAGATCAAGTCGGATGCGAGAAAGCGGGCGATGAGGGAGCAGCGGACGGAGAAGCAGGTCAGGGCTGTCACGGACGAGCCTAAGAGTGGTGGAGCCGGTGGTGGGTTGGGACTTGGTGGGCTTGGGAGTCTGGCAGGTATGGGCGGGAAGAGTGGGCATAATACGAGGGGTGCGGGGAAGAAGCCGGACCTTACTGAGGAAGGGGATGATGAGGATGCGATGGACGTGGATGGTGGAGAAGGAGCGGGCAGGCGGAAGAGCAATGTCGGGAAGTTTGTTGATAAGTTGAGTCGGAAGGGGAGTAAGTGAGCTCGCGGGACCTCAGCAGCAGGCATGAGATGTGCTGCAATAGACCTCAGAGCAGGTTCGCTGAGCAGAGCCTTGAAGTGCCGGCTTAACATCCGGAGCGCAGGTATGGCTACAGAACGACGATTACGATGCATGATGAGACCTTTATTCCATTGACCTGCAGCGCAAGGGCAGCGAAGCCATCGCTGAAGCAGAAGAATTCGACTCACTTTTACGCTGACGATCCATTAACGCAACGCGTAGTACATGTAGTAAAGATCTCCAGACAGTTGCCTCTGGAAGTACTATCCAATGGGTCACCGCTCCAGCACCCAGACGGCCAGTGCTGGAGGGTGTCCGCGACAAGTTGATGACTGATGTAGAGGACTTGAGGTCACAGCTACGAATACAGAACGCAGGATAACGTGCGGCCACCACACCTGCACCAACCAGGCATCCAAAATTCCAGCATCAAGCACCACAGTCCAAGCCAAGGCACCCTAGCATCGCACCGGCTTCACCTCCCGAGCCAGGCAGTGCGATGACACATTCCATCACCAACGCGGCGTGGGAATAGCCTGCTTATGGACCTCGCATTCCGAGTTCGTCGAGCAGTAAAGCGGGCCTTTTTTACCCTCACGCGTGCACTTCCCGCACCCTACTTGTCCTCCCTAATAGACAAGTCACGTCACGTCAGATTGTTGAGCGCTTCACCATCGAAAATCGCGAGATGCTTAGGTGTGTAGGCGTCGTATCCTGCTTACCTTGCATCTGCAGTCGTAAGTGCAGAAGTCGTTGAAATGGGGGTAGGGCGGCCTGGGTCTGGGGGCGCAGGAATCGATGCAGCAGTCGTCACGGGTCTCGTGCTTTGGGAAGTCGCCAAATGATGTGACGTGGGTGGTGAGGTAGGCTAAGGCGAGGAGGAGGTGTGTGATGCGTGTTGATGGCATTGCGGGAGGGAGGGAAGTGTTTGAGGTCTTCCTTTGGGTGAATGAATAGAGGTTGGAACTCTTTTCGATGCAGGAGGTCGAGGTGTCTTGAGCAGCTTGACTGAAATTCTGAAAATGAAAAGCAGACGTACTTGAGGCAGCTTGCTCTGCCCTTCTTTATACACATACATAGGCCGTCCCAGTCATGTCGGCGCGTGCGATCAGCAGCTCGATCGAGGCATCTAGACTTCTGGCTCGTCCGTCGGCAACTGGACAACCTTTCTGTTCTCCTGGGATGAGCTTTGCGATAGCTAGGCTCACCTCTCCCTCCAGCCTGTCTCGCGAAGCTCATCCCCCATAAGCTTAATGATAAGCATTGCCGATGGAAGCATTAGACTCTACAGCTATAAACTTAGCTACTTATCTCTCACGTAGCCGAGTATCTGACCGTTCTTTGATCTATCTACCTTTGTACACATGTCGCCTGTTGCCATCGCGTGCCTTGCTCGGTGTGCGGATGAGGCATATCAACCCGCGGTGGATGCCGGGCTTGCGTATATCGATGGGTGGATCGTGATGGAGATCCTGGACCTTGCTGTACTCTACCTGCTTTGTACATCCGTATGTGGCTGGGCAAAAGGTGCACCTTCACCAGCAACCTGCTAACAAAGGTCTCGTATCGCGGCTCGGGCGTTAATAGACAACACACCTTTATAAGGTCATTTAGCAGATCTACAAGAACAAGACGTGTAGCTATTTAGTACTATCTGTATAAGACTATAATATTAAAAGAATGAACTATAGCACTATAGATTAGGATAAGGACAGGAGCAATTTAATATCTAACCTCCGCACGTAGTAGCCTAGAGGACGTCGGCAATTGCAGGTAGTCTAGGATGTTCCTATAGGGAGCCTTGTTATATACAACTATAGAGGTTGATTGAGGGTTAGGCCAGCTTGAAGGTATTGAAGATCGACAGAAGCCTAGGAGTGCCTTGTAAATGATTGCAACTAGGTACCTTATTGTAGAGGAGGGGAAGATAAGCATTCAGGTAGTAGTATCGCAGAAGAGGTGAATAGTGCCTACGCCGACAAAGTCCACATGAGAGGGCATATGAACACGCGCTCGTCTCACTTCTTCTACTACATTGTGCCGAACTATCCTACTTTCTTATCGAGCAAAGATCGATCAACCTACTCGCAATGAAAGCCGCGATCTCGACAGTCGTTCTTGCTCTTACCCTATCCTTGCCATTTCAGAAGGTGTCTGCAGGTTATTATGTCATCGGCGCCCCGTGCTGCCAAGTACATGCAGCCTTCTGCGACGCCCATGGCTATGGAGGCTGTGCCAGTCTTGACGGCGAGTTGTGCGTCAACGAGTTTGACGTCCAGACCTGCATCAACGATTGTGCGAATTACTTTGAGGCGAGGCAATTTGCGGGCGCCATTTACACAGCCACACCTGCCAAGTAAGTAGACTTATCGTGCGCGACCGATTGCTGATCCGTAGAACGAAGGCTGACTGCCAGTATAGCAGCAAGTATCATGGTATATGCGTTTGCGCCAACTTGGATCCCTATAATGGCAAGAAGTGCTAGTCACATCTGCGCACGACATTCACGCTGCGACCATATCGGTGAAGGGTGCGAGAGTCCCGTCCACAGTCACCACATCCCATCTTAGCCACCGCATCTTGGGTCACATTCCGCGCGGGGGTTCGCAGGATTGGTGGCAGGACTAAGCCGACCGCCGTCCTGCAAGTAGCCTATTGATCTTGTACCATTATGTTCTGGCTCCTCAAGGAACCGGCAGATGCTAGTCAGCACCGTGAGCTGAGGTCCACGTCGATATGTTTCATTAATTTGAAAAAGGCGTCAGGTGGTGTGTCTGTTTTGCTGCAATGAATCTAGACGAATGTATGGATTTATGATCTACGACTACTTAAGATCGTGTCAGCGAGTCTTGCCCGTCAACATTAACTAATACGGATTCCACTTTGTACTATGAGCCATCCTAATTTCTCCTGCTCCGCTTGGTTGCAGCATATTAACGCGGAGGTCAAGGTTTGCAGTGCCTTTCGAGGAGACAGGAATGAGAACGAGTCTACGCGAGTAAAGGAACGAAGATCTCTAACACCCGGTTTGTCTAAGATGGAAATCGTTAATATCTCTTTGGCCGCCAAGGATGCAGACACGGCTTCGATCTAGTCTTACCGCCCTGTCGATGCGGTGCTGGAGTTGCTACTAGCAGCTGCTGTTAACAGTACCTACCTTTAAAGGAGTACTAAGAGCTCTGCGACTTAAGTGGAAGTTTCGGCTTAATAGGGTTAGTCTCCACTGCAAGTTTTGCGGCAGTCATAGGATATCATAGGCAGCGACTGAACCATTGAGGGCGAGCTAACGAATGAACGGGAAGACGTCGTTCAGATGCTCGAGCTGTTGAAGCCAGGATTTCTTAGTAGAGTGACAGACTTGGACTCGAGGAGTGGAGAGGAGGAGAAGGTAGGGCTAGAGGGAGTAGAAGCAGATGGCTGGTAATCGGCGCGGATGAGGGGTAGGTAGGTGAGAGGAAAGAGGATTCTTGGTGTAGAGGTAAGTGCCACTGTTTCGATTGATCAGGCAGTCGATTGGTCGGTCGGGCTGAGATAGGTTCGGGCTTTCAGTGACTCGTCTTTATGGGCGGGGGCAGTGCAATTCACTTGCTGTGTTCAACCTGGATATCTGAGCCTTAATCATTGCTCGGGCTGCAAGACCTAACCTTTCACCACGATCGCTTTCAGTTTCGTTTCGTGGACGTCCCGCAGTACCCGTGATATCTTGGCTGGCGGTGGCATTGCTCGATGGATATGGCTCGGCGACTCTAACTTCATTGGAAGGTCGTCTTACTCACGACTTGGTCACTTGGAGTCTCTTAGCTCGCTCTGAAAGGCAGCTTGAAGAAGCATTTTGAGCATTTTGACCGTCGTACATTGTGGCGCACTCATTTTCATTGACTGTCTGCTGCGACCGCCTTGGCAACTTCCCTCTTTCAGCCAAATCGCATGCAGCACCATATTTGTAGCGCTCGGTGTACTAGACTATGCACGCGATGCTACTCTTGTAGTACTCCTGAACCTTGGCAGCGCCATACTTGCTACCCTCGGCTGCAGTCCTAAATCTGCGATACTCTAAACGTTCACATGACAATGGAGGTGCTCGAGTTCCATTATGGTGGTCCTCCGCCGGAGCTCAAAGCCACCTCACCTTCTACGCATAGTACGGCTTTGAGAAATTTGCTGGGATCGCGTGCTGCACACCATTCAACTGAAGTGAAAACACAGGTTCAGACTTGCGTTCGGGGTCTCATGCATGTAGGCTGGACTCGACCCTGCCAACAGCAAAATAGCCTTCGACTACCCCTTGGCCTGCTTAGATGACAGCACCGTCGGACCCGGCAAATAACATGCAGCCTTGGTCGAATCATGCGCAGTCTGATCCGAGCAGTCCTCACTGTGCGCTCGGTCTCAGCAGCCGATATCGCGTATCGTTTCGGATACGGTGGCTAGCAGCCCGACCTACTCCGCCACCGCCGTATGGAAACACCAACTGTCTGTGACAGCTCACTTCACTGACAAGCCTGCCTTCAATCATATCTGCCTACACTTCTGAGAATGATGGAGGCATCCAGGCCCAAAGCAGAGAATGTCAAACCTCTGACAACTTGCAAGACCAGCAAATTGATAATGATAGTAGTGGTGAGGTTGCGCCTTCCGTCAAGAAAATCGTCCGCCTGCCGTGTCCAGAATTTGTATTCGCCAAAATCAATGCGACAGCCTATGATGACTAGAAGGGCAAAGGTAGCGAGTCCCGCGATCGTAGGCCTCGCATGTTCTGGATTGTCCTGCAAGCTTGGGCCGAGGAGTAGGATCGTCGCGTTTGTCGCTGCAGCGCCGAGCA
This sequence comes from Teratosphaeria nubilosa, assembly GCA_010093825.1. NCBI lineage: Eukaryota > Fungi > Ascomycota > Dothideomycetes > Mycosphaerellales > Teratosphaeriaceae > Teratosphaeria > Teratosphaeria nubilosa. The sequence goes on from ML995827.1 coordinate 226,959, forward strand.
CTGAACATAGTCCAGCAAGTGTCCCGACCACCTTGGTGTACTGGTATACCTCCTCGAACGCCGCTTTGTTGGCATTTTCTCCAGTCGACATTGACGCAATCTGCATTGCATGCATCTTGCGCTCCGCGTCTCCATTGGGTAGTGCCAATCCTATTGCCTATGGGATACAGGGACTTGGAGTCAGGCTCAGCAAGACGGCGAAAGGAGGCATTGACAAGACTGATATTCCCCAAATGGCCAGTGGCTCGAGAAGCGCGTACGCGACGACCGGAAGCAGAGTGACGGACCATCGCTTCGGAACTCTCTGGGCTGTCACTGGTCGGAACGGCAGGAGTATCCATGGATTCAAGATGCAGATAGTCAAGTTGAGGGCGTTCATGACCTTCAGCGCGAGCTCGAAACTAGCAAGTAGCAGTGCGGCCGCCATTGCTAAGTAATTTCGGGTACTTTCCAGGACTAGTCAGCGTGTGTTATGAGGCGAGAGTGGCAAGTCGCCCAGCGCTTGCACAGAGCGAGATCAAGACCGTAGCTCCAGCTGCGTTGCTGCGTGCGTTGCGTTGCTCAGAGCAAGAAAGAGCTTGGCTTCATATCTTAACCATTCTTGACGACGGTCAGCACTCTAAGTGACGGATGAAGATCTGCCGCAGCGTTTGCAATCTGTGGGCTTAGCAGGCGCTACGATGCTCCTGTCGTAACGTTAACGCAAGGGGTATGGAGGTAATGTCGCCAGCTTGACATCGGCATACATGTATGCACGCCCGCGCCCGGAGATGCCATAAGAGGGCGCCGTAGGAGGGAATCTCTCCTTATTACGACTATAAGTCAGCGCAAGATGTCATGATGGACCTGTACAATGAGGCCTCGACGATCCAGGCCGAAGTTGACATTGCGCCGTATTTCTGGCTCGAAGACGGCGCCTTGCAGCAAGCACTGGGCAACTTTGACCTAGAACTGTTTTGTCGACGAAGCAATGGGACACAGTACTGTGACCTCGATGGAGCTGTACAAACTCAGCTGTGGACACGCCTTGGATGATGGAAGATGCAGTAGGATCGATATTCATTTTCTGGTTGGATAGTATACGTGACTGTCTTGGTCCGACGAAAGTGCCAATTTTGGCGATGGATTCAACGTGCCGCATCTTATCTGACTGTTCATCCAAGTGATGGCGAGTCTGGCTCGTTTCCAACTGGCTCGTCTCGCATTCCGAAGCAGCATCACCAACTACATGTACTTTGACTTTCACGGCGCCAGCGACATCATTGTCCAGCTACACCAGTATCTCTAGGCGGATCACGGCGGCTATTGCTGCTGCATAAGTCTTGGCATGGCGCAATGGGTCTGGCCGTCTGAGAGAGGCTGACTCGCAGAACTGCTGTAGCCTGGCTGCCCAGTCTCCCTGGTGATAGAAAGGCTTGCCCTGTGAGCAATGTGACGATTGGTCTCAGACCATTCCTCATCATCAGAAGATCCTTGTGAGGCTGGGCTTGACCCACTGAACCTGTTTGCAATCTCTGCCTTTCGCATTCACCCATCGCCTTATGCGATCACGGTTCCAGCCTGCAAAATATCTTAGCTCGTCGGAGGTCCAAGGAGATGCCTTCTCCTCATCCGATCTCCACATCTCGATTCCGGGCGACTTGGCTTGGCCCAAGCGGAATGCTGGGCTCAATTGGCACGAGCGCAGGTGGTAGGTCCATTGGAAGCAGTTTGGATCAGCCGCGCAGGCTCTGCCGCATGCGTTGAATGATGCGTGGGCACTCCGAGCAGACGCTTGATAACCACGCCAGTCACTGTTTACCCAGTCTTCGCGAGCAGTAAGCTCAGTAAGGTTGAGATAGTCAACGAAATCGGCATACAGCAAGGGTCTTGTGGTATCGCGACGACTCTCTTCCCAGCGTCTTAGTCCTGCCATGTCGACAAGGGAGTTCTTGTGCATGGTAATGACGGGCTGACACCAGTAGTCATCACCAAAGGGGATGCCGTGTACGGGATGCGGCTGTATCATTGGCCAGAGTCCGCTCAAGCTAGTCCTCGCATCTTCGTGCAGCGCCAGTCCGAGGACCGAATCGCCGCAGCTATCACTCTCCATCTGTCCTTCCCACCGCTCGCTGAGCTTCGAGCCGAGAAAGACTCCTTGGGCATTGAAGTCGTGTTGAACCAGTCGGCGCATCGCCTCGCGCGACAAGATATACCCGGCTCCTCCGTACGCCATCCAAGTGTCTCGGGCGCCAGGCGCAGGGGACCCGAGATACCAGGCGTGATTAGGAGCAAGGTTGCTGAGCAGTCGGAACAGGTTGTCCCAAACAATGTACGTATCATCTTCGAAAAAGACGTACCATCGCTTTTCAGGCCGCATGCGCCAGGTGCGGGAGATTTGAGGCAGAAACTTGAACTTGTCAGATCGCCAGCCTTGGACGTCTGCTTGGGCTAGGCTCTCAAAAGAAAGCGTGTCATTGCCTGCTAGTGCCTTCTGAATTCGATAGCCACGCAGTACTTCATTGGCGTTGATGAAGTCGGTACGAAGGTCCGATAAAACATCGCTGACCTGGTGGCCGTTGATTCTTTCGTCCAGATCAGAAGAGATGAGAAGAGAATCCCCTAGACAAGCTGACACAGTCTCGAGATGAGGTCGTAGACGCGCTTCAAGAACGGCATGTCCTGTTTTGAGGACTGGTTGGATGTCTCGCAGAAGGTGTGTCGGAAATGCGTTGCAAAGATCTTGTACGCTTTTACCGTCTACAGGCTGCTTGACGGGCCTGAATTGGGATCGCGTGTCCCACTTGTAGAACTCCGATTCCGTCTCATCGTATAAAGAAGGACGACCGTTGAACCTGCTGCGGATACCTGAGAGCGTGGTCTGGACAATGTTTGGGTCCAAATTCTTGAATGAAAAGATAGACAAAAGCAGTAACACCGCACATGCGGTGGCGACGTAGCGCAATCTTCTCCTGTCTGTTGACCACATGGTCATGTGAGGTTCACAGTACAACTTCATCTTACCTTCCGTGCTATGCTGAGAGAAAGTTGCGGGAGTATGGTCCTGTACCTGCTAGAGTTGATTTTCAAGAATTTGATGCGGTTGACGTTGATAACATAGCTGTGAATGTTTGGTCTTCTAAGCGAGCTTACCAGGTACCGAGAAAGATCCAGCACGGCTTGCAGATGATCCACCAACTCGGAGATGTACGGCACGGACAGTAGTGCAGAGCGACGCCGATGGCCGTAGGCGCCGACATTTAAGAGGCCTTTGAGATATGTGTATGCCATGTCGCCGCACAGCAATTGAGATCCTCTCCTACCAGCATTCAGTCAGATACCTATAAAAGCCAGGTCCGCAATCATGAAGACGACCCGTCCTCTATGGTAAGGAGCTCGTGCATATGTCCATCCGAGTCGTGGCCGAAGCTGGACACGGCGTAAGGGATGACCTTGGATGCGCCGTGATATGCTCATGACAACGTCGATGCATGTAGGACTCCAGCCATTCGACCCAGAATAAGAATGCTACTGTGGAGTCGGCACGTGCTAGCGCGTCTCAAGAAGCTTTGACCAGTGGCCTTGGCACAACGATCGGTCGTCATGTGGAAGTTGCGCATCGGTTTGCGACAAATCGTAGAGCACAAGCACAATGACGAGTAGCGAACAGATATTGGCCCAGGCGGCGGAGAACGGGTCAATCGACATGTACGCGGAATTGCGACAACGCGCAACGAGATCTGCTGACCAGCAACAGCTCCGAGTGGCCTCATGTGCTCGAAGACCTGCTGAAACGGCTCCGCGATGTATGCATGCATGTATACTTGCCTGAGACACAGCGAACGCTGACAGGTACAGATTGTGTACAATGACTTTCCACTCCCATCCGTGCCCCTGCCGTCGCCGCTACCTGCCTCGGCCATCGACCCAGAAGTCGTCGCCTCCCCCCCTCCCGCCCACCCTGCCGCCCAGCCAGAAGCCCAGCACCAAGGCCCGCCAGGCCCAGCATACAGCAACGAGCCGCCGCCCGACAGCCAGAGCAGCACAAAGGAGAATGACGCGCCTGCCAGTGCGGCAGCCCCGCGACCGTCGCGTGCCGGCTTCCAGCTCAATCACGACCAACAGCCGCCCGACGGCATACCGAACACGCCAGGCACGCTGCCTCCAGACCTCCTGAGCATGTACCAGTCATGCGCTCGCATACTCGAAGAAGATTTCATGAAAAGCCCACCATACACGATTCAACGAGTAGCCGAGCTGGTCCTCCATCCGAAGAAGCATTACCGGTTCCTGCCCCAGTATCTGCGAGCACTAGATCGTGTGGTGTCCGTCGGCTCGCCCGTAACTGACTTCCCGCTGCCCACCCAAAGCGCCACTACTAATGGCAGTTTCCTGGTCAACGGCGATAGCCACAGCAATACCATCACGGAGCGCGATGGGTTGGGCAGTGACGAGAGTCTAGGCGGAGCTTTGCTGACGCCCATACCATGGCTGAGAAACAAGAACAACCCACTGGCCGGCAATGGCACAGCAGGAAGTCAAGAGGGAGAGCTTCACAGCGAAAGCACGGAAACCATAGAAGGTCCGAACGGTGCTGGGAGCATTGAGACTGTGTCCGTTACGGTCAACGGCATATCCTCTGCTAATACAACCATCCCACAGTCGAACTCTACGCCGGCATCCCCGACGCTCTCGGAGCAGTCAGATGCTAGTACCTCCAGTACTGAGAGCATTTCGGGCCAACAAGATGCTGTCACCCAAGGCGAGCTGTTACGACAAGAACAAATACATGGTGTGGTCCCTATCAATCAGATGGTCCCGCGCAGAGCGCTGATTTCCGGAGGTGCGGTTGCTGCTGGCAGGAGCGAGTCAACGACCTCATCGCAGGTAACAAGCACGGCGCAAAACGAAGATACCGAGATGGAGGAGAAACCCGAAGAAACCCCACACGTCAGAGGTCCAGAAGAGATCGGAATGGCTGATATGGGCCCGCAGAGCAAAGCGCTCGGTGGTCGTAAGCTGGACATGGAAGCTGCAGCAGGCAGGGCGAAGAGCCCCCCTAACCAGCAGGCTCCGGCGCAGGTCGGCTCATCGCCGGTGACCACGCAAGAACAGCGGCCTGACGGTCCGCCCAGGGCTCAGGTCGCTGAGGAAACGGCCAGACAAGCCGCCCAAGATGACGCCGGTCAACCCGGCAAAGATCCGCAAGATGTAGAAAAGGAGGTCGAGAAGCTGAAAGAGGCTATGATTGAGGAGAAGAAGGACGAGGCAAAGGATGCCGATGGCGATGTTGTCCTGGCAGATGTGGATGGGAGATCAGAAGAGGAAGCGGCTCATTCAGAGGCCACTGGTGATTTGAGTGGACAGGATGCTAGTGATGCCACGACTTTATGATGACACGAAGACAATCGCGATGCGTACCCTCCTAAAACAGAACGCAATATGTAGATTTGAAGTTGAGCGGCGTCGTGCAGTCACGGCTCAGCGCGTCTGACACGTGAAAGTCGGCTCAACGGCACGCGCGTGTGTCTTCGAATTTCTTCTCGAATCTGTCAGTGTTTTGTCCTCCTGCTTGCACAACATGGTTCTCAATTCACTACAGCAGAACGTCCCTCGACGGGACACCCTGGCTGAAACAGACATTGTGAGACATCGACATGGGACCGACATATATCAGCGCACCTGCATTCATCATGGCATGGGCGTTTGCCAAGAGACCTGCGTTTGCACGCGCTACCATTGACGACATGGCGATGGGCACGATTGCTTCACCACGACCTAGAACATCGACACAGAACGATCAAACGCTAGACGAGTCCACAGATCAGACGCCGTTCCTGCAAGACACCTCCGACAGAGCCTCTTCCGATGCGCCAAAACTTGAAAGCAACTTCGACGTGGAGAACGAGAGCACTCGCCAGCACCAGCACGCACGCATTAACAAGCGCAGCCGTCTCCACGACTGTGCTTCCTCGCCAATCTGGCTCATCAGCACTCTCGTCCTCCTTACCATCATCATCGCACAAAACATCCTCGCCACCCACTACGCAAGCTACGAACATGGATTCTCGACCGACATCTCGGCCCTCAAGCCCGCGCTCAAGATGCAGAAGACGCGCTTCAAGTCCGCCATCCGCGATCTCCCCAACGCGACCATGCACGTTCCTGAGCCAGCACTCGACAGCAACGGTCGTCATTTCACGGGCCCACCTTCCGACGAAATCGACGCTGCATGGGACGATCTGATCTCCGGCCGCTACGAGCGCTTCACCGACTCCGAAGTCGCGTGGCTCAACTCGGATGCTGGTCTCGCTGCCGTCGTCCCTATCGATGAGCCGCAGGCCGAGTGGATGCGTGGTGAAGCTGGTGTCTATGGTGGACCGGACATGCTGCACTCGCTGCACTGCCTGAATGGTTTGCGCAAGCATTTCGACTACGATTACTATGCTGAGAGGAAGATGCTCATGGCGGGTGACCAGGCGGAGAGGATGCATGTCGAGCATTGCATTGAGCAGTTGAGGCAGGCGGTGTTGTGTCATGGGGACGTCACGCCGGTGACCCTGAAGCCGGTGTACAGCGACGATAGGTTGGTTGCGTTGTTGGGGCAGACGGAGAGGGAGCATACTTGTCGGGATGGGGAGGCGATTGTGGAGGAGTGGAGGAGGCAGAGAGAGGGGAGAGGTTATGCGGGAGAGTAGGGGTGGAATCTGATCCTGGGGCTGGAGGCAGATGTCTCCGGTGCGCGACGAGACGCTTGGTTATTCCCTGCAAGCTCCTGCGGTGAATCGTACCGCGAGCGCGATCTAGCGACTGCATCGAGGAGATGATGCTAGACTTGCATGACACCAGAGAAACGATCAATGTATGACTTTTCAACATTCTCTGTTGATATGAGCAAAATGCTGACCACGAAAAGCGCCATGCCCGACATGAATAGAATCCCAATGATACAGATTCTGACACTTGAACAGTCGCATCGTGTGGTCGATCCGGTCTCTCCCATCTAGGCATCGACAGCGACAGCCCTTCACATCCTTGACTAACTGACACCCGTCCTCCGGAAGTTGCCCTTGACTGCCATCAATCCCTCGTTAACGTTGTGTAGTTGAAACGATTTCCAAAAAAGATACCGCCATGCGCAGCTCTGTTTTCGTCAAGTGCCGGCGCCCTAGGATATTCTTCGCCCTAACAAACTGCTGCTAACTCCATTCGCCCGAAACAAGCCGCTGCTCACCTTTCAGAGCCATGATGCGACCCCTCGACGTCTCCGAGATGACACGCATCCCAGGTATCATACTCAGATCATGCGTGCTGGGCGACAAATCGACCAGAAAAGCCCTATGGCATATGCTTTCTTCGTCGTCAAGGTACGACACTTCCACTCAGCACGAATGGTCAGAGACGCTGAAAATTGTGCATTGAGCCATGCCTGCGGCTGTCGACCCATGAAAATGAGAGTATCCTGGTAACCAAAGAGAACATCCTGCATCATCTTTTTTTTTCCAGACGCCATTGGAAAGCCCAAAATCGAATTCATGTGCCCAGCAGCCCTTGGAATCCGCATGTTTTCGACCACCACCGAGCATCCTGATGGTACAAGACTAGAGCCTCGCCATGGACTAGGCGACAAACGCAGAGTAATGCAGGTGATGGAGGCAATGATGCAGAAGATCTTCTTCGCCTTCTGTGTTGCTTGTTGTGAAGGCCAACTCGTAGACTTCGTTCTCAGCTTCGTGACTTCTCCTGCAACCTGCTTTGATAGTCCGCGCATGGCGGTCCACACAATCCAATCAATCGAACCCTGTCAATTGGAATCGGACACGAAAAGAAACCAACGTACATACTTCCCTTCTACCTCTACCCAAAACAGCAAAAGGGAACGCTCGCCAACATCGGATCACCCGCCACCACGCCCTCTTTCGAAGACTAGACTCCTTAGGAGCCTGCAAATCGTAGTATTTCAACTACAACAACCCGCCAGCATAGACCAAGACCATCTCCATCTTAGCAAGTCTAGACTCATTGAATTTGGAGTCTAGCCTTGCTCTAGAGATGCGGTACTGACTCTTGATTCCGACGACAGCTAGAGCGCTCCCTTTTTGTTCTGTCTGTCTTCTCGGCAGTGTAGTGGGGGAGGCAGAGCGCACTACTAGCCTGTTAGCTTGGGTTCGAATGTGAAGATTTTTAGGGGTTATTAGAGGGAGGTGTGGTTAACCACTAGGTTATGGGTGCTTACCGCGATTGCGTACTTGCTGTTGCTTGGGGAGTGGGAAAGATGTTTGTGGTTATATATGGTAATTAAGAGAGCCGGGGAGGAGCCACAAGGCAGTCGGGTATCTGTCGCTGCTCGAGTCCTAGTGAGCCATGCTGCCTTCTGAACACTGTTTCATTGCGACACGTCCTAGTTGCTGGATCCTCTACGATTTAATGCTATGGCAGATAAGGGCAGCAAACCATTTCTGTAGGCGCATGACACTAGGCAGAAACTTCTCGAACGAGCGCTCTAGGCCCTGCTTTGTCCCAGGAAATTGTACACTGTTGGACCTATACGGCAGCCCGCGGCCAGCTTTGACGCCTTGAATTTATGAAAGACTGCAGTTGGAATGCTATTCATTATCCACTACTTTTGCTGTTCTCCGTGGCATCTTCTGGCGGTTTCTCTTGAGCATGTTCCTCGTCTGGATTCTCACTGGACTCGGAAAACCACTGATCCTTCCTGATTGCCCTCTGCTTCCAGATGCTGCCCCCAGTCCAGATCACGGTCGGTATCGCAGTGACGATACTAAGTATGCCGAGTATCAGAACAGTCACATTCCAGCCAGCGCGCTCTCTAATCAGTCCGAGCAATGGCCCGACCAGACAGCCTCCAGCCCAGGCCATATTGAACAGACTATATGCTTGCGCATACGCTCCATTCCGTCCAAAGAACCCAGGATGCCGCCGTCTCGCCTTGGCGTCAACGGCGTATGTAATCTCGGCCATCATGGGGGTGATTACTAACGTTAGACCAACGCCAATGAGTAAGAGGAATGCGCAGAGCATTACCTTTTGCGACAGGTTGTTTTTATGAACTAGCCGCAAAAGAATGAGAAAGGGTGTCGACAAAACGAATCCAGCGGTGGCAAACCAGCGAGGTCCGAGCTTGTCGCTGTAGTTGCCAATGAGTGGACCGACGAAGGAGGCAACCTAGGCAGAAGGTCAGTATGAATCAACTTCTTACGGTATAACTCCGTCCATTGCTTTACTCACGACGATGGGCAAGAATATAAGACCTGCTCCTAGGGATGTCCAGTGGAAAGTGTCTCGTACGTAGAGCGGCAATATTGAGTCGAAGGCAGTGAGAAGTGACGCTTGCATGAGCGATGCCCACAAAGCATTCAGAAGCCGCCGCGATGACAAAAGGTATATGACCGGTGGGAAACGCGTATGCCTTATTGGCGGCTGCGTGGGCTCCAATGACTCCGGGGCAGCTGATGGCTCCGAATGCTTTTCTGTTGCCGCGAGGTCAGATGCTAGCACTGCTTCCGGTTTCGAGTCTGAGGACGGGGCGTCGTTGTCGCCAGTTTCTCGAAATTGGTTGTTTCCGGCATCACCATGAGTCTCAATCTTTTGCTCCTCGACAGGAGCGACTTTCGGCAGCCATCGCACTGCGATCTTTCTCTCAACCATTGCGAGCCGCAGAATGATGTCCAAACCTATCAACCCAAAAGCCATCGCAAATACAGCATAGTAACCAGCTTTGTCGAACACTATACCACCCAACAATGGTGCCAAAAGAATCGCCAGACTCATGCCCAGACCTACATAGCCCATAGCCTGCCCAACCTCATCTGAGCCCACTGTATCGACTAGCAATGCCCTAGTGGTGGATGAAGGTCAGTATGAATCAAAGTTCCGGGATAGTTTCTTCCCATTTCTGCACTTACAGACCAACGACCCACACCACGGCCGCACTGATACCCTGCAGTACCCGGCCGCCCGCCAAAACACCTATACTGTTCCCCACACACAACATCACTGTACTCCCAGCCAGCGCCAGCAATCCTCCGAGCAACGGAGCACGCCGTGACTCAGTCTTATCAGCCAGCCATCCGAAGAAAGGCGAAGCTGCCAGAAGCGCTGCTCCATAAACGGCCAGGAAGACCGAGATCCATGTCTGCACCGAGGCGGGATCGACTCCAGAGCGGGATGTCAGAGCAAAGGGAAGGACAGGCACTACTATGCCGTAGAGAAAGATGTCTGTGAAGATTGCTATGGCGATAGTGCTGATGATGAAGGTCTTCGAGCTGCGGATCTCCAGGAAGACCGGCGCTCTTGTTGGTGAGCCGGTAAGCCAGGCGAACATGGTGTATTGAACTCGCTCGGGTCCATGGGCTAAGAAGTACAACAGCCGCACAAGAGGGAACGATGCTTACCTCTGGTACTAAATACTTTGGACCGCCCGCCGCCAAGCTGTCGGCAGGTTAAGACTAATTGATGCATGCCAGACACGCGAGCCTGCCTGCATTTCAAGAGGCGAACATGAGGTCACCAGAAAAAGCTGAACTCCGCACTCCGCACCTACACTCACTTACTGTTGGACAAGAGCATTTTCGCATTTTATCTTCTACCCGAGTCTCTAGAGCTGCACTGGGTTAATTTCAACATGGCATGCAAGAGGACACGGGCATGCCATGCTACGGCGACCCCAACAAGATAAGTTCGAGATGCAGCATCATGGCATATACTATAGGCTGGTCTGTTGAAGAAATCTACCGATGGGAAGTTTCAGCGTTCTCCTGCAGTAAGTTCATTTGTTGATCCATGGTCTGTTCTGTGCGTTGAAGCCAATTAAATTCTACTGGTGCTTGTCGTTGTTCCTGGCAAGATGCAGACTCGATTTCAGGTGCACGTGGCTCTTCCAATCGCGCGGACCATCACATTGGTATACATACCGTCATCGGCCATTGCTACCTGGCGTAATCCTCCACCAGGCGTGTAGACTGACCCTGGAGTCAGAGGAGGAGCCGTTACTTGTTGCGACTCTGGTTGGGCTGGGACTCCTGCGGCAGGCACGGCGGTTCCAGATGCAATGTGTGTGACGTCCACCGCCTGAGCTGCTTGGTTGGCAGATGTCGTCCTACAGGAGCATCAGCACTCATTCCATCGGCGGATTGTGGCCTGAAGCATACCATGTATCGGGGTGACTGAGCGAACTATCTCTCTCAACTTGGACGTATCGCGACCAGATCCGTTTGACATCGCTGAATTTGACTGCACCACCGGCAGCAAGCTTCCAGTGAAGCTCTTCGGCCTCGAGCTGTACCTCCCAGAGTGCATCACGCTCCTGCAGAAGTGAGTCAGTGACGCGCTCTAGGTCGTCAACAGAGATGCCGTTCGTACCATGCGGATTCTCATTGGCAAGCCTTGCCCTTTGATCAGAGCCAAACATCCTGCAATGCCGACGCTGACAGCTCCAAGCACCGCGATCGGTACGTGATGGCTATTAATGGGTCAGCCTGACAATGACAACGAAAGTCAATCGATGCTTACTCTCCGCGCATGGCGGCTAGGACTATGAAGTTGGCCGAAAGCAGTACCTGAGAGAGCAAAGCGGTGTACACGCCGACCTCAAACCAATAGTGCTAACGCAAGGCGTTTATATAGCTCCGATGCACATCATGGTACAGTCCAGCGCCAGCCTCCAGGTCTGCAGAGCCCGATCCAGTGCCTGCATTGGGATTCATGCCAATGAGCTTGCAGAATGCATCATGCTCCAGCAGGCTGTCATCAGCATGTAAGCTGTGCGTGCCACTGTTGGTGTCGTTCTGACCTTCTTCATCATCACCCAGCAACGGCACTTGGTCGTGAGTCTTCGGTTTGGATGACATGTCCGTCGCATGTGTCGATTTTGGTGGTCTCGTCGTGGTTGGTCTGAAATTCCAAGGAAAAGTACCATAGTCCGAAAGCTTCAATCTGCCAGGTTTCTTGTTTTGAGGATCGCTGCTGACCGGATTTATATGCGCCGTAGTAGATTCTAGGTCACGATAAGTCGACTCGCTGGGTGCACTAATAGGCCCCTGAGATCTAGACGGTTTCTTGCCGATCGCCGACGTGGTGTCAAAGTAGAAGGATCTAAGGACATCACTACGGTATCGTTGCAGAGGTTGATTCGGACTGTTCATAGGTGAGACGGTGTAGGTGCTGCTAGAAAACCATGAAGGCGAGTAAACAACGTACATCTGGTCCAAGAGCACTTCGGCAAGTTCGTTGCACCAGCTCCGATGCCGTTGAATTGTTCTTACCTTCTGCGAGATTTCGCAAGCAGTCGACGACTTTCGGCATACCGAGCATGCCGCATAGCAGGAGCCGACTCGTGGTAGGAAAGAGCAACTCTGAGCCGGCCCGGACCTGCAACGCAGGCATAAGGTAAAGCGAGCGGAGCCACCAATGGATAAATGTGATTCACTGCCAGCACGATCGTGTCAAACTCAGCCACTGAGACGACAGATTCTACAAATGGACGAGTAGGTAAGCCGCCGGAATGACTGTTGTCCGTCGAAGCAATAGCACAGATTCGAGACCTGACCCAAGAGAATGAAATGTGATGGGCTAAGTACAGTGGTCTGCACTTCTCTTTTCCTTCTTCATCAACACATCAAGCGCAATTAAGTGCATCGCCCATATGACACGACCGGATTCTGCAGGTCCGGTGCATTCATACACGAGAGGTCATGCTTCAGTCCAGCCGTTCCGGCATCATGGCTGGAAAACCTTGCATCCGGTTCCAGTTACGAGCATTCACTCGCACATGTCACTTCCTAGGAAGTAGCTGTACTACAGGTCCATCGCGCAGCGCAACGAAAGCTTCGAACAGCTGATATTGGTTCTCCTCACGGCGACCGGGCCTGCCGTCAGGACTGCCACCGCCAAGGTTGTTGCCGGGGTCTTGCTTAACTTGAAAGCGGTACACGAGCTTGGCGATCACCAGGAGCATCTCCAACCACGCCAAGTTCTTGCCTACGCATCCGCGGGAGCCAGCCGAAAACTGTCTCGAGTCAGTACATGAAGTGGTACATCTGCACCAAGGCAAGCTTACCGCGCAAAAAGCAGCCTCGGCTTGCTGGACCTGAGCCACAGACTTGGGATCGTTCTCGTCTGCGATCCAGCGCTCAGGGCGGAACTTGAACGGCTCAGGATAGACGTCCTTGTTGTTACTCAGACAGTAAAAGCCGACGCTCACTTTAGTTCCCTCCGGAAACCATTGATCGTCCACTTGCGTGCCGCCTGGCAAGACCGTGCGCGCAGGCTCCGCAGGTATGGGACCACTCATGCGGCAACCTTCATGGAGGAACGCGCGGAGATACTTGCAAGATTGGAGCTTTGCACCACCCTGAATCTCATCGTAACTAGAGAAGACTGAGCGGATCTCCTTCGCCAACTTGTCCTGGACCTCTGGATTGCGCGCCAGGTAGAAGATCATGCCTGCCATGGCAATGGAGCTCGTGTCAGAACCAGCTATAATGAGCAATTCCATCTCGCCGTACAGCTCATCGCGAGAGTACCCAGTCTTTCCAGTCACTGGATCAACAGCGTCCCAAAGCCAGTGGAAAAAGTCCTTGCGCTTTTCCGATTCTTTCTTGCCAACTGCCTCAGCTTCCAACTCGGCCTGCGTCCGCTCAGTGAGGCACTTGTTCACAAAGCTTTCCCACTTTTTGGCAGCTGGCGGTGCAGCTTTGGTGAGCAACCAGTCAAGACCGCGAGGCCTCAGCCATAACCACCATTTGGCCCACGGCGCAAAAGCAATCTGCAATATGTCAACCAGTACATTCTACCGCCCAAGATACTGTATAGACTTACCGGGTGCATCATGGCTAAGAATTGGGCAAGGAGCTCTGGAACCTCTCTGATCGGGGCGCCCTCACTTTCAGGTGCCATCATCTCGAACGACTTGCTGAAACACAGATCGCCAAGGATGTCAAAGACCAAGTAGTTAATTTCATGCGCCATATTAAAAGACTTCTTGCCACTCTCGCCATACTTCTCGAACAAATCCAGCCATCTATCGACGTTCGCTTGAATAGCAGGCTCAGCTGCACGGAGTGCTTTTTCAGAGAAGGCGTAATTCAGTACACGACGCTTTCTAGCATGAGTCTCGTAGTCTGTGACGTTCCATGTGCTTTTGATCTCGACGGTCTTTGGCCAGAGCCGGTAGTAATCATCACTTTTCTTGACATTGCCACGGAGCCCAAAGATTGTTCGAAAGGCGGTTGGCGTGTTCACCAGGACGGCGTCTGGCCTGTAGCGGAAGGTCGTGCCTATCAAGAACTTAGCAAAGTGGTTCTTTACGGCTTTTGTCCCAGCATACCATATTTCTCCTGCAAGCTATACAACCAAAGATGGCGATCCTGCTTGATCGTGTGCCACCAAGAGGGCCATGCTGTCAGTCGCGCCCAGAATGGGCCGGGATACTTAGCGAGAGGGTGGAAGTAGAGTCGATAGACAACTACGTATAGCAATGTCGTCAGTATGCTCCCCAGGAGCAGCAGGTGCGAATAGGACATGTCTGAAGCCGCCATTCTGTAATCAGAGGGAGCGGTATACAAGAGGAGCTTTGTTTGCTACATAGCGGTGTCTTTATGGATGTCGGCCCCGCCAGGACGCGCCGAGACAGCCTGAGGCCAGGGAGTTATTGTCCTCACTGCTATAGGCTAGCAAGACGATAAAGGTGACCGAGCAGGTCTGCTCGCGAGCCATCAGGTCAGCGGACTGCGTCCTTGATTTGGAGATATGCATGCTCTGCACAAGGGTTTGCGTCGCGGCCCGCGGGCCGCAAGAGTAGGTCAGAGTCCGCGTGGAGTTGGTGCCATCTAGGGTCGGGCCATGTCTCGGTGCGGTATGGCTGCTTTATTAGCTCTGGAGCCCCTGGTTGTTGTGGTCGAGTGTTGCCAGTCGGTCCCTCGAGTATCGGCTTGAGATGCAAAGTGCGTTGCTCGGCTCGATGATAGCAGCTGTTCCCTGATGGAAGCCCCGCCTGCATGTGACAGCCTTCAAGGGCCTGCTTATAGCACAAGACTACATGTATGTACATGAACCTGGATTGATGTTGATTAAGGTACCTACTACTACGTGTACTACATGTACTGTACATAGTACTGATAATAAAAGCCCCCCCCGACGGCGGCCCCGGCCGTAGAACTCCACACAACTCCAGGCGAGGGCGACCGGCGACTTGTTGTTGAGCCAACTTGAGACCACAGACTGGGCGGTGTCTTAGCCTTTCTGACCGCTCGGCGCTCGCTCCTAAGCAAGAGCCTCGAAAAGACGCTGCTCGACCTCCTGAGCAACATGCCGCATCTCAGGCCGCCACGACTTCCAGGCTTCGTCGGCTCGAGATCGTGGCTCTGTCGCCCTTTGCTGCAACAAACATGCCGAAGGATGACACAAGCACCGGCATCATCATCCTACACGGGTTGAATCCCAAGCTGTAGCTCTGCAGCGACGTCAACATCATTGGCAACCCCTCACGAGTCGCCGTTCGCCACGGCACATGGAGGCTCCTGGCTCTTCACTTTGCAAGCGTGCCTGCGAACACTCGCCGCGTACCTTTAGTCTACTACAAGAGTAAGACATGGGATTCCGACTCATTTTAGCAAATTCACCATAGATCGCGAAGCGGAAAAATCCTGCAGATCTACCAGCAATGAAAGAATACGCCCAGCGAAACTGTACCAAGCACCCAGCCAGATGTCATTGCAACTGTCTGTATCTTGCGCGTCCTCGTATGCCCAACACCTGCGCATGATCCTTCGCGCTGGGTGGATTTCTGGGCAAACCTACAGCATTAAATCCTTCATTGTCTCAGGATACTCGAGCGCAGGAGAATACTCTCGGCGTTATTCGCAGCAAGATGCCAGGCAGACTCACCACATTCGAGGAAATTAGGAGCAACCTCGATGGCGCCTCGATTTCTACCTACGTCGTGGTCATGCTCATCGTGCCATTGCGGTTATGGTGCAGGCTGTCGACGTCGGGGAGGCAAGGGCTGGGATGGGACGATATCCTGATCGTGATTGCACTGGCATTCACGAATGCCTGGGTGAGTCTTCTCCTGCCATTCCAAAGTCCAGGTCAATAGCTAACGTTGTGCAGTTTTACCTCGTTATGTTTGGTGCGTAAGGAATCCCGTCGGATTAATTTGACATTTTTTTTGACGGCTTTTGTCAGGTTTGAGGCCAGTCATGGGACGACACGCCCTCACTGAAGTGCCAATGGATGGTGTGATCGACTATCTGCAAGCCCTGTTCTATGCGCAGCTGCTATACACATGCTGCATATGCTTTATCAAGGCCGCAATCCTATCGTTCTACTGGCGCCTATTCTCAGTCAAGAATCGGATCCCTATCCTGATCGTGAGCGGCGTGGTAGTCGCGTGGTTCTTCGCAATCGTAAGCCACACACGATGTCTACCGCACCGGTGATGAAAGTGAGACGACTGACCGAGCCCAGTTCTTAGCCGTCATATTCACTTGCGAGCCAATCAATGCTCAGTGGAATATCCTTATCACGGACAGGAAGTGCATCAAGACCCGGACCATCTGGCTTTCTGGGTCGATCGTCAACGTCCTCACCGACGCCGTCCTCCTCGTCATGCCTCTCCCATACGTCTGGAGTCTCCACGCCCCAGTCCCCCAGAGAATCGCACTCGGCTGCATGTTCATGCTCGGCTGCTTCGTCTCCGTGGTCTCGATCGTACGCTTGACCGTCCTCATGAGCCTGGATCTCTCTTCAAAGGACTCGACATTCAACTTCTCCGAAGTCGTCATCTGGTCCGTAGTCGAAATCCACTGCGGCATGATTTGTTCCTGCCTACCTAGCCTGCGACCCGCAATCAAACTGCTCGGTCTCCAGTGCATCTTCGGCTCAATATCATCGCACCCCCGGGGTCAATCGGACTCGAACGGCCGAGCGACGCCAGGACCGGGCAGCGATGCGTTGAGGTCTTGGAAGCACCCGCTTCGCAAACTGCGAAGCCCGTATACCATTACAGATCTGAGCACTTACCATCCCAATGACGAAGAAGAAGATAGTTA
Source organism: Teratosphaeria nubilosa (assembly GCA_010093825.1). Taxonomy (NCBI): domain Eukaryota; kingdom Fungi; phylum Ascomycota; class Dothideomycetes; order Mycosphaerellales; family Teratosphaeriaceae; genus Teratosphaeria; species Teratosphaeria nubilosa. The sequence continues at coordinate 244,010 of ML995827.1, forward strand.
TGAGATGATCAGGAAGGCGAATGAGGAGCATGGACTTGCGACTACAGCTGTGGAGCCTGCACGGAGCAGCGTGAGTGAGGACCGGTCGCTAAGAACAGATCCGGACATTGAAGTCAAACGAGGCTGGACAGTTATGGAGGAGGATGTGCAAGGTTCAAATAAGGTTTGAGCATGAAGCTGCCTCCACGACTTAGGTACAACCGCACTGAGACGGCCGTTGACACTTCTGCTCTTCTCAAGACCCTGATTGCTGCAGCTGAAATCAAAAGTGCTGTGCTACTCAACATTTGTCCGGGCCTATACAACCCTATACAACCCACGCTCGGCGTTCTGCTCACCCCTCCGCCTCAATCTCATAGCTATTGCTCCTATGCTTCGGCTCAAACTTGAACCCGTCTGCCGCCTTCCCAAGGAACATCTCACTGATCTTGATCCAGTCCTTATAATTGCTAGAAGAGAGCAAAGTCTCCAAATCACTCCTGCCCCTAAACGCTGGCGGGCGATCCCCAAACTTCGGTGGGAGGTACTCCAGCAAACCAATCGGAACATAACGACAGCTGAAGCTCAACCACTCGAGCAGGAATCTGCGGGTCGTGCCCACCCCGATCTCGTCGCTGCCCCAGTATTCCAGGCCATGGCGCACGAAGTCGGAGATGTACGCCAGGCGTTCGGAGGCCGACTTGTCGAGGTATTGGTTCGTGGCGATTTCTTCGAAGATCCAGGGTTTGATCAGGGCGCCGCGGGCGATCATGCAGGAGTCCACGCCGGCGTGCGCGATGTGGTCGTTGTAATCAATATGGCTGAGGACGTCGCCGTTGCCGCAGAAGTAAGGGAGACCATCTCTTGAGCCTGCTGGGAGGTCGCGAGCGTCAGGTTCGCGGACCGTGTCGGTGACGCCGGCGCGTGCGGACTTGAGGTTGCGGACGATGGTGGCGCATTCGGCGATGTAGGACCAGTCTGCGTTCTTGGTGTAGCGCTGCTGCTTGGAGCGGCCATGGAGAGTGATGGCGGCGACGCCGGAAGGGTCTTCATTGAAGTCTTGCGTCTCCTGGCCGCCGATGACGAGGCGTTGAACGAGTTTCTCGGCGGTCGGTTGCCCAGTTTTGGTGCCCATGCGGATTTTGACGGTGATGGGAGTCTCGCCTGAGACGGCGTTCATGCCTCGGAGGGTCTTTTCGAGCTTGGCGGGTGAGTCGAGCAGGGCTGAGCCGCCGCCTTGACGGCAGACGAGATCGATTGGGCAGCCGGAGTTGAGGTCGATGGCTCGCAGGTGCGGACATAGTTTTGTCAGCACTTCGGTCGTTTTCAGAGCCACCCATGGCTTTGCCGCTGCTATCTGAGCACCAAAGCGGATGTCTTTGCTGTTATCATAGTCGAAGACTGGGGTTTTAGGATTGTATGCAGGTGGTGCCAGTTCGGACTGGTGAGCTTTCATCAATGCCCACTCTGGTTTCTCGCTCTGAAGAAGTGGCAAGCCCATGGCCATCTCTGACCAGGTCACCTGCGCACCCAATCCTACACATAATCTGCGGAAGGGCAGATTGCCCTGCGTGGTCAAAGGTGCGAGCACTGGTGTCTCCGGACCGTAATAGATGCGTCGCTTCTCAGATGCTCGGAATGGCGGCTCGATATATCTCGCACGGTTGTCTTGCTTCGCAGAAGAGGCTTCTGTCACGATGGGAATGCCGTCGTCATCCACAGCTTGGGGCCGATCGTCCTTTTTGCCATTGGAGGGATCCTGATTTTTGTTCATCCACTCCAGATACTTGTCAGACTTCTCCGTCTTGATGTGCCTCTTCCGAAGTGCAATCTTATCCTCGTTGCTGACAATGTTGACGACGCCACCAAGATTTCCATCATCAAGGCCGCTGTTCAGTCCGTTGTGCCCGACAGCACCTTCCGGCTTGCCGAGCAGGACCAGCTCCTTCTTGCCATCTTCGTGCTCAATCTCTTTACTGTGAATACTAGCCCATCTACAACGCCACCCACCTCCACACACTCTATGCGCCTTGTACGTCGGACACATGCCATCAAATGTATTCAGATCTTCTCGCTTGCCCTCTCTGAGGTACTTGCGGACGTCATGTTCATACTTGCATCGATTCTCGAATTTGCAAGAGTTCGGCGCAAACTCATCGACATGTGCTCGACTCATACAGAGCTGTATGGCGTCTTTGGAGCTACCGAACGAACGGGCCTTGTTCTGGCCGCGCTCCGTCTTCTTGCCTCCTCTGCCACCTGTAGTCTCTCTATCTCCCGCTCTGCCTGAAGCTTCTGCTTGATCATCATCTGGCGGCGGCGCATCTGGTTGGGCAGACCGCGAGACCTCGACCAGATACTCTTTCTTGATCGGCGCAACACCTTTGACTCTGCCTGGTTGAGACTCCTCGCTTGGCTCGGCTGCGGTCAATGCGGGCTCAGGATCGAGCTTACGTCGCTTAGACGGAGACTCTTCGAAAGCGTTACCATTGCTGCTTCTCTCCACTTTCTCTGCTGTGGTCGTCGCTGAGTCGCCATTCATCAATTCGGTTTGCGGGTTGGCCTTTTTGGTCAACGCATCAGTGGACGATTGATGTAGAGGCTCATGCCCGTGCATTGGATTGACGGCGCCAGCCATTGTCGTCGTAGGCAGATCAGCTGACATCTGGAAATCAGCAGATATGGTCCAGCAAGTGTTTCAGATGCATCCATTCACATGCTCCATAGTACCTCAGGTGTAAGGTATGGAAATTCTCGGTCCAATCAAATGCGGCCTATGACGTCGCGATTACTGAACAACGCTAAACAAGCAAGCAAGCACAGAACACATGCACTGTGGCCTTTGCAGGAAGAAGTGTTGAAGAGCATCATCTCCTCCCACAACACTCTCAAAACACCGTCCCCTCGTTCGTCTTCCTCAGCCCTACACGTCGAGGCTCCGCACATCCCACCACGCCGGCGAAGATACAGCAGATTTACTCAGACACGGCCCAGACCTGCTCCTTCGGCCAGGCAGCTGCACCTCACTACATCATAACCACGCGGGCCCTGAGACTTGGACAGATATAGGCACCATGACTCTCTACTACTCCTTGGTACATATTCCTCCCGCATTCCCTCCTCTGCCACTTCCACTTCCACTCCGCACCAACAACATCCATATTCAACAGCGACTATGCCTTCCCTCATCTACGCGCCAGTACAGCATACCACTACGTCAATGCGAGAACACCACCCACTGACAATGGTTCCCATAGGTGTTTGCACTCCTTGTCTTCGAGATGAGCGTCTTCGTCTCGCTCATCGTCCCTCTCCCCTTCACCATGAAGAGGAAGCTCTTCACCTTTCTGGCCGAATCGCCCATAGTAGCGAAACTGCAATATGGCCTGAAGATCACCTTCATCTTCATTACAATCCTTTTCATCGATAGCGTGAACCGCGTCTATCGCGTGCAGGTTGAGCTGGCGCAGGCCAAGTACCAAGGCGGCGCCGCAGGGTAGGTGCAGTCCGTCTAACGCGAGCGCGATATCCAGCTAACATCCACCCTAGTGCCGTCGCTGGCTCCGAGCGCATGGAAGTGCAAGCCCGCAAATTCTACTCCCAGCGCAACATGTACCTCTGCGGCTTCACTCTCTTCCTCTCCCTCATCCTCAACCGAACCTACGTTCTCATCCTTGAGAACCTGCGTCTGGAGCAGGAGGTCAAGCGCACCAAGGGCGACAGCTCGGCGAGCGGCAAGGACGCCGCGAAGCTGCACGAGGCTGGTGATGTTGGCGAGATTGGTAGACTCAAGGAGGAGTTGAGGAAGCGCGACCAGGACATTGAGGTCTTGAAGAAGCAGAGCAAGGGTTTGAGCGATGAGTACAACAGGCTTGGTGACCAGTTCCACATCAGCGACGGCACGCCCAAGAAGAAGGTCTAAATGCTTGCTGCGGAGTGATGGACTTGTGCGGTGAAGAGGTGTGGTCTCGCTGCTCACACGCAATTTCACCCAGAGCGTGTCGATACGCTTATGAGAGCGGCAAGGGAAAAGGGGAACGCACAAGTACATCGCTATGCTCAGTGTAGTGGGCATCGTGGTGGCGTTATGGGCATGGGCAAGGAAACGGCAGGCAGAAGCTGGCATCACCCATACACAGGCTAGTCGAGTGGTACACCAATTGATTCTGTATGTAGAAAGTTTGCAAATTCACAGTATCTTACGGGTACTATCAGTCTCCCAGCCGTATCATGGTTGCGTGCCTGGTTTGCGTTTTCCCTCGATGGCCTGCCAAGCACCCGGTTCCTTCGTTAGGCGGGCTGTGACGCCATGTGCATTTCTCCCGATTTAGAGCCTTTACAATGCCTGCAGGAGTTGATGATTTACATGTTGTGATTGACGTTGTGGTTGACGTCTCTGTCAGGAGGTCCGTAATTATCCGGCGCACGTAACCGAGCAACCACTGGCATGGCAGTTTTCAGCTAGCATCAGTCGCACGTAAGATTGGATCGCAGTAGAGCGCGACATCTTCATAATGATCATGATAAGAATGTCTGGTCTGCAACTGAATTCACTGCGCTGCTGCAGAGGTAAGTGGACGAATCGCATTTCGACACATGTGATCGCGCCCAAGCCCGGAGCCACCTCACTTGTTCTGAACAGCTCACTCTAACACATTTAAATCCACTAACACTTTGCATTCATCCATCTCCTGCAAGCACAGAAGGGTCTGAGTGCCATAGCAAGCTCTTAACCTGCATAACCGACAAAATGGCCGCCACAGGTCCGCTGTACATGGGCTTTGACCTGTCAACGCAACAGCTCAAAGGCATTTGTGTGGACTCGAAACTCGTACTCCAACACGAAGCCAAAGTCGACTTCGACGAGGATTTTAAGCAGAAATATGGCATCGACAAAGGCGTCTTGACCAACCCCCAGGAAGGCGAAGTCTTTGCTCCCCCAGCAATGTGGCTTGAAGCCGTCAACCTCGTCCTCGACCGATTGCACCAGCAAGGACTTGACTTCAGCCGAGTCAAAGGTGTCTCTGGCGCTGGCATGCAGCACGGCACCGTCTTCTGGAGCCCGAAAGTTGAGCAATTGCTCAGCAGCCTGGACCCGAACAAGCCGCTGGTCGACCAACTCGAGCCGGACTGGGAACATGAAGGGAAAGGCGCCTTTGCGCACAACATGAGCCCAAATTGGCAAGATGCCAGTACTCAGCAGCAGTGCGATGCTTTCGATGCTCAGCTGGGGAGCCCGGAGAAGCTTGCGGAAGTCACGGGCAGCAAGGCACACCACCGTTTCAGCGGGCCTCAGATCCTGCGGTACCGCACCAAGTATCCGGAGCACTACGAAAACACGGCGCGAATCTCCCTGGTCTCCTCATTCCTCGCCTCCGTCTTCCTGGGCAAAGTCGCCCCGATCGATTGCAGCGACGTCACGGGCATGAACCTCTGGGACCTCAACAAGGGCTCGTACAACGAGTCACTCCTCGAACTCGCAGCCGGCAGCAAGGCCAAAGTCGCGGGACTCCAGCAGAAACTCGGGCAGCCCTCCAGCGACGGCTACACCTCCTACGGCAGCATCAGCAAATACTTCGTCGCCCGCTACCACTTCCCCTCCGACTGCCAAATCATCCCCTTCACCGGCGACAACCCGTCGACCATCCTCGCGCTGCCGCTCCGCGCCGGCGACGCCATGGTCTCGCTCGGCACCAGCACAACCTTCCTGATGAGCACCCAGCAGTACAAGCCCGACCCCGCATACCACTTCATGAACCACCCCACCACCAAAAACCACTACATGTTCATGCTGTGCTACAAAAACGGCGGCCTCGCGCGCGAGCGCGTGCGCGATCACCTGAACAACGGCACGCCCACCAAAGACTGGACCCGCTTCAACGACCTCGCCACCTCGACCCCGCCCCTCTCCCAACCAACCGACACCGCCCCCATGCGTCTAGGGCTCTACTTCCCGCGGCCGGAAATCGTCCCCAACGTCCCCGCCGGCCAATGGCGGTACGCCTACACGCCCTCGACCGGCGCCCTGCACGCGCTCCCCTCGGACTTCATCCCCCCCGACGCCCGCAACATCCTAGAATCGCAATTCCTGTCCCTCCGCCTGCGCTCCGCCAGCCTCGTGCACCCAGAACGCAACCCGCACACGGGCGCCCCGCTGCCGCCGCAACCCAAACGCGTCTACCTCGTCGGCGGGGGCTCCGCGAACCCGGCCATCGCCGCCATCGCCGGCCAGGTGCTGGGCTCCGTGGAAGGCGTGTACAAGCTCGACATCGGGGGCAACGCGTGCGCGCTGGGCAGCGCGTACAAAGCCGTGTGGGGTTGCGAGAGGCGGGCCGAGTCGTTCGAGGAGTTTATTGGTGCGCGGTGGGATGAGGGCAAGTTTGTGCGCAGGGTGGCTGAGGGGTATGTCGAGGGTGGGTTGTTTGAGAGGTATGGGCGCGCTGTGGAGGGGTTTGGGAAGATGGAGGAGGTGGTGTTGGAGGGGGTGCGGGATGAGGGGGGTAGGAAGAGGACGGGTGGGGTTGTCGTTGAGCCGTGAAGGGGGGGTGGGAGTATGTGTGAGTTTTTTTTTCTTGTGAGTTGAGCAGCGTGGGTGATGGCATGGCGCACGAGCCTTGCTTGAAATGTCTATTGTAGAGGTTTATATGTGATGCGCCGTTCGTCAGGAGTCCGGATAGAGAGAGTTAGAGGCAACATGGAGGATACTGCGCGATATCATGAGTTCAAGACAACAAACTCGCATTCACTCTAATGATGGATGATGACGACAACTCGACAGAGAGCAATAGAGATACCTCCGATACCGAGCATGCCATTCATTCATTCTCCGTCTTTCCAACCTGTGATATCCCCAAACGTCAAGCAACGAACGAACGCAGCAACGCTTTTGCCAATCCGATAATATGTCTAGAGTCGCCTCGTCACTCCCACCTCTCGCTCGCACTGACCCACCCCTCCTCCTCCTTCCAGCTTCCCACCGTCGACTCGTTGCAAAGACCGTGCTGTGGCGTCGTCCTGAAGGAGATACTCTTTGTTGCTGCCCACGTTTGTCGTGTTCGCCTTTCGTCAACGTCCGTGTCAGTCCCGCTCAGGCAACATCGAGTCGTATCGTGACATTGCTGATTCGCATCCATGATGCCGTCACGAGTCGTTGTGGTCGAGAGTGTTGTGTTGCAAATTCTGATCGCGCGATCGTCACGTAGACGTCGCTGAAGCCTTCACCTCACGCCGGCTCCCACAACTTTCTGGCACCGCGCGCGCCGGTCGCACCCCTCGGGCGCGCAAAGCTGTCCGGATCGATCTGGCCATTGGGCTGCACAGCTTGAGGCAGCTGATTGTTGATGTAGCCTCCACGACCGGGGCCGTACCCAGCACGGCCGCCATGTGGACCACGGAAGTTGCCACGAGCATTGCTGCGAGGTCCTAGAGGCGCCACGATACCTCCGCGTGCTGGCTGCGCATGTGCCATGACTGGTGATTGCGCCTTGGCTGCCTGCGGCTTGCGTCCGAAGGCGTTTGGGTCCATAACATTGGCCTGATGCTTAGACGTGACGCCAGTCTGGTTACCACGGCTAGCGAAAACCACCTCGTCATCGTCATCCTGCTGCTCGTTGTCCTTTGCTTCCGCGGGAGCTGGTGCAGCCGGCGCCACTTGGGCGTTTTCACGACTGTGCATGCTGAGGCGGTTGCGGAAGTCGCGGTCTTCCCGTCCAACAACCTCGCGCAGGTGCTCCAATCGCTTGTACTTGATGTCGAATCCGCGCGCATAGTACACTTTCTGTGGGTCATTACACAGAAAGATGAATGACTCAAGAGCGGCGACAGGATCCAGCTCTTGGTGTATGCGCCAGAGGATGTAGTTGAATAGCGGCTGCAGCTTACGAGGAACAATAGCGCTGGAAGACTGGGGTGCTTCAGGCGAGGCTCCAGCGAGCCTGGCCGGCTTGACTGGAGACGAAGCCTGCTTCGGGCTCGTGGGTGGCGAGACAGCGCTGATGCTGGACCGCATGCTCTGCATGGAAGATGCAGAGCCGAGGGATGCCGCAGAGCTTGCTGGCGACTTATCACCGTCATTCAGATTGAGCTTCGACGTCTCCTGAGGCAAGCCATTTGCTGCTGCTGCTGCTGCTGCTGCTGCTTCTTCTTCTTCTTCTTCTTCTTCTTCTTCTTCTTCTTCTGCAGCTTCGGGTTCGTCGTGCTCCAGGTGGTCATGCTCGGAGAACAGCGTGCGCGGGACAGCGAACTGCTCCACCTCAGCCCAGTTGGCATAGTACTGGTCACCGCCTTGCAAAGCGATGGCCCAGGGGTACTTGGTAGTGGCGTCATCCAGCCACTTGAGGGTGTCCTCGACGTCCTTGCCATGCCTGGTGTCGGCTCGCTTCTGGCGCTGCAGCTCGTCGATGGCTGTGACCCGTCAGTCTATGTTGAGCCGCCTCCCGCACTGTCGCACGTACCGTGCAGCGGGACGAACAGGCGTATCTGGCCGTTCTTCACCCACTGCCGTATGCCATTCCTCGTGGCGTTCTTCACCCCGGCGACCAAAGCGCTGTCATCGACGATGCAGTTGAACACCTTTCGCTGCAGCAGGGCGGCGGCGGGGGCGGAGCGGGGGACGGCGCCGTTCTGCGACAGCGGACGCGGGCGAGTCGCGCGCATCTTGTTGCTGCCGCGAGCGGGGCGTGCAGGCGAGGTGGGGGTCTGCGATGGACATGTAAGGTGTCGGTGTAAGTGACGTGGGCTTGGCAGTGCGCCGGGGGAAAGAAAGAAAGTGTTGGGAGAATAACAATGACTGTCGGTTTAATACCCGTGAAGTGAACGCGTGTTGATGACCTACCGTGATCGATTGTGCGTCCATTGGTTGTCAGTAGGTCATGTCTGTTTCGTCCACCTCCCGCTTTCCTTCACGCCATCTTCCGTTCGGCTGTTCACGGCGCAGGCGCGCCCACGAGGAGCGAAGGCGGGGTGCGCTTGCTGGCGGCGTTGACGGCTGACTCAGGCGAGCGAGTGTTGGTCGGGGGCATTATTCAGTGTTGTTGGTCGGGGGCATTATTCAATGTTGTTGGTCGAGCGCATTATTCAATGTTGTTGGTCGAGCGCACTATTCAATGTTGTTGGTGGGTGGATTAGGACATGCCGCATGTCATCTGCTGCTGATGCGGTGCAGGTGGGGTCAAACCAAAGCACGGGCCATCGACGTGACACCTCGAGTAAATGCCCACAATCCTCATCTCCGGCGCCGCCAGCGGCCTCGGCGCCGCCTTCCTCGCCGCCTACCACACCCACCCCTCCACCACCATAATCGCCCTGGACATCAACCCCATCACCACCCCCACCCCCAGCCCTCGCCACTCCACCATCCACCCCCACCACCTGGACATAACAAACCCCACCTCCCTCACCACCCTCTCACACCACCTCGCCCAAACCCCCATCGACCTCGTAATCCACGCGGCAGGAACCCGCGGTCTCGTCCCGCCCCTCTCGTCTCAAAACGCGGCCACCTGCGAAAACCTGCACGTCATGGACCCCGCCACCCTGACCCAGACCTTCCACACCAACGCCGTCGGCACCTTCCTGCTGCTCCGCACGCTGCGCCCGAACCTCCTGCTCGCCCGGGACCCCAAAGTCGTCGTCATGTCCTCGCGCATGGGCTCGCTGGGGAACAACGCGGCGGGCGTGAGGGATGCGGGCGGCGCGTACGCGTATCGCGCGAGTAAGGCGGCGTTGAATGCGGTTGTCAGGAGTTTTGTCGTCGATGTGCCCGAGGTGGTGTTTGTGCTGTGTCATCCGGGGAGGGTGGAGACCGGGCTCGTGCGGTGGAGGGAGGAAGGGGCGATTGCCGCGGAGGAGAGTGTGAGGGGGCTGTTGCCGTTGATTGAGCGGTGGGGGAGGGAGGATAGTGGGAAGTTTTATGATAGGTTTGGGGTTGAGATTCCGTGGTGATGGGGCGGGTTGCTGCAGTCTGGGGTTTTGATGCGTGGTTTGGTTGATAGTATACGTAGATTGCTTAGCGGCTGGTTGCGCGGCATTCGATTTCATCTGGACAACGCCTGCGCTACCTTGTTCGCCAACTGCTTATCCACCAGCCCCTCCTCAACACAACCCTCAAGCCCCTTCAGCATCTCCTCGACCCCTTCTCCCACCTGCCGCTCAACTTCCTCATCCAGCTGAACTCCATACAACACTCCCCTCACCAATGCCGCCACCAACAACCTCTCCAACGCTTTTTCCCTTAACCCCTCATCACTCCCGGCCAACCTCGCAGCACCACGGTAGTACGTCTCCGCGTTCTGCACCAGCGTCGGCGCGCTCTTCTTAACGGCGTCAGACACCTTGGCATTGGGCAAGGTGGCAATACGATGACGAAGCATTTCCGTGTCTCCGCGTGATGAGTAGGTTTCTGGTGACTGATCGAGCTTAGCCGCTTTGCCGTAGCAGGCTTGAGCGAGGGAGAGTTGTTTCCAGCAGATTTCGGTGGGGAGTTCGGAGGGATCTGGTAATTCATCGCAGCGGAGGATGATGGAGCGGGAGAATTCTGATCGCGCTCCGGCTTCTGACTGCAGGGCTTCAGGGTGTTGGTCTTTGCTTGGGATGTCGTCGAATGTGGCTAGACGAGCTAAGTAGGTTTCTGCTTCGATGATGAAGGCGTTGTATTGGGCGTCTGCGAGAGCGGCGATGAAGCTTGCTCGGTCGATTGCGAGCTGGAAACTTGCTGCGCTTTGCTCCTCGGCGGGTAATTGAGATATGTAGGCTGGCGCTTTGGATTCGGTCAGGGCTTGCGCCATGTCGCCGTAAGTCTGCAGGGCACTTGCGTCGGCGACGGATACCAAAGTATTCAGTGCGGACAGCGATGCTTGCACCGTGTCCAGCAGGTCCGCAGGCGTCACGGGGCTCTCAACCGTCGCCAGCTCCCCAGATTCATCACTAACCGGCATGGACACAGGCTTCTCGTCTGGCTCCAACGCAACACCACCGCCACCCTCATCAGCTTCCTCGAAGTCGGCGCGCTGCTGCTCGAGCAACATCTCCTGTCGCGACAGACATGCTGACAGCACCTCCAGCGCCTCCTGCAGCAGCGTCACGGCCTCGTCCGTCGCATGACCATCGCTCTCCAAGAATTGCTCAGCAAGCGCAATCAGCACCTGCGACGTGTTGAACAGCACATCCGGGTTTGCCTCATTCAAGCGCAAGGCATAGCGATGCGAATCCAGAGTCTGCTTCAGGAGGTCAAGAAGCGGCAAGGCGACATGCGCGACCAGTGCGGGCCGCTGGGTGATTTCGAGTTCGAGTCGGGCTTTGTTGTAGGCGAGGTCGAAGCTCTGGGGATATTTCTGAAGCGCCTTGTCGTACACCTCCAGGGCTCGGACGAACGCGCGACCAGATTTGGCCGGGTCGCCAGCCCGCCACTTGCCTCCCGTCTCCTCTGCCAAGTCGGCGGCTTCTTGGAAGTCTTGCTCGGACTCGGGGGCAGCGGATTTGGGTTTGTGCTTCTTTGGCGGGCGAGAGAAGTCCTCGGGTCTGGCCATGACGATGGAGCTTGTGATCAGCACGTGATGGCGCGACACAAATAATACATCCAATGTATTGATGAATGTTCCGATGCATTCGTTCCTGCCTTCCTTGTCGAGTTTCAGAGCGAGCTAGCGCGGGTTGAAATGACGAACATATGCTGTGCCTGCCAATGCCGAACGAAACCTTAAAGATGCATTTTCCAGCGTCACTCTTGGCTCATCTGAGATCGGGCGGAGGTGCGCTGCACGGCGCTGCACCTGCGAGCTGCAAGCTGCAGAGTGGTCGTGCAGCAGGCAAGTTCCGTCGCACGGCGACGAGTCGGAATCGACGTGGACGCAGTAGTCGGCCGCATGATTCGCAGCTGCGCGGCGCCCGAGAAGGCAAGACAGCCATCCTCCCTCCTGCCCGCAATCCCTGCCACAGCAAGCTTCAAGCTGCTCGGTGCGCTCGGTCTTGGCGGCACCACCATACTGCATGTGTATCTTGCCATTTGCATCATCGCAGCCGACGCTACGGTGTCAGCCCAGTTCGGCGCGCCATTGATAAAGCGATAATAATACCTTAAATGTACCTAGCTTGCCACAGCGCCCACTTTTTCTGTTGATCGCCGTCTGGCTCTGCACCGAACAACCACGACGCAGCTGTCGAGCCAAGCCACCTAACAGAATTCTCGTGGTCAAAGCAAAGCTGCAGCTGCTGCAAGGAAGCCGCGACCGCCATGGGCCGGCCGCCGAACCTCTACTCCTTCCCCAGCGTCGACGCCGACCTCGCGCCGAACCTTCGCAAATACGTGCTCGACTGCCAGCACGAAGCCATCCAACGCCACGACGTCTTCCGCGTCGCCGTCTCCGGTGGCTCGCTGCCCACCACCCTCGCCAAGGCCTTGCTCGCCCACCACCCCAGCAACAACCCCGCCGACGACCAGCTCGACTTGAGCAAATGGGAGATTTTCTACGCCGATGAGCGCATCGTCCCGCTCACCCATCCCGACTCGAATCACAGACTCGTGCAGGAGGAATTGTTGAACAAGATCCCCGCCCATCTGGCGACGCCCAAGGTGTTCACCATCAACGAGAGCCTCTTGGCCGACGCGCAGGAGGCCGCCGACGACTACGAGAAGCAGTTGGTGTCGGTGTTTGCCGCACGCGACTCGGTCAAGCTCCCGCTGTTCGATCTGCTGTTGCTGGGGTGTGGGCCCGACGGACACACGTGCTCCCTCTTCCCCGACCATCCATTACTGCGCGAGACGGACGCCTGGGTTCTGTCCATCAGTGACTCCCCGAAGCCTCCGCCCAAGCGCATCACCCTCAGCCTGCCCGTCGTCCTGCACGCGTCGAAGATTGCGTTTGTCGCGACGGGCGGTGGCAAGAAGGATATCCTGAAGAAGATCTTCGAGACGGAGGAGGGCGCCAAGTTGCCGTGTGGCTTGGTCAACGAGAGTGCGGGTGAGAGGGTCAGTTGGTTCTGTGATCAGGCGGCCACGGAAGGCGTGAGCTTTCCGCGGAGAGGCTCGGTGATATGAGCGCTCGCGTCCGTTGCTTGTGGCGCTGGAACGGGATCATGGGCATGGTTGTGAGCGTTCTGTTAATCGAGTGTTACTCGTCGCCGCTCATGGCCTGATGTAGCTCATGACTGAAAATGAAAACATGACTTTTGCTCGTATCGACGTGAATACAATTGGAATCTTGTCTATGTCAACAGCTGAGAAGCGTTTAACATAAGCTGCCGAAGCTGACAAAAGTGGTAGGCGCGTCCCATGCTCCCATTTTTACGAAATAAATAGCAGTGCAATCCGAGCAGCAGAGCCGACGACGTCCTTCGCGAACTTGCCTTCATCTGGACGCGTAGACGCGTAGAAACCAGCATCTCAATAACTACCTATACACACCTCTCAAGCCATCATGAACACACACACACACACCCCCCTTACCTCCCCTCCATCCCCTCCCCGGGAACAACATCAACCAAGTAATTCCCCCCAAAATCATTCTCCACCTCATAATACGGCACCTCCCACTCGCAGCGGAAACCCGTGCGCGCACGCCACTCCGCTTCGTGTCCGCGCGGGTAGGCATATCTAGCACGAGATACATTTTCGTCATGCTGGTAGCAACCGGGTTGGGAGATTGAGTCGGAGGGCGCCAGGGAAGAAGAGGACGAGGAGCATATACGCTCGGGTGGGTAGCCGCCGCGACGATCTTTTTCGGCTTTGCGGAGGGTGAAGAAGGCGGATGTGGGCGTTTTTTCGGCGTTTGCGCTGGAGGGTTGATGGTGGCGTGGGCGTCCGCGGGTTGTGGTGCTCGAGGGTCGTGAGGGTGCTGGGGTTGATGTGAGGACTTCGGTGGGCGCGTAGGCGGTTGGTGGTGACCTGCTGTAGGTGTTGCGGACGAGGGCGTAGGTTGATGACATTTTTTTTGAGGTGGTGGTGTGTTCTCTTGATATATAATGTGGTCTCACACTCGAAAATGACAAGACGGGAAGCTGGCAGTCAATAGCACAACCAGGGTGAAGGCAGTACTCGAGAAAATCAACTACCCAGTACACCGGTGCTCACCTACCCCATCCATATATTCATTCCATCCAACACGGCTCCAAACGCCGCCAGCCAAACCAACAAAAAAAAAGGCAACATCGTCCTCCTTTCACAACGACAGTGCGACCTATAGCATCTCCACGAATGTCTTCGCCCTATAAGCGCCGAGGCAACCAAGTCAAGTCGTCGTGCATGAGGCTCAGCTGAGCAAATGCGTCCAATCACGCAGGCGAGAAAATGTGGGAGCTCGGTTGCTTGTCCTTACCTTGAGCTTACCTACTGTCGAGCTCTTTCGCTGACTTTTGGAAGGCGAGAGGGAAGGCAAAGGGTCCGGACCCTTGTGATTGTGCTGGACGTGCAGCGAGTCTACGCCCTGCTGCTGCGTGAGAAGGATCGAGGGATGACTGCATGTGATGACAGCGCCGTCGCCCCGCATATTCTGTGACCGGCATGTTGGACGTGGGATGCCGTAGGCTGGAATCTTTCGGTTTCTGTACAGCGAAGTCCAACACGAATGTCTCACAGTCTTGGCACGGTTGTTGGGATAAGAAGGTACGGAGGCACCTGTGCTTAGCACAGACCGACAAAGCACGCTAGCGCGACCTCCCCGAAAGAACAGCCATTTACCTAGGAATCTTAGGGCACAGCCTCGAGATGCGATGGAAAGCACATGGTCATTTCGCCACGAGTCTGCCTCAATGTTTGCGGAGTCTTGCGGGAGTTAGGCAGCAAATGCCGCTAGATGTGTTGTTGGACGAGATCCATATTCCCTCACGAAAAGCCAGAAGCCTTCCCACTCCCCTCTCAAACTCCACATCTCCTTTCCACTATGCTTACCGGCAAGGCTCACCCGCAAAAGCCCTCAAACTCTCCTCCATCTGCTGCAGATTCGACGCCCCAAAGTCCACGCAATCACCCTCCCCCAAGCGCGGAATGCCGCATGGTCCACCGCATCGTCGCTTCCTTCATGCTAATGCGCTCATTTCAAGAAGCGTCCATCAGATTCTCGTGAAGCGGCACCGACAACTCATTCCCCAACATGCTTCCGAAGACTGGCATGCCATCCATGCGACTGCTGCTTTCTGCTATCTCTCTCAAAGCCTCCGTAGCTCTGGAGAAGAAGCCGCCCCCGAGCGCAGAGTAGGCGTAGAAGACCATGTGGAATTTCTAGGGTCCGCGTGAGTGGTTGTACATCCCTTGGTACACTCTTGGTGTGGTCAGCTGTTCTTGGTGCAGATAGAATGAATGTTATTCACTTCGTCCAGCCTGAAACTTGAACTTCCGAATCTCTCGATCCTGCCTTAGGTATCGAGGTCATGAATCGTGCGATCAGAGGTTGCGAGGGGAGTTTCCAGTCTAGCCCGTGGAAGTAGTAGAGGTCGATTTTGTCTTGCTTCAATGCTTGAGGCTCGACTGGCCATTCTCGACCACCTTCTCGTAGCTTAGGCTGCCGACGCTAAATTCGGATGCTTTCGTCGTGACACTGAGGTTCTTTCGCGCATCGAAATGCTACCAAAATCTTCTTCACTGCGCCAATCATTGTACAAGCGAGGAATTCCGATGTCGTGGACATTGTACTTCTTGAGAAGTTGCAGGACGGGTTGCAGACCAGAATTCCTTGTCATAGATGCCGAGCCTGAGGCAGCAGAGCCGCCCCTCAAACCGGCAATGACCTTAGGCATTGTCCCAAAGGTTGATATTGCTGAAAGCAAGTGGAGTGTCGTGTCAAGATGCCCTTGTCATCTTGCATTTCGAGCTGAGAAATCAGCAGCTTCTTCGTACAATCTGTTCGCCTGGCTGGCTGTTGTGATCAACGTGGCATAGGGCATTCTGCCAGACTGCGTTGGGCACAGCAAGGTAGAGTGCAAGTTAGTGCGACCGATTTCTTACTCACAGTAGCGGCTTGACCATCCGAGTCTCCAAGAGGAGGAGCCTCTTATGTCTTTCACGTGCGGCTTTCATGGAAGTCACAGCACTGCGCAACGTACGAGAGATGCTAGCGCACTGACGGGCAACGGCTCGTCCACGGTGTCGTTGAAGCACACCTGCATTCCTTACTGCTTGCTGTCCCAGCCCCATGCTCTCTTGATGGTATCACCCACCGTCTCCTTACCCCTCTCCCGACGGTCTGCCCGACCCTCCGCTTCGGCCTTTAATCTTTCAAAGTACTTCTCTTGAAGGTCCATATGCGCCCTAGACTCAGCAGCAATCAACTGCAGCTCCAACTCCTTCTCCCTCTCATTCATGCCCGCGATCTTCTTCAGGATTGCTTCCCGCTTCTCTGGTGCATAAGCCGACAAGCTGCCGGTCTGGCCCATCTCCAGCGCCCTCTTTCGATTCCGCGCAAATGCTGAATCTTCACCAAGAGCGGCGGTGGTGGCTGAGGCATCGATGAGTGGAGGCAGTTGTGGCGCCGGTAGACTTTCCTTTTCAGCTTCTTCAGCCAGTCTTTCGCGCTCCAACATGCGGTGATAGAGGGTATCGGCGTGCATCTGTATCTTCTCGTCCTCCTCTTCACTCCGTACAAAGCTCAGATAGCCCAAAGCTTTGAGGAAGCGGCTCTGCATGGTGTAGCACCTGTTGAACTGCCTCGTAGGCCCGCGACACATGTTCAGCTTGTCACTCCAGCTCCCGTTCTCCCAGCAATCGCGCTCCGCCATCTGCTCCAGCACGCAGTTCTCCATTGCTGCTCGCCCGATCGCCGCTTTCCGATCCTTGAAAGCGTCGACGATATCACGCATCCGGTCCTGGTCCGTCTTGCCTGCGGCTTCGATCTCTGCCCGAGGCCGGTAATTCTTCCATAGATGCGCATAGCGACCATCTTGGAACTGAGATTCGGGGGGCACGGCTGGCTTTTCCTGCGCATCTTGCTCAGGATTGTCGAGGCCGAGTTGTGATCGATATATGCCCGAGGCTTGCTGTGGTTGTGAAGTCGTCTCTTCCTGCTTTTGATGCGATTCCTTGTGCAGAAAGTCTCGCAGCGATGGGTCCAACTTGCTGTATGCATCGTCACTGCTCCCAGGCTTCTTGCTATCCCAAAGCCAGCCCATGATTGAGGTAATACCTAGGAGGCACCACTCCAATACACTGGCAGATGATTCTGATGCTTGCTGCCAATTCGTCCAGTGGTGTTTACAAATGCAGGTACTGTACAGGGCGGAGCTCTAAAGCTAAACGTGCCGACTTCAAAATCCGAAGTAAGCACGGTAAAGGGATCTGAAAAATTAGGTAGTACACCTAATTTCTATACAGTATTCAATAATCTAGCGAGGAGCCTAAAATGAGGTAGACATGGACCTATCTTCAATAACTTCATCACAACACGATTGGAGCGCTGTCAAGACCAACGAGCAATATCAGTGATCGCTTGAGCTAACGACTTTGGCAGCAGTAGCAGATAAAACAATTAAGCACGCTGCTCCGCACACGTGTAGATTGTAATAAGAAATAATCCATTCTATTCTACCGCTTCTTCCAATAAACACTGCTTGCTTTGCTGGGAAACGATCCAAAATTCCCGCCAGATGAGCGAACGAAGATCATGCGACGAACAATCAGGACAACGTGGATCAAAGGCCGCAAGATGATAGACCAACGTTATATTCGCATAGGAGACTTCGAGTTGGAAGCGATACCATTTGTCGCCAGACGTTCAGGACAAGTTCGTGAAAGCCATCGAGAAGGCCGAAATTCCCCCTGGTGCTATCACGGCCATCATGGCGTAGATTGAGGTTGCCTTTACAGTCGGATGATCAGGCTCATGTCACCGTCCATTTTCAGGACGAGAAAGGTAACCACTTGACGACGAGCATGTCTACACAGCGGAGGACACATGATTGTTGCAAGCTATATCTTGCGTCAGTGTGGCTCGCGGAGGAACGGAGAGCGCAAGGAAATGACGAACAATTCTTGGCTGAGCACAGAGGGCAGCTGGACGGGTTGACCGCGCTTCTTGTCTACCGGTTGCGATTAGTGATGGGGCAGTGTCCCTCTGACCAAGCAGTGGTAGGTACCAAGCTGATGCGAATCTGATCGAAAATATCGGAGGCAAGCACTCAAGATTGTCCCACCTCTGACTTACACGTAAGGGTATTGGCCACAATAGCGGCCACAGGATATCCTAATAAGTCCTTATGCCTGCCTATGTGATAAGATGATGTCAAAAGATACGACGTAAAAGGTGAGCAGGCGACTGCTACCCTAGCACCAGCCGGGACAATCTCGGGCCAAATTCGACACCTTCGACGGGAAGCCAAGGTATCAATGAATGCTTCCTCGCCCTTGCACTCTTGTGGAGGTATCACTATTCAGAAGTTTGCGTCCGCATCCGCACTTGAGATCAAATATGCCCGCATCCGACTCCCCATCCATCATTGTGGCACGTTTCTTGAAAGCCAACAATTACACCGAGGTACACCTCACCCTTGCGCACCTTCCTTCTTCGGCACCAGGCCGTGCCAAATAGCTGGTACAATGCCAATGTTCTGACACTTTTCACGCATTACTAGTCCTACGACGCTTTCGTCTCTGAAGCAGGACTACCATCAGATGCTGGATCGGTAGCCAAAGACGACCTAACGCTTGAGACGTTGTTAGAGGAGAAGCGGATGTATGATCTTAGCGTGCGGTTCGAGAAAGTAGGGACTGGTGATGATGATCAGGGCGGGGACACGGGATGGAGAGTACCTGGTGCGTTGCAATCTTCCATCAGGGAGAAGATAGAATATTTGTGCTAACAGTTTTGGTCGAATGACAGCACCTAGCAGTGGCACAGCTTATCCGGACCTCGGGACCTCGAATATCTTGAGCACAGCAGCTGAGACTATGGCTACTGGGGAGCACATCCTGATCATCACAACGGCGGACAGACGACTACATGTCATGGACGCTGCCACTCGGGCCGTCAAAGCCTCGTATTCTGGTCTGCAGGATTCACCTGTGTTGTCAACAGCAATTTTCAAGCACCAATATCTCCTGACCGTCTCTATGTCTGGGCAAGTAGTCGCCAGTGACCTGTCAAGCGGAAAAATAATCGATAAGCGGAGAGATCACAACAAGTATATCGTCAAGGTTGTTATCTACGGGGATGCGCAGAAGGACGAAGCCTTGATAGCGACAGCTGGTTGGGACAACAAGATCCACATATATTGTCCGAACACCTCGACCTCACCACCTATGCTCAACATCGGAGCACCAATCGCCACAATCGCCCTCCCAACCAAACCAGAATGCTTGCTATTCCTCCAACATCCCGAGAGCAAGAAGCCCATTCTCGTCTTCAGCCGCACAGACTCCAACCACATCTTCTACTACACAGCCGACTCAACCCCTCGACTTTTAGGCAAACAAAATCTTGCCCCCCACTCCAACGCCTGGGTCGCATTCACACCCTCCAGCCTAGCAATCTGCCCAACCGACCCGACCATCCTAGCCGTAGGAACAAACAGCGTACCACACATGAAACTCCTCATTGTGCGAATGCTCATCCCGCCCTACACTCCAACTTCCAACCCCGCAGCAGAAACGCAACTAGATCAATCACGCGCAGCGCTCGCGCTCGCCGACCGCGAGAACGCCGCGATCCTGATCCACGCCACGACTTTCGCGCCACAGACACCTTACTCGACTCCCACTGTGGCATGGCGACCAGATGGGTCAGGCGTGTGGGTAAATGGCGATGACGGGGCGGTCAGAGGTTTGGAGGCGAGAAGCGGGAAGGTATTGCAGACTTTAAGGGAGGGAGGGCATGAGGCGGGAAGTAAGGTGAGGTGTATCTGTGCTGGGATGGCGGGCGGGAAGGAGGTTCTGGTTAGTGGAGGGTTCGATCGAAAGGTTGTGGTTTGGGATGTGGAGGGGTGAATAAGAGGTGTTGGCGCATTGTCACGATCAGAATCGATATAGTACCGTGGTATGTCGCTGGTGACAAACGATCATCAACAAGTTCAGGGAGAGAGCTATGGTGCTGAGTCAATGATTCGTAGTGGGTATGTCTGTGGGTACGTGATTGGTTGAGACAGCCAATGACATGGAGCGAGCATGTTTCTCGTCTGGCAACTCCTCGCATGAAATAGGTACCAGAGCACCTCGCTCTTGTCTTACTGTGCATTATGCTATCGCTCTTTTCACTTCAATACTGTACTCCGTCGGCGTTGGTGGAACAATCCTAGCACCTTCAGTACAAGTACTTGCCCTGCAACGCCTGCTGACCAACTATGGAAAACCAATCGACGACGATCACACCTCTTGATCAACACTGCACGACATTCGCCTTTGCAATACAGCAACCATCGATCCTGCCTCTCGTCTGATCGGATACCGGCTCAGCGCACGTATGCAGTCATGGCTATACAATTGCGTGCAGTGCGCATATTGCGGCCAATCTGACCTCGATCCCCGAGCAGATCATAATGTCGTGCAACAACGTGCATACGACGATTGATCGACTGCGACTCTGCGAGCACCTCAAACGCTGCTGCGGTTCAACATGACGACCATCTGGCTTGCACATGTGTAAAACTCTGGGCACTTCTGACATAGGGACGAAGTTGACTGATGCGTCACCGTCACTGGTGTCATTCGACTCGACGATACGGACGCAAGGAATGCATGATTGGTGACCCATTGTCGACTGGACACTTGTACGCCATCGCTCGATCTCTGCCTGTTCCGCCAGATCAGAACAGTGATGTTCCCAGATCAGAACGGCGGAATGCTGGCGCCATAATTACCTAAGAACAACCACAGAGCGATCTGCGAGGAATACATACAACACGGGACGCAGTACTGTTCAGTTCACATGCCAAGGAGGTAGCGCAAGATTGCAGCTGTCAGAGTCGGTCAGACTAGGTGGCGACATGCGCTGGCGCTCGCGCTACACATCAGATTTTCGGCGGTGTAGCGTGTGTACCAAGGCGGCATGTCAGATCTTTGCCTCAGAGAAGGAATACTTCGAGCGGCGGCAAACTTCGGCGATTATGGCGACCGTGCGTACAAACACGTCAAGCTTAAACAGCCTCGCCAACCGTTGGTTCGACAGAAGAACGCAGGCCACGTCATGAATTAGAGCTCAGAAGCGCTGTGTTCGGACTCCAGACTCCAGCGAGATGCACAGCGCGCTTCGCAGTATGGAGACCAGGACCTTGACGTCTACATGACAGATAGTCTCTTACCGTCGGAATTGCCAAGCAGTCGTCGAAGCAAGATGATCAGGAGACCCGCTTGACCATTGACTCCCTAACTATGTTTCGGAGAATTGGGGATCCCTCTGGACAAGCGCGTCGCTATCTCCTAGTATGAATTGAGGCGGTTGATTTAATAAAACACCCCATGATGAGCAAGCGCTCGAACATGGCAAGCAATAACATGCGTTGCACAACTTGCAAGGCGGTGTCGAAGGCCTCGAATACAGCCGTATGCAATACTCAGGTAGCCACTGAAGACCACAGCCAGCGCCAGCGAGGCTGAGTTCTAGAATAAGACGTTCAGCAGGGTCTTCGGCCTGCCGTGGTACCGGAAATGCCACGACGGTCCAATAAATCCTGCGCGGGACGACCGATGAACCGTTGGAGATCGGCGTGACAGATCTCTGGATCAGCACTTGACTTCGCGCTGTGGGCCTGTGGCCGCTCTGCAAGTGGATGGAAATACCTTCTTCAGCGCAAGAGTATCAATGTCTTCAGGTATGTAATCGTCACTCAGGCATTATCGACTTGCGAGGCCGCGTGGTGAGAGACGCATCTACCATTCAGAATAGCGCCTGCAAGCCAAATCGGTGAATGATAGCCATGAGGTCCATTCTTTGACGTGTTTCGCGAGCATTGTGTGCAAGTGCAGGTGAAGAGCACAACCCAATGCCGAACGGAAGTCCGTAGCTGCAGCGGGAGCACCCGAAGACACATCGGTTCGGATCTAGCCTGTCGTCTAAGATAGCATTGCTAAAAGTATAGCCTCCTAGTAGGCTGACTAGACGATGATTTGACCTCACCCATTCCAGGGCAGATTTTGCCAGCTGATGATGACAGGAGAGGCTGAGATGTGGGACGCAGATCTCCTCTGGCTACCTCGACTTCCAACAGAGACTTCCCATAGGCTCGCGAGTACCTGGACAATGCGGCAAGGCCGGTCAGTAAGTCGGTCTCACCAACGAACGGGTGCCGCAGGTAACAAATAATGAGTCGCGCTGAGCTCATTCTACGCGGTATCGCCACCTGAGCTCTCTGGGGCATTGATGTGCAGCGTTGGCGCAACGATCGTGTCAAAAATTATGCTACAAATCCTCTGCTGGGCCCCATGTAGTAGGCAGCCTTGTACTTGCCATCCATCTCTCAATCTTTTCCTTCTCACGCCACCGACTCTCGTTGCCATTGTTCTTTTTTCGTTTTCTTGCTTGCTGGGATTAGTATTATCATATCGGCTCAATGGCGACCACCACCAATTTGTTGGTGTTGGGCTTCGCCACCATCCCCCAAGTCTATGGAACTCCATATGGCCGTGGCGTCGACTCAGAGCATGCAGCTGCCTCTTCGAACTGGAGAGGTGCAGGCAAGACGGCTGGCAGTCCGGCGTACAACTATATGTTTCAGGTTCCTTGTCCCATTCCAGAAGTCGCAGAGCCAGAGTAGTGAGTCCATCGATCGTTCGGTCGAAGCGCGTTCTCGTATCTAATACAGCACAGCACCCAAACAATAGGTGGCCGAACGATTCAGTTCTACACTTCGACAGTTGAACCCTTCACAAAGCAGATCTATCCTAATCTGGGACCTGCTCACCTGGTCGGCTACAATGGCACAGTGCCAGGCCCTACCTACATCATCGAGAAAGATACCGAGACGATCATCCGATATCTTAACAAAGGCGAGACGACATCGTCGGTGCATTTGCACGGGTCTTACACCCACTCCGTCTGGGACGGCTGGGCAAACGACGAGCTCGATGTCGGCCAATGGAAGGATTACTATTACCCCAACAGCGAAAGTGGACGTGCGATGTGGTATCACGACCATGCAGATGGGCACACGGCATCTGATGCCTATTATGGCCAGGTCGGTGTATACATCATCCACGATCCCGCTGAAGATTCGCTTGGTCTACCATCCGGCAAATATGACATTCCTCTTGCGTTGACCGACAAGACGTATCAATCGAATGGCGATGTTGCGGCGCCCAGCAATGACCCGATCAACTTTTTTGGCGACACCATTGAGGTCAACAACCAACCGTGGCCATATCTCTCAGTCGAGCCGCGCAAGTATCGGTTGCGATTTTTCGACATGGCCTTGTCTCGCCCATTCGACTTGTACTTCGAGGACCCCAGTGGTAAGTGGATCGAGTTCGAGGTCATTGCATCGGACTCTGGTCTTTTTGGTGGCCCGGTCAAGTCGAACGATCTCACCATCGCGATGGGCGAGCGTTATGAG
This sequence comes from Teratosphaeria nubilosa, assembly GCA_010093825.1. Lineage (NCBI taxonomy): Eukaryota > Fungi > Ascomycota > Dothideomycetes > Mycosphaerellales > Teratosphaeriaceae > Teratosphaeria > Teratosphaeria nubilosa. Next base: position 267,449 of record ML995827.1, read on the forward strand.
GTCGTGTTTGACTTCTCCGGATACGCTGGCAGGAATATCTCGTTGAATAACAACATGCAGCAAGAGCAGGTTCAAGAGTACGACAAGACCGACCAGGTCATGCGTTTCGTCGTCGGCAACAGCGTCAGCGACAGCAGCAACAATGGTGCCGTCCCTCCGACGCTCAATGGTAACATTCAGTGGCCTGCTCAGCGTACGACTGTCGACCACACTTTCAACTTCCAGATGGGTGGCGAGTCCACTTGGACCATCAACGGAATTGACTTCTCCGATGTAAACAACCGTGTTTTGGCTCGTCCTCCGCAGGGTACAGTTGAGCTTTGGGAGCTCAGACACACTGGCGGTCCTGCTGTCCACCCCGTCCACATCCACTTGGTAAATCTGCAGGTTGTTTCCCGCACTGGCGGATCCCGAGGCGTCCTTCCATATGAGGCTGCTGGCCTGAAGGATACAGTCTTGCTCGAGCCGGGCGAGACCGTCCAGGTCCGCGCCTTTTACGGCCCATGGAACGGTGTTTACATGTTCCACTGCCACAACCTCGTCCACGAAGACCACCACATGCTTGACGCCTTCAACGTCACCATTCTTAACGCTCTTGGCTACGAGTTCAACTCTTCGCTTGTGTACAGCGACCCGATGGACACTCGCTTCCAGCCTCGAGAATACAGCGAGAGCTTCTACGAGCCTGCGGCCATCAGCAGCGCGATTGCCTCGCTCGGCAGCATGAACCCCTACGGCGCTGCCACTGCACTGTCGTCGGCTGAGAACGCATATTATACCACTGCTGGGTACCACGGCGATGCGTCGTCTGTCGTTCCGGCCACGACTGCTGTGCCTAGCAGCTCAGGCTACGGCTTCGCGAGCACCACTGCCACCGCTAGCACCGTTGCTGTGGCAGGCAACGTTGTTGCACACGCAATTCCCGAGGCGACTGCTGCGTCACACTGGCGTGAATAAGTGCCTGTGTGATTCAGTTTCGTTATGTTCGACTTCCAGCGTTCACGCCAAGAGCGAGTATATATTGGGCCGGCGTTCTGGACTACCTGTTGCGACAGAGGAAAAGTGGGTTCACAGAGGGCTAGGGCAACTTTTGCTAGTTGGCCACTCGGTCTCGCGCTTCCTCATGTGTGTTTTGGACTACGGCCTCTTGATACCCCAGCTGTAAATATGTATAACGATTTTGTGGATATGCAGCCAAAGCTTCAGCACTGTCTTCGCTTCCGTTATCACCCTGCAACACCAACGTGCCAAAAGGGGTCGCTTCGTCCATAGCGCTGATGTGTAGATCCTGACTGCCACTTGACGTCCGTCCCAGGCAAGATCCTGAACGGACCGGATGCTCCATGTCGCCCATGCGTATCTATGCAGGGGCTGCAGGCCGAAGGGCTATGAAGCTTTGCTGCTCTCAACCAGGTCTGTTCGAGGGACGCCGGCGAGTTAGGCATGTCCTCATTTCGTGGTTGAGGGCTTAGATTGGAATATGGAGTACTCTGTAGAGAAATACGGCACCTGATACGCCAGACGATTTATGCAACCATTTTCGGAAGCAAAGACAACAACTGCCGTCTCCTGTGCAATGACATGGATCTACATGAAATATGGACCCTGCAGAACGTAGCATTATTGTAGTAGAGGGGAGGACTCTGGCAAGGTGGATGTTGTGCATGGTCTCGTGCCGGCGCGTGGCCAGCTTTCAACAACGCGTGGGTGAATATTTAAGCATTGACTAGTCTTGCTTTCAAGCTTTCTTCCTGCAATGCGACTCAGGTGTCTTTCGCGGAAATTCTGAATGGAGTTCGCCATGCCATCGAGTCCTACTCATGGACCCTTTACAATATTTGACGAGGTCAGACCACGGTCAGCTTCTGACTTCACCGATGTAGCAGCCACGTTTCGTCCCCTGGCAACGCCGTTCACCGAGCCAGTACGATGCCAAGGCATTGGTTTTGTACGACTGCGCATCAAGGCTCCACTTCGAGGTTGCACTGTTGCGCATCTCCACATTCTTTGTTGCGGCAGACATTATTGCTTGCGGAGAGTCGTGGAGAGCGGCGCAGCGAATGACGATCCGTGGAGCATGGCTCGCCCACAAATGTGTACGACTGGCTCGGATGCTTGAGGATTACATAGTAGGTCCGTCGATTATGTAGGTCGGGCCTCGCGTAGGAAAAGGTCCAGCACGACAGGTAAGTGGAGCGTCTATTCTTGCAACCTTGTGGAAGTTCCTTTCGCGACAATCATTGCTTTCACTCGGCCTTTACGCACTTCCACCTTTATCATACATAATTTCCAACCCTGCCGCACTTCCTACAGAGTCCTTACTTGGTCCAGTCTTGAGACACACTGGTTGTCGGCCAAGCCTTCGAGACGCCATGGACGAGGCCAAGGAGCAAGAAACATCGCGCCAGGACTTTGCGACTGTTCGTGAGAAGAAACATGAGCATTCTCCGGCATCATCTAGCCTTGGTGTGCCGAATGAGGCGGAGCTTGAACTTGGTCCGAGAGCAACATATATCACTACTGGAGCTGCGGCTGGGATATCGCAAGAGCACAGGGACTACCTCATCCAGAGACATGGCACTCTTCAGCTCGACCCGTTACCGACGGCAGACCCTGCTGACCCATACAACTGGCCATCATGGAAAAAGCTGGCCAACCTCGTCAATGTCGGGTTTCACGCCATGATGACAACCTTCATTGCGGCATCCATTATACCCGCATACGAAAACATCGCAGAAGACTTAGGCTGCAGTATACAGAGCGCCAGCTATCTCACTTCCCTACAGATCGCCATTCTCGGATGGGCGCCGCTGTTCTGGAAGCCAGTGTCGAATCGCTACGGACGCCGGCCAGTGTGGTTCATCAGCACTATCGGGGCTTTGCTTTTCAATGTCGGATGTGCTCTTAGCCACAGCTATGGAGCAATGGCCACCTGCCGAGCCTTTTGTGGTGAGTTCTAAGCGGTATAGGGTTACTTTGTGTCCGAGAAATTTACTGAGATTCTGCCCAGCATTCTTCATAAGCCCAGCCATCGCCATCGGCAGTGGAGTGGTTACCGAGACTTTCTTCAAAAAAGAGCGTGCGAAATACATAGGCGTCTGGACACTGCTGGTCACCACTGGGCCACCAGGAGGGCCTTTTATTATGTCATTCGTTGCCTACCATACTGGAAATTACCGGTGGATCTTCTGGATATTAGCTATGGTAAGTGGTCCGTTAGGGACACACGCAATGGCGGCCCGCTGATGGAGATGACAGATAAATGGCTTGCAATTCGTTGGGTACCTCTTCTTCGGTCCTGAGACCCGCTATGTTCGTCAAGGTGTCCGCCACTCAGGCTCGGCTTTCAAACAAGAGTATCTCACGTTCAGGCGTGTCGATCCAAATCCTTGGCATACTTGGGAATTCATATATCCCCTTTCGCTGTTCCGCTACACCTCAATCTGGCTGCCAACAGTGGCTTACTCCATCGTCTTCGGATTCACGAGTGTACTGCTCACGGTCGAGATTCCACAGATCTTCCAGCCAAAGTTCGACTTCAATGCTCAACAAATTGGTCTGCAATTTCTCGGCATGATCATAGGATCCCTGATCGGTGAGCAGCTGGCCGGAAGAGGTAGCGACTCCTGGATGCATTGGAAGGCGAAACGAATGCCGGGTGATCAGCGACCCTCTCCTGAATGGAGGTTGTGGCTGAGCTACTCGGGTTTTCTCCTCTCCATGGTCGGTCTCATTGTGTTTGGAGTGCGTATTGAGCAAGCAAAGCCCTTGCACTGGAATGTGACGCCAATCGTAAGTTGTCTAACATGCAGTCGATCGAAGGCCTGCTGACGACCACAGGTTGGAATTGCAATCGCCGCGGTAGGCAACCAGATCGTTACCACTGTTCTAGTAACCTACGCAGTTGATTGTCATATCGAGCATTCAGCCAGCATTGGCGTGTTCGTCAACCTCGTGAGATCGACTTGGGGGTTCATCGGCCCATTCTGGTACGCTTTTGATGAGTAGCAGGGCACATGGAATCTTGACTGACCTGTCATTGCAGGTTTCCGGACATGCTAAATAGCCTAGGCGGCTCTGGCAGCGGCGGCTTGATGGCCGGCATCATCTTTCTTTTCAGCTGGATACCTATAATGGTCCTTCACTGGCGTGGAAAGGACTGGCGAGACGGCAGGGTAGCTCGAGTCGCTGCACGCGAGGCACAGGCAGTGGGCGAACAGTAACGACAGAAATTCACCATCGTATACATACTCAAATATAGCGAAGTCCTGGGCATTCGCTGATTTGTTCCCGAATTACTGACCAGGCACTATAGACATGAAAAGCATTTTACTACTTGTTCCCTCAGCTGAAAGACATTGTCATTCCCTCAGGTTGAAGTAATGCGCACGATGGTAGCTGCAGTAGATGGCGTTTGTCACGATTTTACAATGTCTGTACGATGACATTGTCGCTACGGTCGTTTTCATTTTTATGTTGTGCTGCGGGCGCGGGAAGCAAAGTCTGCGAAGCGAAACAGGCTGGATTAAACACCTTCCCAATCGAGCCACCCACGTGCAGCGCTACTGCAGGTCTACGACGATCGCTGTTACGGTGTGGTCAGCATTAATTGCTGGGTTTCCCCTCGTCTTGTTTGACCTTGCCTGCTCTTGACCACTTGATTGTTCGTCTCTGCACCAGTTCAACCGTCGATAGAGTGGCCGCCGTGTTCGTGCGCTCACTTCTGCTGCCCAAAGGCGAAAGTGGCAAGTACACGCCTTTGCGGTCCCACAGTCCCGTCAATGCTATGGAACGAGGCAACAGTTTCGGGAACGAGAAGGCACAATCTTCTGCATATTCAGCAACATCTCTCCTGCCGGCCCGCATCAATCCAAGGATCATTAGCGATGCAACAATTGGGCTTTCAGACGGCCTCACTGTGCCTTTTGCACTGACTGCAGGACTTTCAGCCCTCGGGCAGACGAAGGTGGTGATCTATGGCGGATTTGCGGAGCTTGTAGCCGGTGGGATCAGCATGGGTCTAGGAGGCTATCTAGGCGCCAAAAGCGAGGCTGAGTCGTATCAGGCTGCTTTCACTGAGACAAGGGCAATCGTGGCTGACGATCAAGATAAAGCTGCTGGTCTAATCCGGGCCACTTTTCGAGAGTACGACTTCTCGGAGGAAACGGTTGCAGAAATGACGGCAACGCTCTTGGCTAGCCCAACTCAGCTCATTGACTTCCTCATGAAGTTCCATCATCAACTTGCTGAAGCCGACTTTGCGCCGTCAAAGGCCTATGTCTCCGGCTTCACCATTGCTCTTGGATATGTGTGTGGCGGGCTGATTGCCCTGCTGCCGTACCTGTTCTTCTCCAGCATCCAAAAAGGCTTCTATGGCAGTGTCGTCGTGATGGCATTGGCACTGTTTGTCTTTGGCTGGATCAAGACATCTTTGGTCGGAGAGAACGATCGTTGGATTTGCCTCAAGAATGGCGTACAGATGATGTTATTGGGTGGGATTGCCGCGGGGGCTGCCATTATTAGTGTGAAGGGAATTGGTAGCTGATTCGATATTTCAGCGGTCCTTCTTTGTTTGAATGGACGATTGGAACGACTGCGACGAGCGAATGTCGGTCACCATGATCCCGAGAATCCAGCAATTTATTAAGAAGAAAGCGCTGGAGGCCAGCCACAGGCCCGGGACAAAGGTCGATTCCCCAAGAAACTCGAGCTCGTAGCCTTGCTGTAGCCACACAGCCTGTCCCAATACCCACAAGACGAGGGCGGTGATGCCTGAGCGCGGTCGACGAAGTAATGACGAGCCAGGCAGATAGAACGGCAGGAACAGCATGTACCAAAGGAAGTACTGTGAGAGTGTCAGACGTGCTCAGCGAATGGAACAAGAACAAGAGCAGCTACCTGGCTCGTGCAGACCTTGTTGAAGGTCACAAATGCGAAAGTCTGCGCTAGCATCGTACTTGCCAGGTCTGCTTCGCCAAGCAGATACGGCAATATCAGGACTGCCAGGACTATTTGTGGCAGAAAAGCGAGAGATTCGAGCGGCACGCCTGGTGCCAGATCTGGGTATGCAGAGTTCAGGTGCAGAACGGTGTTGTACGTGGAGAAGTTGTGCCGATGGTCGATGCGAGTGAAGTGGTATGTGAAGGTGTGCCGAAGAAATGGAGTGCCATACCTGAAGACAAATCAGCAGAGGTATACAGTTCGTGGCATGTACGCCTACTTTTGCAACATCACAAAATTGAGTCCCATGAAAGTCACCGAGCTCAAGCCGAACAAAAGCATTCTTGGTTGGTTGAAGAAGTTCCCAACCTGCTGTTCGATCTGCGTCCCGTGTGATTGCTTCGTCTGACTCATGGAGCTACCCAAATTCTTTGAGCTGCAGTACCACCAGATACTGGCAGCATGTATGAATGGATAAATCTTGACATGCACGCCCAAGCCTAACAGCACGCCTGCCAAAACAAAGCGTCGGCAAAGTGCAGCCCAAAGCAACGCGACCACGATGACAGCTATCAGTCCTTCAGAGCTTCCTCGGGTACTGATATTTGCAACCATTGGATTCAGCAACCAGATAGATGCGAATTTCGTGCTGCTCTGTACACTCAGGCCCGTCGATCTCCCTCGAAGAATCACGTAGATGAGCCATCCAGTGACCACATCACCGACCGCAAAGAGAGCCTTTCCGAACTCGAACCACCACCCTCCCCAAGCCGTTGGATACAGTAGCCATGCCAGGAGAGGAGTGTAGCGATACGTGGCGCGATCGTACGGGCTTCGGCCGCGAGCCACGAAGCGTGCAGCATCTGTGAACACGAGATAGTCTATGTCGGTGTATTTGAATGGGCTGTTTGCATCTTGCCAGCGGCCATATACCAGGAGAGCCAGGCGGAGGAGAATGGAGACCGTGATGACTAGCCAGGGGCGAGAGAAGAACTGAGAGGCAATGCTAGCCATAATCAAAAGCAGATGCTCATCGGCGAGCCATTAGATTGTAGCCACTGAAAGATAGCGCCGCGATTGGAGGAGTGGTGAGTTCCAGGTTGTTACCTGCCCGAAGATAGGTCGAAAGAACCGTGAGGTACCTGAAGTTCATTGTGTCTCGGAAGCAAGGTTGACTTGACACCACGACTTTTGCGCTGAAGTGTGGGCAATCATCCTCACCAACTACTTGACCGTTACATACATCAGTCCGTACATGACTATATATATCTGTTGACCCTAGATCTCAGTTCGCCACGCCAATGTCATGCTTCTGCAACTGTGCCTCAATGTTCTCCATATGCTGGCTCAACAGCGCATGGTCAACACCCTGCCCATTGACGCTTCCACTGAAGCTTCCGCTCATTGGCCTTGCAGCACTGGTCGGACTGATTAGACTTCCTTGACTTGAATTGTGCTCACCACTACGCATTACGGCCGCGTTCGCCATGGCAGCCTGATAATTGGCTGAAAGCGGTGTCAAAGAGCCAGACTTGCCAGAGATGGAAGTCACAGAGCCGTCGCGTTGCTGACCTGGCCCGCCGACCCCGTGAGCGCCGGTGTCGATAGTTGGGAGACGTGGTGGCTGGGGACCTGTCTGGGTCATGGTGCTGCCGATACTGCGCTGAGACGCACCAGACCACGCGCGCTGGAGCTTCGGCCTCGCCCACTCACCCCAGGACTTCTTGACCACCTCGGGAGGCACTTCGATCTTGCCCTCTACGGGCACATGTGTGTTGATGCCCTTCTCTCCCTTCTTCCAGTCGACTGGGCAACCCTCACCAAATTCGTCCTTGAAAACCAGTGCATCAAGGACACGCTGCGTTTCGTCGACAGAACGACCCACGTCCGCATCGTTGACGGTGATTGACCGGATCCTGCCCTTGGGGTCGATGATGAAGAGTGCGCGCTGCGCGACACCCTCTTCTTCGATCAACACGCCATAGTCCCTGCATAGCTTCTGAGTGCAGTCGGAAATGAGCGGTAGATGGACGCCGCCGAGTCCTCCTTCCATCTCGGAAGTTGCATTCCATGCTTTCAGGCAATGCTCAAAGTCCGCGGATGCAAATACGACGGCGCAGGATCGAGAGTACAGGAATTCATGCAGGCGAGCAGAGAAGGCTTTAATTTCGGTGGGGCTAAAAATTCACGCATATCAGGTCAGTGGGTGTGGAAATGCCCTGCTACGCACCGAAGACGCACCAGATGAATGACCATGCTTTCGGGTAGACTTCTTGCGGTCAGTAGCTGCTCAATCGCACAATCCAAAATTCATGCACTCACACACAAGAACGAGCCAGTGGTTCGACTCGGTGTACGAACTGAGGGAGACCTCTGTATGACCGTCAGAGCTGCAGCGAGATTACCATAACGAAACCGCATACCTTTGAAACGTCCATCCACAACTGCAGTATTGGTGAATGGCGGAGCTGGCTTGCCAACATGGACTCTGCCCATAGTTGCGGCGGCCATTGCGACTGCAATCCCCTTTCTACAAGTGATGTGTGACGAATGAAATGTAAGTGAAAAGGGCAAGACGAGGTCTCTCGGAGTTGAAAGGCAGCACTTGTACCTACACGCTCCGAAGGTCTGGACCAGCTTTCGCAACCATGATGCGAATGCTTTCCGCATGCGTGCACAGTATCGTATGTAGCATGATGATCAACGACGACTCCGGGGTCTCGAGCTCATTGTTCTTCTTACAATCCTCCTTTGTCCAAGTCCGAAGGCAGGAATGCGCGAGGACATAGGCTCCGATTGACATGGATCACGCTATGGCATGATGATCAGCGAATGGGGCAGAGTTATCGTCGGCCATGGATGTATAGTGTCCATTGGCGTGGTCTCGACGACTGCTCTTCCTCACGAAGGGAAGCACGTGTAGTCCGCCCGACCACCCTAGCCTAAGAGCCATTCCCTGCCGCAGGATGGCTGCCAATTCCTCAATCGACTAGAGCAGCGAACAAGCATGATTCTCTACAACTCATGTCTGCACAGTATTGGAGAATCTAAGTGTTGAAAGTGTGGCTAACGAAGAGAAGCGTGGGAGGGAGGATGCAGTGTCTCAACTTTATCTGAAAGGGCCTAATAAGCCTCGATCTCTCCATTTCCGTACTCCATAGTCTTGAACAGAACCATCATTATCGAAACTTGTCATATACCCTTTCATAGCTCAGCTTCTTCCAAATTCGTATCAAAGTTGGCATCGATAAAGGGAACATTCGCATCGCCCCAGTCTTTGTCGGCAAGTGCTTCCTGCGACACAGTAGGCATGGAGTCCCAAGCAATTAACGGCTGCATGCCTCCCACAGTATCTGTGAAGCCGCACGAATGGTCCAAGATGTCGTATGCGGAATAATACTTGATCAAAGGATGATCGTCAGAAGTATCCGGGTCTGTTTCCGTCGTGTAATCGCCATGGTACGACGCCGCGACTCCAAGCAGCGAAGCATCTGTCGAGACCTCCGAGAGCCATACAACGATGCCCTCCCAGTCGTATCGATGGCCAACTCCAACCAGTGCTTCAGCCTCGGAAGGCTCGTCTTTGGGGAAGTACCAAGAGTACATGATGGCGTATGCGCCGTTGTAGGCAGCCTGGGCATGATGGCTCAGCAATTCGTACCAACAGAGCGACAGAAATCTTCAGAGCACGAATGCTCACTTACAGCGCGTGCATACACCTGACCAGTGCTACTGCTACAATCTCCGGACGGATCGCCTGTTGGGGCAAGTCCGGCACTTGCATCCGTCAGATGGGCTGGCGGGACTTGATTCGGCATTTTATAGTCCGTACCTGGTGTCACCCTCCGCATCAACGGCAGGGAATGGAACGCAGCCATCTACAACGTAGAGCTGGATTATTGATTGCCTGGTCAGCGAACTTGCGTTGATGGTCTGGATTCCTTCACCCCAGGCCACTTACATACGGCTGGTACTTCAACATCAGAGTCCCTTCGGTACTGTCTGGGAATGTTTGACTGAAGCCCACGACTTCGTCCGCGGCCTAGGTTTGATCATCAACGTGTGAACGATGCGTGGTCCTGATCAGACTCACGATATCATCGCGGCGCTCCAGGTGGATTGGAGTGGCGATGGCGGCAGTGATGACTGCGAGAATAGCGAATGACGAGAACATTTTGAATGAAGGATTATACCAGAGATGCTCTTGAGCAAGCGGGTCGCGCACGATGCTGCTGGAGCTGCTGCGTTTACAAGATATGGAGCCATGGCCGATGTATATGTATTTCGGACCAGGCAAGGCGGATACCGCATCGGACGAGCTGCTGATGCGTTTCCAGGTGCCGTGCTCGTGTTCACAATCGCTATTCGACAATTGCAAAAGTTCAGTCGCCGAGCTGGATATTCGAGCTTCGAGCTAGTAGTGACATTGTGCTAGTAACGTCGGCCAGTATCCTCAACGTGAGAGAGCCACCGACCTTCGCCAAAGCACGATATGCAGACTACACATTGTCAAGGTGGTATCAATAAGACAGCTCAAGTACCTGCGTAAGCACGTGTAGCTGATGCTCGCAAGATGTGGTTGATAGATGCATGCAGATTTATGCAATCACATTGCACTATGTAGATTAAGCGTCCTACCAGGTTCTCTCTGCAGATACTTGCGCGTCGCTGAAAGTGCAGACACAATCAACAAGGCACGTGCAAGCTTTCATCTAGTTTTTCCGCGCAGCAGGAACCCACATCTACCCAAGCGAGGTGTGGGTGCTTCGAAGGAGATCCGTCTCGGCCGGCAGATTGGCTGTAGCCGAGCCATAGGCATTGCGAGGGTTGGGTAAAACAGTCGATGTAGCGCATCAAGTGATGTTCGATGTATCCATTCAGCTCTTCCAACCAGCAGCCATGTGGTGTTTGGGACGATATGGGTAACGGGCCCTCGCCTTTTTGCCGCATGCCTTTGATGCCAAGGCGAGGGCTGCCATGCAAAGCGCCGGGAGTATCGACTTACGGAAGCGGAAGATAGCCATACGGTCATCGTCTAAGCAGACACAAGATTGATCAGGTGGCCCTAAGGGTCGACTTCTCTTCGCTTTCTCTTCACTTTCCTGTCGCGATAGGAGGTATTGTCAGCGGAGCTAGCGCGGAGACGCCGGTGCATGGCATGAGCAAGTGTGCAGATGATTACGCACACAGACTTCTCGTACATCATGCTAAACTGCCAGCCCATCGCAAAGGCAAGTACCCAACTCTCGGTCGTCCTCACCCTGTCCCATGCAAAGCACTCCTACTCACGACAAGTTTTACACCTTTGGTATTTGAATCAATGCAAGTGAGAGGTCCGTTGCCAACACTGCAGCAAGCAGCCCCGTTATAATGACAGCAGCGGCCTCTATTATCACAGTACTGGTCTGTCCACGCACACGAACCAGCATCACTTCACCAAGTGCCTTATCACAAATCGCATCCAGAAAAGTCTAAATGAGTTCTGTTAGCAACAGTCGGAGTCTACGTTGTACGTCACTGCGTCTGCCTGAAGCGATCCGGCTAGAATATCTGCAACGACTGACGAACCTCCAGGACACCAGGAGGCCGGAATCTCACAGTCTCCGACTGGTTCACAGCCTATTGCTGGAGCGTGCTTGATAGCACAAACGAGGAGCAGGAAAGCAGCGGATTTTCCTGTTACTCGTGCATGGTACATCTTGGCGTTGCGCGCTGGAATGGTGATCGTCAAGACGTTAATAATAGACTGCAGAAGACATAAAGATAAGCACAGAGACAGGGAGATGGCATCTAATTTACTCTATAGCCCCAACCCGCCCAGGGACGCAAAAGGAACGCTGCGTCATGAAATTCTCAAACACGCATTGTCCGCAACATCAAGCTCCAAGCGTGCAGCTTCTCGCGCGACCATTGCCCCCTGCAAAATCTGCCTTTCCATGCTTCCCGTTCACGAACCGCCCTTGTCTCGTGGGCTGTCAAGGCCGCGGCAGAAGTAGGCAGCCTATTGACCTCCAGTCTCTTAATGTGGATTATCCAGGCGGGCAAATTTGCCCTTGGTAGTAGCACGCTAGGGGGTTCGGATTACCCATACAAAAGCAAGGGCTATCGCATGGATGGACGATGGTTCCTATGAGTTTGGCGTCGCAACTGATCTTGTCGGTGTCAGGACTAAAGACAATCCATATTACCGAAGGTAGATACTACTCACCACTGCAGTGCCGGCGGCGTTACAGGTCTGGTATAGTCTACGTGGTTAGTAAAGCAAGGTGTTCTATTTGGAGCCTGTCGGGGCTATACGAACCTGGGTATTTGGCATCTTGCATTGTGCAATGACGCCAGTAGCCAGTATGGCTAAGAGGAGCAGAGCTTGGGTGAGGTGCATCTTGACGGGACCGTTGATATCTAGTAATTGCGTGTTGGTGTGTGACTTCCAGGTTTTGAATAGCAGGAAGAAGGCGAAGGGACTGCAGCCCTCAAATGTTACTTTATGTCGTTGTTTGTCGAAGCTCGAACTGTGTTGTCCGGCTTGACCCGGCCAGAAAGCGGAGTGGATGGCTCGGAGTCTCTGATGTGGGTTCGAGGCATTGGATGAAACGCACCACGAGTGTGCGGGCACGCCCACCGTCTCCTAGTCTGTCAGTCTGTCGGGTCTAGACCGGTCGGGAGCTTAGGACGGTATGTGCATACAATCTCTCTAGTGTCGACCTCGTAAATAATTCGTGAGATCCAGGATAAGCAGAACCATGAAAGCATATTCGCCTACTGTCAGCGTGGAGCACACCAAATCTCAGCTATCAACCAACTGCTGTTCATGGTCGCGGACCTGCAAACAGGAGTGTCCCTGCCTCTCCGGCACTGCCTCTACGGCAATAGAATTCGATTGCATTGTACTGCTTTCTCCCTGCCCTCCGGCAGTAGAGCTCGACTGCATTGTACTGCTGCATCCCTGATACCCTCCTTGAGTTCCATCGGGTTCGTGAATACGAATTGAGTTGACTTCGCCTCTCGAGCTCTAGCTCTAGCTCAAGCATCATCCCAGCGCACCACAAGCGATTTTTCCACCACTACCCGAGAACTTGGACCTGAAGTGCCTTGAGGCGGGTAGATATGCCTAAGGTGCATGCCTCGTCGTTTTAGAGCCAGCGGCGTGGACTATGTCACGGAGTCAAAACTCCTTTGCCACCAGAGTTGCGGTAGTCTTCTTCAGGATTGTCCAACGAGGTGCCATGGACATTCAATCGCGCATTCCTGTCACCAGTGCTGGGCCACCACTACGCCAAAGATCAACCGGCAATACGACAACCATACTCAACATGTTGCCATGATTCCCTATGAACCGCATATGCCGTATCGTCATGGTGTGTGAAGACGTCATCTACCGCTCTGGGGGCATCTGCCCAGTCGTCATGAACTTCAACACCACATCCAACTGCAACGGAGGCAGACTCGTATGCACGCCCGGCTCCTGCTGCACGACATCCACTTCCATCTCCTCATCCCCATCCCCGTCTTCCTCATCATCCGACAAATCCATCTCGTCGACGCGTAGCCTCCGCTTCAAACCCGTCTTGACATTCACAATGCCATGCTCCCTCTCGGCAAGCGTGTAGTCGCTGTCAAACTCGCCCACAAACCCTCCTACGACCTCCTTGACCCTTCCGTCGGCCCAATCCCACATGCCTTCGTACTCTTCCGCCTGCAGTCGCGCCTTCCCATCCGCATGAGCAGCACCACTGGGCAGCTGGGAGCGTGGAGGCTGGCTGTGCTCGGCGATCCAGTCCTCGGCCTTGGGGTCCAGCTTCTTGCGTAGGAGCTGCTCGAGGATGGGGCCTCTGTCGTGGCCCGGGAAGGAAGTCAGGGGGTAGACGTGCAGGGAGCGGAGGAAGTAGCGGTTGCTCGCGATGAGTCGCTGCAGGTCGGTCAGGCGCTTGGCGGACTGCTCGATCTGGCGGACGGTGTCGGGCCTGTGGGGGGAGTCGTGCATTAGTAAACAAAGCACAGAAGAAGGGCCAGACACCTACCATGCGGGCGGTGGCCGAGTCGGGTCGAGGTACCACATCAGCGTCTCGAGGGCGGTTTGGATCTGGCTGAGCTCGAGCCGCAGTCGGTCGAGGAGCTTGGCGATGCTGTCTGCTTCTTCATCCATGATTGCGATGTGCTACAATCGGCAGTGGACTGATCACAATCATGTTGTTATCAAAAGTCAAGAGCCACGATGGTGTTTCACGAGCTCGCGCACTTTCACCTCTGCCTGCTCTCCAACTTGACATGTCCTGCACGGAATCATCAACCCTAACTACGGGAAAGCCGTCCATGAGTCTAAATTCAAACAGTATCCTGCCGTATTGGATATCGAGTACATGTACAATCACACTTACATGGAACATGCAGCGCTGAGAGTCCTCTACATGTAGATTGTCAAACATTACAGACGGCTACAGACGAACAAATACTGCTACCCTGTTCAGCTCATCTGCTTTGATAGACTGTATAGACCAAACACTGTCTCGTTAACGTGCAGCACTCGACACAGCCAAGACAAATGTATAGCAGAGCTGAACGACAACGAGACGAAGCCCTAGCGGTGATCCGCACGGCAGAGGGCCATGGTACTGGCCTGGCACAGGAGTCCAGTGACCATCGAAAACAGGTTCCGCCATCTCGCCATAACGGACATCAGGACAATGTGATTGAGACTGGGTCTTCGGATAGACCTCGAAGTGACCCACGACCAGCCTCTGGATCCGGCCATCTCCCGCCAGCTTATGCCGAGCGCCCTCATGACGAGACAGAGCGCATCCTTGAATCTGGAGTGCGAAGCTTCTCCGAGGGTAAAGCTGCTCAGCCTCACGACAGGGAGGGTGATGATTTCACGGATAGCACCGTCTCAGACAACTGGAGCATAGAAGATGATGACGAAGAAGATTGGGAGCTTGACGATGCTATCGAATCAGCTAGATCGGCTGTCCACTCTAGGGAGCCCTACGCACTCCGTCGTGTGACGAGAGCCAGGCTGACTATCGTCATACCGGTGGACTGGTGCAGAAGACTGTTACGAGTCGAGACGCCAACACAGCCAAGACACGTCAACCTGCAAGCAATTTTTCACTACCAGTGCCTGGGATCTCACCTCAGACACGACCACGCAAGAAGATTCGCGGTGGTAGCCGTGATCTCCGAGATAAAAAGGCGGAGAGGAAGGCGGAGAGGAAATTCGAGAAGACCGAGAGGAAAGTGCTGAAGTATGAGCGAGGGGTGAATCAAGGCAGAGATCTCAGTCGAAAGAAAGCAGCAAGGTACGACGCGTTCATGGCCGCACGGAAAAGGCGCGGCCTAGGTGATTGAATGGAGAGGTGGCGGACTTGGCGCCGGACATAGCAGGAGCGGGCGAGCAGATCGTCATGCAGCCTGGTCGGTGCTGCTGTCTACGCTGTCATGAGCGACGGGCACGGCAGCAATCTCTCAGGCCTCAGAGAGACACTTTCGAAGAGAGTCGAGATTACGATGACACGTTATGTTTCGATGCGCTCCATTGACATGCATCGCCAATCATTCGGTGACCCAAACGGTGCGCACTGGACAGATTGTCTGAGCTGAGCTCATACGACGAGCGCGCTTCATCTGCTAATAACAATCGCGGCCGATAGCGGGCTTAGCTCTCAGAGAGCAGCGATGCTGTACTGCAGCAATATGGTCAGCTGGGTCCGACCTAGTGGTTGAACCACGGTCTGATCCTTCGCAAGGTGTGCGTGCTATGGCCCGCGCAGCAGGATGCTGATTGCCTGCTCAACCTCCTCTGAATCATTCCCGTTTGCATCGTGATCGCAAACCACTTCTCGCGCCGTTCCCGTGAGCCTCAACCAGACTATGCCGTCACTGAATGACAGTCGCCCTGGCGGATCATGGCTATCCTCCAATGTAAGTGTCGTTCAAGGCGTCGATGGCAGTAATTTGGCCCACCGCTTGCTCGTAGTCTTCTTCGCAGGTCTATCCGCATACAATGCCGTAGAGGTCATCGCACTAACCTTTCTGACTTTTCGACGTATCGCGGCATGTACTTCTGGTCGCTACTGGTGGCTGGCATTGGCATCGTCCTGGCATCACTCAACCAAATCCTCAGATTAGACCCAACGTTCGCGCAGATGGATTTCCTCCATGTGAGCTCCGAGCCCTCCTTGTCGCACTGTCCTGCACCAAATGCTAAGAAGCCCCGTTGCTAGACGTGGATATCGCTCTTGGCAGCCTGGGCTGGTGGCTGTCCGTCACTGGACAGGCCGCGTGTTATGGTCACGCCTCCACATAGTTGTATGGGGCAGACAAGGCGAACTGATTCTTCGATGGACAAAATGGATGATTCTGTCAAATATTGAGATGTTACATCTGCCAAAAACCATCCTGTGCGTTGGCGCAAAGGCACATAACGTGCACGCCGCATTCTTCACGACTGGGTACTAATCATGGAGAAGATACAGAATGCTGGCTTTTCCGTGCAAGAAACCATCCTCTCATCCATCTACATTTGGTCGCGAGAAAGATTCTACGCACAAGCTTATCGCCTAAAAACCACAACCGTACCGCCATCAAGCAGTTCATCGGCATTTACCCACCCATCATCAGCATGGACCTTTGCCTGCTCGTCCTAGAAGCCGCCTCGCGCTACATTCTCCAAACGCTAACTAAAAGCCTCATCTACTAGACCAAGCTGAAGCTCGAGTTCGTCATCTTGGGCAAGCTCGTCAAGACGGTCCACTGCAGCGGAGACGAGCTGCCATCCGATTATGGCGGTCCCCTCCACACATTTTTCACGTTTGCGCCTTGCTCGGAAGGGCCGAGACAGGCGATCAAAGGTCCTACGTTTGTCGAGTCGGATATCCCGGACAGCAGGATCATGTTCCCGTCCCGCTTTTGCTCAAGGGTCACGACCCTGGACTACGACCTCACTCGCTTCCGCCACGTGGAGGGCATTGCCAGTCTGAGAATTTTCACGGGGACTTTCGAGACTCGATGAGGGCACACCACCAAGTTCCGGGAAATACTGCTGTGTGAAGTGCCGTCCGTGCGACGCCTTTCGCGATGATCCCTCTCGCCGCAATCTCCAACGACTTTTTGGAGGAGCGCCAGATGAACGCGCTGATCTTGAATATGTGGTGCCCGAGACAGAATGGCACAGCTGCGTAAAAGCAGCACGAGGTGACTCCAACGCTGGGCGGCAGCGTCTGTAAAACACGACCCACGAGCTTCCATGCCACTTTTGGCTACTACCACTGTGTCTCGCAGGCATACGCCGGGCTCTCAAAAAAGCAAACACTGCTTCAAGAATATCAGATCACGGTGATAACGCAGCCTCCGTACGCTCATCATGCTGCGGATTTTTTCGCAAAAGAGAAGGAGCCAAAGGACAAGTTGTGTCTCCATCATGGACGTGGGTCCTTGTCTTGTGAGATGGGTTTGGGTATTATAAAGAGGAGCGGCGAGCGCCTGAGCGGGACGAGCGGGAGGATCTAGCTCGAGCAAAGGCGGATTGCAGCTTAGCATAATGATCCGCGGAGGTCTCGGCGTTCTCGGTCGACTCGGGTTCGCCGTGGCGAGTTGGTCGGGATGATGGGGTCATCAATTGCTTCGCTTGTTGTATAAATTCTCAACAGCACTACGTCAGGATCAGTACTGCTATGGTTCAGCAGCTGGATCAACACTGCTGTATTTTCCGATCTCCTCATCTTCCCTGTGTGTTCCCGCTGGCAAGACAGCGACTCCGCCGGTAACTACCTCTCTTCGACAGCATCAATTCGGAAGGCGCGTTCGATCCACGACTAATGCCATCACTGCGAAAACCTCGAGGATGATATTTAGATTATCAATTGAACGAAGACCTCGGCCCTATAGGCCCAGCCAATTGACAGTCTACACTCTATACGACACTCTCTCTCACGAAAACTCTCACCTATAAAGCCAAGCCCAAGCCTGTACTGTCCGTCTGTTTGCTATCCCACGGCAGCAGCGCCTGTGCCTCAAATCGAGTGCTCCTTCCCATAGTCATGTCTGCGCACTCGTCAACCATCTACATCGATCGGTGCACCATGAGGATGACTAGCGGGTCCTCATGTTCTGCGCACTCCATGGTCCTTCCTTCTTGGGTTCGTTGAGGAAGTGCTGCATCATGACTGATTGCCCGCTGGTAGTCTGACCACCTGCTTGGCCGGCAGAGGCGCCTCGACCACCGGTGGCTGTAGTGGAGGAGACTTTTGCCGGGTCGCTGGCTTTAGGTGGGTTTGTCTTGGTCTTGGCGGACGAGTTGGAGCCACTCATGACTGTAGAGTTTGCGTTGTCTAGGCTTTGTAACGGCTACTTCGATCATGCATTAGCTTGCAATCATTCACATGTCTTAGCTCGACTCACCTTGGCAGCTCGCAAGGAGAGTGGTGATAGGACTCAGTCTCTGGACCTGTTGCTTGATAGCGCCAGTGACTGGATCGTATTGATGTGGGAGGAGCAATGAGACGCTCTACTTTATATCTTGTCAATTGGAGATCGCACAATCGCTTACCTTAACCCTGACAGGTCTTTGCCGACACCGAGCCTCCCTGAAGGCCCCATTCCAAGCACGAGAAATGCATGAAGCGTTACCAATTTAGTGTGCGCTCTGCTTGGGTGCGCCAACAGCGACTCCCGCCGTGGACGCCCTCGCGGGCATTCTGTTCAGAAGTCACGCCCACATGCCGGCAGTACAAGATTTGGTCGCACGCCGGAAGCGGCTGTTCGCTTACGCATGCAGCTCATGCGAATGACAGCGCGAAGATACATCCACGCGGGACCGGGCCAACATGTGGTTGCAGCTAACCTTGAAACCCGGCTGCGTCAGGCAGGCACAGTGGTTCTCGTGAGCGAACTGGGGAAGGTTCAAGGGTACCTGCATCTGCATGTCACGGAGCACGACGCGTACTCGCGCGAGCTGGGGCGAAGCATTCGAATCTCCTTTGACCTTTGAGCCCAGGCATATGGATTCCGGACGAAGGTCATGTCGTTTGCGCAGCTTTTAGTTTGGTTGGGATATTGTGCTGACCGCTTGGCAGCCATCCAGTGCCACGGCTTGACAGCCCGGGTGGAAGCGAGGCAGGCCTGACAACACCCTCCGCAGCGCATGAAACCACGGCATGATAACAACCATACTGCTGATGGGAGTTGTTTGCCAGGGACGAATCCTATCTTCAGACACCTAGCTCCACCTGGCGCACCGTGCCCAACGGCTCTGCTCTTTGGGATCAGTCTGTGCCCTTTCCATTAGCTTGTGTAGCGACACGCAACGCTCGCCAGGCATCCGATCTCGCGGTCGTTCCGGTTGAGTATTATAGTAGTAATCAATCAATGCTCACGAACTGCTGCTTTGTCGTGGCTGTTCGGAGCTAGCACAGCCTGTAGGGTATTGGCAACTAGCGCAAAGCTATATGCTGTCGATTTCAGGGCGCTGAGGGAACCATTCCGCCACAGCCATATCCATATCACAGCCCCTGCGCGAAAGTCCTGAGGGGCGCCCAAATTGGGGTGCTGCGCAAACTCGATGAGATGGTGGCACGAGCGCAGGAGCTGGAAAGCTGAGTTTCGGGCAGAGCGGTCAGACCCAGTCCACGTCGGCAACAGTTTCGCAAACTGTGCACCAGGCCACCTGATTTGTGCTGACAACAGTAGATCCATGATAGCCACTGTTTATGCCAATGGCACTTGACGAGTGATTAGGTGACCAGCAAAAGTAAGACTCCAGTGCTACGCTGTCCAGGGGATGCGTTTCCAGAATGAGCCACCACGCGCTAGTGAAACCGTTAGTGTCACGAAGAGCCTTGATATGGAAGCGACTCTATGTGTGTAGTCGGGCATTTTCGTACGGCTCTCGAGGATTGCGCCGAAAAAGCAAAACGAGAATATGAGTGAACCTGGAGCATTGCGAGTAATCACGAGGACCATATTCTTGTGCATGGCATGTTTCTGTAGTCCGTGGAAAGCATCGTATTTGCGTGGGTGAAGCATTGTTGCGGTGGTCGTGGGATGCTGTGCTCTTGCTCAGGTTCATCACACAAGAGTTATGTGGTTTGTGCGCTTCACCAGATGACGCTCCATGACGTTTAAGTTGCTTCCAGGTTCGCTATTGGAAACTGCAGTGCACCCGCATAAGGTCGAATCAGCCATCCCGACCCAAGACCAGACCCGTATTGCACGAGGCACGCCGGGTCAGCCAGCGAAGTCCTGCAAACGACGGCTGCAGCTCCATTGAATGGCGTGCATCTGTGATGCAAGGGGAAGGCTCAAGCGTTCTTGCCCACTCAAACATCCTCGCGGCAATGATTACGGAGACCGTGTGTCATCCTACCGGGGCGTCTATTCTTGGCAGGAGAACAGTCGCAAACCTCCTACTGTTGGGCAGCAAGTATACGATCCTGTTCCCGTGCTGTCGCCTGTCAAATGGGTGTGGTGCACGGTTGCACACTACCCGCCCTCGCGAGCACTTGAGCGGAAGTTGTCGGTGCAGACGCCACCATGCAGACCTCGGGACTGATACAGCATAAGGCGATCACAGGTGAGCTGATCAGCGATGCTGTCTTTGTGCATCAACGAGCGAAGACGTTCACGAGTGGCGTGTGAAGAAACAGGCGTCGCGTGAAGCTCGGCTCGGCTCGGCGCGGTCCGCGTCGCGTTCGGCGTCTTGAGCGCGACACTTTGGAGCTTCACTCTCTTAACCTTCGGCTGCCAGTCGCATTCACACTGGATATCTTCCAGCTACGCCAAACAATCCCGCGTCGCAGACTGCCAAAATTGCCTCAAGCGAGTCGGAATCGGAATCAGCACAAATCCTTCATTGCCCCATCAACGACCTGCTCACCGGACAGCCAGCCGCCAGCCGAAACATTATCACAACAATACCGGGAGGCAGCAGCGGCGCATCATTCAGGGAGAAGCGACCGCACAACGAGCCTTTCTAAGGCTCGTTCGCAGATCAGAATGTGAGTCAGTACTCCTCAGCAGCGCCAACATGGCTCTGAAGACCGGCTCCCGGAACGCGAACACTGTCATTTATGGCCCTAGGTACAGGTGCCTCATATATCCAGGATCGCGGTACTGACTTTAGCCAGGGAGTCTTTCGAAAACATCTACCTCGACCTCTCCAAGCAGCCCGGCAAGTGTAGGCTGGCTGAGGGGGGTATCGGATGGAAACCTCAAGGCGGTGACACCTTCACACTCGACAAATCCGATCTGCAGTTTGCACAGTGGTCGAGAGCAGCACGAGGCTATGAGTTAAGGATTGTGTCGCGAAACGTCGGTGTTGTGCAGCTGGACGGCTTCAAACAGGACGACTTCGACACAATACAGAAATGCTTCAAAGTCTGGTATGGCGTCGAGCTCGTACACAAGGAGCATGCGTTGCGAGGCTGGAATTGGGGCAAAGGCGAGATGGGGAGGAACGAGCTCACTTTCAACGTGCGGAATCAGCCAGCGTTCGAGATTCCGTTCTCAGAGATATCGAACACGAATCTAGCAGGCAAGAACGAGGTGGCGGTTGAGTTCAGCTTGCCAGGTGACGGCGACGATACTGGTACAAACGGTCATCTTGGTGGGGCAAGATCAAAAGGCAAGAAGATGGGTGGTGCCGTTGACCAGCTTACGGAAATGCGCTTCTACATACCAGGCACCGAAAAGAAGAGCAAGAAGAAGGGTGATGGCGAGGATGGCGAAGAGGTTGACGGCGAGGATGGCGATGACGAGCAGGAGCAGTCTGCCGCGCAAATGTTCTACGAGAGTCTCATGGACAAGGCAGAAATCGGCGAAGTTGCTGGCGAGACATATGCGACGTTCCTGGAGATCCTACACCTTACGCCGCGTGGACGATTCGATATCGACCTGTACGAGAAGTCTTTCCGGTTGCGTGGTAAAACGTACGACTACAAGGTCAGCTACGAGAACGCAAAGCGCTTCTTCATCCTGCCAAAGCCAGACGATATGCATCAGCTTCTCTGTATCGGTTTAGATCCGCCGCTTCGTCAGGGTCAGACACGATACCCGTTCATTGTGATGCAATTCAGGAGAGACGAGGAAGTCAACATCGAGCTCAACATGACTGAAGAGGTCCTGAACAGCAAGTACCAGGGCAAACTGCAACCGCGCTACGAGGCGCCCATCGGCAACGTCATCGCAAAGATCTTCCATGGACTCACAGGCAAGAAGCTCTTCCAGCCGTCACAGGACTTCACATCCCACCACCAGCAGAGTGGCGTGAAGTGTAGTATCAAGGCAAACGAAGGCCATCTCTTCTGCTTGGACCGCGCGCTTCTCTTCGTGCCGAAGCCGGCGACGTATATCTCGTTCGACAATGTCAGTGTGGTGACGATGAGCCGTGTAGGTGGCGCTATTAGTGCTAGCCGCACCTTTGACATCAGCGTCACACTCAAGAATGGTGCGGGCGAGCATCAATTCTCGAACATCAACAGGGAAGAGCAGCAACCACTCGAAGATTTCTTCAAGAGGAAGGGCATCAAGTGCAAGAATGAAATGGACGTCGATAACGCAATGATGGCTGCAGCGCTGAACGGCAACCCGGACCTGGCTAGCAGCGAGGACGAGGAGGAAGTCGTGGCGCGCGGCTCGGCGGCCGAGGACGATGATGAGAGTCCAGATGAGGACTTCCAGGCTGACTCGGAGAGTGATGTTGCCGAAGAATTCGACTCAGATGCCAAGTCGAGTGGCGCCGACAGCGACGAGGAGATGGAGGATGCGGATGACGATGCTGCGGGCCCCGCGAGCGATACAGCGGAAAAGGTAGAGCGGCCGAAGAAGAAGGCTAAGACGGGCAAGTAGAGTGTGCCAGGCAAAGTCGAAGGGCGGCGGCCATTGAAGGAGGTGAAGAATCTTCGGCGTTGAGCCCAGAACATGAGGATCCAAAAAAGCAGGGCGTTGGATATCTTGGAGAGACGAGGGCCGGCGCGGCGTTCCACATGCGAGCAGCATACTCTTGCATTCGTGTAGAGTAGGTATCTATCTTCTAGCTGTGCAATATGAACCAGATGTGACAGACGAGAGTCCTTCGAGCTCTCCATGCCAGATGACATCCCCTTGTCTCTGTCAGAACGATGCTTTATACCCATGATACGCCACGTAAGTGCGGCTCCTGGCATAAACATTAAGTTGTCAGTGAACTTCACTTGTACACAGATTGGTCTGCAGATCAGTTTCTCATAAGGATCGAGTATACCGCCAACGCCTCCTCTTGCTTCTCCTCAACCCTGGACGGACCGCTAGCATTCTAGCTACACTTCGCCTGCCCCGTTTTCCCCCAATCGATGGTGCACCGCTTGGAAATCTCTTTGCAAGGGTATTGCTGTCGAAAGGGACGAGGCATGGTCAGTCATTGCTCCGACTCCCATAGAGTCGTTCGAAGGAGAAAGGGGGATGGATACGCACTGAGAGGCAATCTTGCGGTAAGTGGAACGGTTTTCCCATCACAACGCATGTGCCAGCGGAAGCCGGGTTGGTCTGGCTTTTGCCGCAGACCTAATCGCCAGAGGGTTGGTCGTCAGTAAATGATGAGTGTAAGTGGGACCCAA
The DNA here is from genome assembly GCA_010093825.1 of Teratosphaeria nubilosa. Lineage (NCBI taxonomy): Eukaryota > Fungi > Ascomycota > Dothideomycetes > Mycosphaerellales > Teratosphaeriaceae > Teratosphaeria > Teratosphaeria nubilosa. Next base: position 290,974 of record ML995827.1, read on the forward strand.
TACATACGCCACCTCGTCCCAAGGCGAAGGGGAGGGTGAAGGTCAAGAGTGTTGTGGTGATGGCTGTAAGGAGCTTCATGGTTGTCAGATCTGAGTGGGTTGCTTGAGCGGCGAGGACGATATCTGCTGCGAGCTGTGGAGGATAGATGTATGATCGACGGCTTCCTCTCGCATCGTGGCGGATGGCCGTAGGTTTCTCCCTACCGAGGCTTGACAATTTGGGCATGTTGATGAGCATCTTGGCGTGCAGTAACGTCGAGACATAACAAGCCATCCTTCGCCATGTTTCAATGTTTCACCCCAATGACCTCGCCATGTTCCCGGCCCAGTGTACAATCAGTTCCCAGCCTGGGACGAGGCGTGCTATGCTCCGCTGATTGGACGTCGAAGTTGCTCAGGCGGATGTAGTCCTCCAACTGGAAGCATTCAGCGTGCTGTCCGGCTGCTGAGAGCTACAGATCTATTCGGTCCTGGCCCGAGGCTAAGTAACCAGGTGTCAATCGTGACAATTCAACTCTGGCGTGCGGACGTATCGTAAGGTAGATACAGTCCGGGCTGACCATGGAGTTACAGCTACCAAGCTTCGACTCCGCTCATACAGGACACCTGTTTTAGGGGCATGCTGGTGCGAAATCGTGAGAAGGAGTAAAGGCTTCCAAGGCAAGCTCGGTCTCCATGCGGTGCCTTGAACTTTCACGCCAATAAAGGTATCCACCGCGCTGATTCCATCATAGCAGTGGCGGCTCGACACAGCAGCATGGACGTCCGCTGTTGCGGCTGTAGGTACTACACTACTGGGCGTGACGGCTCAGGGCTGACACGGCGCCCACGGGACGGATGCGTCTCGTGATGTCGTGCACGTGCAAGCGCTCCATGCAAGTGACCCCTGCAGGCGGACGATGCATGGCAGCTGCAAGCCCCACCATGATGAAGCTCACGATCCAACTCGCAGTCACTCCCTCGACCGCTCACATCACCGTGTCTGCAGTGCATCGCTAGGATACCGTGGCGACGTACTGACGACACGACCATTTCATTGACCAAACCAGCAATTCCGCACATTCCCAATTCAATTACGGCAACGGCGAGAGAACGGGAAGGCACAAAGGGCACCCCGCGATACGCGCGAGCTTGGAGCGCGACTTCCAACTCCTCCGACAGCAGGAGCAGCACGGGAGTCACCGCGCTCTGGCAGCGCTGCTTTGAGACAACAAGGTGCGACAAGTACCTTGGTGTTCACGCAGTCGAGTCTCCCGTCGGTCCACAGTCGCGGCTGCTTCGTCACTGCTGAGACATCGATCCCGACCCCACATCTCCGCACCTCTGCTGCCTTCGAGTCGCCGACGCCCACACGCTCTCCGAGCACGCAGACGCACGCACGCAACGCCTCTGCGGACCAGCCTGGATGCCCTCCGCCGACGACCTCCTCGCTGACCTCGACGAAAACTTCCACGAGTCGGTGCCCCACCCTGCCCCACCAGAGCCGGAAGCGCTGCCCGTACCGTCGAGTGGGAGGAAGAGCAAGAAGAAGAGCAAGAAGCATGCAAAGGCGGTGCCGGCATTTAAGTGGCACGATGACGGAGATACGCCCGAGCCCAAATCGGTGAACCCGAGCCCGCCCGCGCATGGTGTGAGAGTGCATGACTCCCCACCTGTCGCGCCGGCGGTCGATATGGAGGAGCCAGCGGCATTCGTGGATGAGCCGTTCGACACTGCAGCGTGGGAGGACGATGAGACAACTGCAGTGGAGGAGCCTGAGCCTGCGCCGCCCAAGCCCGAGCCTGTGAAGTCATCACCGGCGGTACGATCCCCGAGGCCTGCGAACATCAAGCCAGTGCCTGCCTGCCCGTCGCCGAGGTTGTTGCATGCGCAACCTGCACACTTCGCCGAGCAGAGATCTCCTAGTATTTCGAATGGTTTGCCGACGCCACAAAGGAGGGAGTCATTCGCCGGTCTGCAAGGATATAGCCAGCAAACCTCGCCGCGCCCTAGATATGCTCAGATGTCTTCCCCACAGGCGAGGCCATTGGACCCGCCACCGCCGCACATGCCTCAGAGCCACTTTTACGGCGTGCCGGATCTCGGTCTCAACCTATCCACGCCAGAGAAGGGCGTCCCAGCAGGATCAAAAGGGTACTGTTGTTGCCTCGATACACTCGGCGATGCTGGAGATGCGGCATCAGCGAAGAAGGCGAAGCATTGCCTACTAGCTGGTTCTGAGGATGGTCTGGAGGTCTACCGTGTTTTATCAGACAAGCTCGAGGTAGTAGGCAGACTTGAGGGTCTACGAGGTGCAGTCGTTGGAGCGAAGATTCTACCGCATACCGACAGATACGACCCAATGCAACCTTTCCGACCACTGGTGGCAGTAATTGTGCATGGACGTGCGAGTGATGAGCCATTCGAGAATGTGCAGCAGAAGGATTCGAGCGAGCTGTACCAGACCTCGGTCGAGATCTATTCACTCAGGACGCAGCAACATATCGCGAATCTCTTCAAGAGCGCGTTGGCTATGACGTCTAAGGCCGTCGTCGGACAGGCGGCTCCGTCAGTGCCTGCGCCGGTCGGTGAGCTGAGCATTGATGCTTCGGGCGGCTTCATAAGCGTGGCATCGGGCAAAAGTGGTGAGGTGTGGGTCTTCGCTTGTGCCATTCCGACTGGTGGCGATTATCCAGAATTCAGATGCATTGGCAAGTTTTGGACTGCGATCCAACAGCAATCTGAAATCTCACGACCATCAACGGCGAGCGATACTGTCGCCGAGGGGGAGAAGCCGGCGGGCGTACCACTGATGAGCCTCCGAGGACGCTGGTTGGCAGTTGTTCCACCGTATACATCCGCTGGCACAGCACTGAAAGCGCAGCCTGCTCTTGTTGAGATTGGCGTGCTTCCACCTGGAATCGGCACGACATCCGCACCAGTGCAGCCTCTTGTGACCTGTGAAGTGGCTGGGATGGACGCCGAGGGCACTTTCAGCTGGCTTTCACGCAAAGCTGCGCAAGGCCTTGTCAAAGCTTCACAGAGGGGCTTCGAGATGAGTATGCAAGGCTGGAAAGAGCTTACACATCCTTCTCCACCATCTGCTCAGACAAGCCATCAAAGCACCCCAAATCACAGTCACGGGCAATTTCCGCCAACAAATGCGCCCGCCGAGGATCCAAAGCGGCTCTCAAAGGAGCCTGCGTTGGTCTCGATGGTTGATCTTCAAAAGCTGATGACTTCTGAAATGATCAAGCTGAAGCAAGCGGCGGTACCGCTTTCGACCTTTGCTCTGGTCGACGGGTGCAACTACTTGTCTTTCTCCCCTGATGGCTTGAGACTGTTAACAAGCAACAGAAAGGGAGAAATCTCCACCATTTGGGATCTGACGCACATAGGGCACGGACGGCATAGCACTGACAGCAGTACAAGCAGTGACGAAGACATGGAACACGGGCCGCATGTCAGGCAAGTGCACCGTATTCCAAGGAGTAGCCCGTCGATCCTCGTAGACAGCATTTGGTCCAGAGATGGCGACTGGTTGGCTTTGCTCACCACACACGGCACGGTGCATTTGCACGAAATACCACTCACAGCTAAGCCAAAGAAGCGCAAGCGACGATCTACCATTGGGGTGCCGGCTTCAGGGAAAGCCGAAGCTACCGTCAGCGTGTCTCAGGGCGTGTCGCCACCTAGCAGTAATGGCTTGTTCGGCGGCATCCGCGCATGGTCGTCGAGCCTCACTACGCAAGCAAACGCCTTGAAGACGCAATATGCGATACCCACAAGTTTGGCTGGGGTTCGCGACACAGCTGCAGCGGCAGGCTATGCTGGCCGTAGAGCTGTCGCGAAGGGACTGGGTCAAGGATACAGTGCTGCTAAGAGCGGTGCGAGCGATATCTGGCATGCTGAGGACAACAAGATACGAGTCAAGGCTCTACAGGAGGCCGCGAAGGTCGGCTGCTTGATGTGGGTACAGCGGCAAAGCAGTTCTGCCTTAGCAATTGTGGGTGGCGGTACTGTCAGCCTGCATTGCATTGAAAGAGTTTTGAGGAGAAAAAGCGAGGTAATGGTCTCGGGCCTAAAAAGGGACAAGCACCCGAAGACTTTTGCATTGCTGCGGTTGGAAGGAGGCAAAGATGCGAAGAGCAGAGGGTGTTCAGAGCAGGGTCCGCATGGATTTTGGACGTTGCGCAATCCCGAACCAGATCACCCATTTGCAGCGAGAAAAGCCAGCACTGCCCTTGCACCCGCGACTCCGTCAAATGAGGTTGAAACCAATCCACCGTACTGTCCCTTCCACATCGACCGCCGTGTCAGCATATTCGCATTCAACGGGGGCGTTACAGGTAGCACATTGGGACCTGATCCGACAGACAGACTCAAGACACAAGGTCACGGCTACGCGAAGGAAGAGCCGTGGATATTCGGACAGCCTCTGCCGCCCAGCACCAAGATGAGCGATCCCAGTCAAGACGAAGAGGGCTTGAGCGATTTCGACGGCTCTGGTGATGACGATGCCTTAGCCGCGCAAGTTGAGAGTAAAATGTTCCTCGAGAGACCCAAGGCGGGAGCGCCTGAGCAGATCAGGGTCATGTCGAATCGGACGAGAAAGAGTGCAGCGCAGGGTCGTGCGATGGAACAGGATGTGGACGAGGCTGTGGAGGGTTATGATGATGATGGCATAATGTGACACCAGGATACAAGCACGAGGTGATCTCCGGGTGTTCAGACGGTAATGACAATTGGCGGTGTCTTCAACATTGCATTTGCATAGGTACTGTAGGCTTGACAGATAGACCTTGGTCCGGGCTACATAGGCGTTGGCGGCATGTGAGATACCCAATGCAAATATCAGTGATCGATACCTCGTCTTACCCGTCCGATGTGTGGGTATTTCATTTGGCTTGGGGTTGTGCTACTTTAAGAATGTACGTACGACCTAGGAGACTAATAATGTGACCGAGTGGCCAGCTGAGGTCCGATCTATTTCCGCGATGCCCAAGATCGAGGGGATGATGTGCGCAGGGCCCATTCGCGCCAAATCACGCCACGAAAGCTTGATTTGTAGCCAAATGTGTACCTTCGTACTACTCCAATCCTGCGACGCTCCAATCTTATAGGCTTCAATAGACTCGCAGTCGAAGAACGACCGCTCAGTGTGCCGACGAGATGGCTAGATGGTCATCTGTGCATCTGGTAGCACGGAGGCGGCATCGAGGACACTGGAAGATGCGGTCGCGCGTTCTCGAGTGTCACACTGTCACGCTCTTGCTTCGTCTTGTACAAACGATCACATGTTCGCAAGGACGGGCGTGGACGATCATCGTCATCATCATCATCATCATCGCGCTCGCTCTTGCTTTCTGAAACCGGCGTTACAGATGAACTGGCGTGGCTGCCTGTGACTTCAGCCTTTCGATCTTACAATTCCACTGGTGTTCCCACTAGTCACGCATTAGCGAATAAATTATGTTGACGGCGCGTGGTGAGTGATCAGACACGACGTCGCGTCTCAGGAGAGTCGGCAGCGACTAAACCCAAGAGCATTCCGGAGAAAATGCGGTTTTGAACTCCAGGTGACACGATGGCGATGCATCCCATGTTCCAGCATCAGGCGTTCTGGAAGGTCGTGGCCGCTCTGCTTTTCCTATGCATCCTTGTCCAGCAGTTCGGCTTCAGGGAGAGCCCGTGGCCTCAACATGTCGGCAGTGGCTTCTCTCGCGACAAACCAAAGCACAAGCCTTCTTCGCCACGGCCATGGCACTTCGACTTCAAGCGGGATCGCAACAACTATGGTCTCTCGGATGGGCAGTGTGACCAGGCTTTCCCGGAGCTTTATCACGAGATTGATCGCTCCGTGGAGCAATGGCATGGTCGAAATCTTACGTCTGAAAGTATTGAGTTGTATGGGAAGAATGAAGCTGGCGTTCGAGTGATGCTCGTTAATCAGCAGCTCAGGGTGATCAGTACGAAGGGCATGCACCGGGAGGATTTTCGGCAGCGCATCTTGGCTGTGCTGCATCAAATCCAGCGGGCGGTCACGAGTGTTTCGGGGAGTGCCTTTCCTTTCGACAATATAGAGTTCACTATCGTGGTCGATGACTTCGTGACTCTGTCGCCAGAGACGAATCTTGCTCTTTGGTCCTTCGCACGAGAGACTGCGAACAAAAAGCAAAACGACATATGGCTCATACCTGATTTCAACTTCTGGGGTGCACCACCAGTCGCTGGCTCGTTTCCCGACATGCAAGTGAGAGCGAGAGAGCAGGACTCGCCTATTGCGGACAAGATACAGAAACTCTTATGGCGAGGCGTCAAATGGACGGCACCGAAGCTGCGAGGCGCTTTGATCGACGCCACTGCTGATCAACCCTGGGCCGATGTCGCAGCCATGGACTGGAGAGATCCGGGTAAGGTCGTTCGGCTGGAGGACCACTGCCAGTACGCCTATCTTGTCAACACTGAGGGCCGCTCCTGGTCATCTCGGCTGCTCTACATTTTGAACTGCGACTCCGTGCCTGTCCTGCACGATATGAGATGGACCGCGCACTACTATTCTTTGCTGAACGGACATGATGCGAAGAAGGCGAATTATGTTCCCGTCGACCGCGAGTTCTCCAATCTCGAGACGAAGATCAAGTATCTATTAGATAATCCGGATCATGCGCAGGCTATTGCGGACAATGCCCGACGGATGTTTAGGGAGCGGTATACGACGCCGGCTGCGACGGCGTGTTATTGGCGGAGATTGCTGAGGCAATGGGGGAGTGTTGCTTTTACACCGGAGGAGTATGAAGAATCTGCGGATTTGGCGATCGATGGGCATGAAGGGAGGAGGGTGCGCGGGGTTGCGTTGGAGGAGTTCCTGTGAGTGTCTCAGCTTCTGGCTGTTGTGCGTCTGCTGACGAAAGGCAGCTTGCATAATAGCCCTCAGGACTACCCTTACGATTGAGAGACGCGTTGCAAGGCCTCGCAGATGGTTGGTGTCGTTGAGTATGCCTACTACGACAGCGCCACCACTGTCGTCGAGCGAAATTTGGGCCTCTTGCAGCACCAGCATCTTTAGGGTATCTTGGCGTCTGAGGATGCCCAACCGACGGGGTATACTGCACTACAGGCTATTGTCCTTGGCCATGTGCACACGCACATCACACATGGATGGACAGAGTATCATTCAAAAGGAGCGAAGCCGGATCATTGACGCTGAATCCCGGCCAGAGATGCTTCGCTGCTATGCCAGGCTTGCGAAGCATCAGACACCGACTTCCAGGCCCATCATCATAGGTGCAAGTTGCAGCTGTGGTCTGGCACGATCATGCTTTGACGTTTTGATGGCGTGCACACGCCGTGATTGCCACGGCTCGCGGTCGATATCGCAGCCTCAGGATGGTGTATATGCAGTACCTCAATCTGTTACATATTCGTAGCGGTATGCACGATTTAGTGACAGCACAGCATGATTATCAAAATCATATTAGAGCGCATCCGCAACTATCCATTCCATCTATGATTTAGTGCTGTCTTTGCTCGAGCTCTAACAGTATACCGCTCGTTCCCTCCTTTGCAGCGTCGTCTCTCGCGCAACATCAGATAGCCTTCGCGAAGCTGATGCCAGGTTTGCCATCGGCACTATCGTAGCTGAAAATGGTATAATAAGCTTTCAGGAGGGCATCCCCAAGGAGGGCATACTCCACACTACTATGGCCGTTGTTCACTTGTATCGCGTCCAGTTCGAGTGCCCAATCGATGTCGCTGCTGACCGGGAAGGTGGTCGGTGTGCCGGTGAATTTGTTGGGATTTTGCCCACCTGAGGAGTGTCAGGTCGTGAACACAATGGTGCTGAGCTGCGATTGTGCCGACTTACCGAGTACGAGCTCGCTGTTGTTCGCTGTGCCATCTATGCATGTCGAGGTCAATGACTTTCACAGCATCTTGACAGTCATCGACAGCGGCTGAACAAACCGGAATGATGTCCAAGGTAGAAGCTGAACTCATTTGCCTGTACCTTACTTTGAGCCATTAAGGTCTCAAAGAAGGACGGCATGCCGCTGGCCGCCATGGCCCCAAATCTGAGGCCAATCAGACCATCAGCAACCTAATACTCCAACCCACTTGCTTTGTACGCGGAGATGAGATTCTGATGCTCGGCAGTCAAGCCGGCGACTGTCAGGTCGTCCAAATAGTTGTGTCCGTAGCCTGCGCTGCCGTCCATGTATATGATGCGACTCATATTGCCGACTGGCATTCCTGTGTTTCGATAAGTAGAGCGGCCTCCCATACAGTCGTTGCAGGAGGGACCCTCTACAATCACGTCCGAGCTGCCAGTGTCGAAGTCGAATAGGAAACCGTCCTGTTTGCCGATTGAAGCTGGGCCGAAATAATAATTATCAACCTTTCCCAGTTCCTTGCCTGTCAAAGGCTCTGGACTGCCATTGCTGGTGAGAGAGCGATTTTGTAGAGGTACTTTGTGGACCCCGATTCCTGACGGCATTGAAGCCGCAGTGGCAAGCGCCGTAAGGCTTCCTGTGCTAACAAGCATGAGGAGAAGGAGATGATCCATGGTGATTAACTGTTGGAAATGCAGTTGCGATTATTGATGGGCCAACGTCAACAGGCTGCCGTGGTATCATACATGTAGATGGATCGGTATGTGAAAGACAGAATGTGACGGCGACGCAGAATAGTCTTACTTACAGAGAAGGCACCTTCAACGTGTGTTTCCCAAGTCATGATGAAGGAAGGAGACGGCTCACTGGTCAGGGCAAGGGGCATTGTAGGACGGAAAGAGAGCTCGATCACGGTCGGAGAAAGAGCGGACAGCAAGTCGCAGTGCCTCTGGAGCCCTTCTGGCATTTTGGTTGACCATTCTACGATTCAGCTCGTCAGACGCCTTACCAAAGGCCACATGCATAGCAGCATAGGCGGGAATCGGAAGAAGCCATGATGAGCCACCCTTATGATGACATGAGTTTTGGCCAACTGGCTGGAGTCAATGATACAAAGGTTCTGGAAGCTCGTCCACAACCTCACACTTCCATCAAATCCACAAAGCCAGCCACAACCTCGCCCGACATCATCGAGGTCGCTGACGCCGCCTTCTCATGCTCACCATACATTTCCAACGACCACGCTGCCCAGCCGAGATCACCCATCATCTTGGCGTCCAGTGTGCTTTTGCAGCCTTTCTGTAGCAGCGCCCTCCATTTGGCTGCATCTGCCAACGCCACTGCGCGTGCAGAAGGTCGAGATTGAGATATACGAGACTTCTCGTATTGCTGCAGCTCATGCAGGTGTTTTAAGTCGTAGGCTTTCCGTCTGACGGGATGGGCCAGGATGCTGTATGCGTCGTCTAGAGTGTTGCGCCGGACGATGGTTTCGGCCGTTTGCTGAATCATTTTGGACTGGCATCTTACAGTCTCGGGCTCAGTCTCGTGGTGGACGTTCGTGTGCTCGTCCTGCTCGATCGAAGGGATCTCAACGGCACTGTCCATCCGTTGCCATGTAGGTCGCTTCCCTATAACCGGTGCAGGTTGTCTGTCGGATGTCGTGATCCTCGCAAAGTCCTTTTCCAGACGTGCCATAAGACCCAGGTATGTAGACCGTATGTCTGCGAGCTTAGCTGTGACCGAAAGACCCAGTGTCAGGTAATGATTCCGGAAGTCGGCTGTCATATCCAATGCTTCATCCTCAGAACACGACTCCCAGTCCAATTCCGGTATCGATTCATGATCCGGAGGACTTCGAGCTGCTACTGAATCTGCTGGGCGATTCCGGCGAGAGTTGGTTTCAGAGGAAGCTGATTGTCGGTCCAGGAATCTCACCTGACGTGAATCAGCTGCCGATAAGGAAGATGCTGCATCTTTTGCTATCGTCTGACAACACTCTGCGCATCCGAGTATGTCGTGATCCGCGCGCGAAGAGGAGGCGTGCTGTTGCGAGATAAGGACCATGTTGGCTCGTTGATACGGTTGGCCGGCTTATCTGGATGTCTTATCGCTGCAGGGCGAAGCACTAAAGTCATTGCTCGGCGACAGATGTTGAGGCTCTGATAAGAGCGGCGAGAGGAATGTCCATTGTGGTCCATCTACAAGTGTCAGGTTTATGAGGTACCAACCTTGATGTTTTTACCTTTCGTGCCTAAATCGCGCCATCTAGGTCGTTGCTGACGCAGCTCCTCGCCAACAAAGATCTGTATCTTCAGACTGTAAGCAGCATGTGACCAAGGCACTGGGATACCCTATACTGAAACTATGTGCAGAAATGCGCGCAACGCGGTATGAATTTAGTCGTTCTGCTGCCGTTGTTCGATCAAATTCCTGCGCCCTTGGCGAGGTCATGCGAAGGATCCGTCAATCTCCGACAGTCTCGACGCGGTGGACTAAGCAAGTCGTCGCCGTCAATTGGGGATCGAATTGGTGCAGTCTCTGGGTGTAAGGTGGAAGCACAGGTCGGCACGGAACAAGTGCGTCAGTCCTGCGTCTTGGCGGCGCAAATGTACTTGGTCGCCCGGGCCTGCTTGGGCAGAAAACTGCCGAGAGCGCACATTGCCGGAGTCACTAAGGTACTGAACCAACGCTCGTCGAGACGATTCGGATGCTCCTGGGTCAGCGCAGGCTGGGACGCACTGAGCATATAATGTTCCCGAAAAAAGCCGGCATGTTCATCCCGGATACGATGCAATACGTTGATGTGGAATACCAGGATGCAACGAAATACAGAATGCATGAACCATAAGCCACCACTCCCGAAGCGCCTCGTATGCTCACGTGTTTTCAATGTCAATAGCAACCGCAGTTCTGGTGTCTTTGCCAACCAGACCTGGAAGCACGAATGCACCAAGCCTGCCCACACCCACGCCCACGCACCACGAACGCTCAAAAGATACCCGGGCCGTATTGAGTCCTCCGTACGATCACCCTGTTCATTATGAGAGATTGTGGACCATGAGTTGGCCCTCCCCCTTCTTGAAGCCACTCGGCCTAGTTCGCCTCAACCTCTAGAGCTCTCTTCTCGTCCATGGGCGACTTCTTGGCAGTGAACTGCGCATCTTGTCCCGTCATTCGCCTTGCCAACGCCCTCTCGACCTTCGCGCCGAGCGCGTTCGCCCTGATTTCTTCGCTCTTGCTGCCGCTCATAACGTAGCGCTGTTGCTGCAGTCTCTCGTCCTGCATGCGTTCCAGAGAACCTGACCATGACCTGAGATCATGGCTTTTGGGGTCTGATGATGCTAGTGTCGAGGAGCTCCTCGCGATTTCGGCGAGGTCGCTGTCGGCATACGGCGATTGACCCTTCTCAGACATTATTTTCGAGGCGAGGATAGTTTGGAGGCTCCCGCGGGTGGAGGAGCGGTTGGACGAGGTGTCGAAGGTGGGTGCCAGCGATGGCTGGATGGAGGGTGCTCCGGAGTAGGTGCTGAAGCGCGATGCCTGCATCATCATGGTGTCAGTGTGCCATTGCATACCTTAGTGTGGCCGTTTTGGGATGTCCGCAGCTTACCATTGAAGTCCTCCGCAAGGCAGCGATCCTCGTGATTAATGCGTGTCGACGATGTTCGCTTCTAGTCACGGCCGGTAAGCACCGCACGTGGCGTCCACGCAGAGGATTCACACGAACCCTGTAGGAGAGATGATGTTGGTATCTCTTGGTTCCAGTGCCCGAACCGAAAGGAATTGTCCGTTCTTGACGCGTCGGTTTTGCGGCACGCTGCAGTGTGGTTCTTTTGCTTGCGCGTCAGACAATACCCCTTCGCGGTGTTGTCTGCAGCTCGATGTTCCACGCAGGACGCACGGTGTCTCGCCGTTGACAATCTGCCTTCAGCTGTCTGCTTTGCTGCAACGGTAGATATACCCGAGCTATCGGGCGGGCTGTCCGCCAAAACTTAAATGTCGGCGGCGGCTAGGACAAGTAAAAGGTAGCCTTCCCTTGGTACAAGATGCTTGGCTGTTTGTGCTGAAAGATCCCTGGGCGCAATGCTCGGGCTCAAGTGTTTCAGAGTGGGCACCAATCTGTTGAACGACCGTAACTTCCGCAAACAGAAGCAACCTTGAAATTAGGGGACAGTTTGGACTTGTGCACAATATCGAACGGGTTGAGAGAGGAGAAATGAGGAGTTTGGTGGTTATAAACAGCCAGCAAGCCACCGAGCCACCCTGCCCAAAATGCCCCTCGCCGACCGCTCACACTTTGGATGCAAGATGCAGAAGCAAACCATAGTGCGACCATGTGCTGACCGGGTTCTTCTGCAAGGGTGCAGCCTGGGTGCTTCTTCATGCCACGTGGACGGGGCGTGGCGCCACCGCGCCAGGGGAAATCCGGTACACTATGGATTGATAGCGCGACAAGACCGTTCGAGACGCTTTGACTCTTCACCTAGAGGTATGCTTAATCTTGCATGGGGCCCGCACAATCTCCGGGATGCATTCGCCCTCTGAGTGTGACTCTGGACCTCCAGCCATCGGGCTAAAGACCAGGATTTCCATGGTCTCTGGCGGTGATAAATTTCTTGCAGAAACTTGAAAGCAATTCAGCTGCGCACGTGCATCATCATCATCATCATCATCATCCCTTTGCTTCTGACACGGAGACGCGGTGATAGCGCATCTGAATCTGGTGTCTCTAGAGCATTGATGTTTCCTCCAATCCACGGAGTTGTACAGTTAAGAGCGGAACTAAAGGTGGATAGATCCGAAATAGCGAATTGGACCTTCAGAATGGCCCGAGTCAATCCAGTGGATGAGTATTCAAAGGAATCAAGGTCTATTGCAGCAGAGCCGCATATGAGTACGCATGTCGCAAGTCTGTGCATTGTTGCCCGAGTTTCCTAGACTGTGCGGCATCAGGCGATCGCTGTCGTCCCTCCTTAGAAAGCTGTAAACACCCCTCGCTCTTCCGGTACACCCAAAGCAATTGCCACGGCATGCCGAACCGCACTGGAGCACTCTGTACGATCTGCGGATGGCCGAAGCAGCGGCCTGCATATACTATGTAGTCACACCGAAGTGGCTGACAGCCCACCCACAAACCGGGAACCAGCAAGGGATGACACAGAAACGAGCGAACACAGCGCCTGCAAGAGCCAGAACACATTTTCTCCGGCAACGCGAATATCCGACTCGACTGTTGCGCAGCTGCAAGTGACCACGTTCTGCAGCAATTGGCCACAGAAGTCTGCCGAGTCACGCTCATGCGCTTCAAAAAGGACGTACCTCCTAAGAGCGCAAGAGCGTCTGGTTGATATACTCCGCTCAGACCAGCTGTACCTCTAATAAGTGTGGACTTACACGAAGATCCTGAAAGCATGGAGCAAGCCTTGCATGTTGAGGTGGACGATGCTGATTGAACACCCAATGGGTGTCTTTATTGAGCTGCAGAAAGCAGCCAAAAAGTGCTGAACTGCGTCTTCCGCAGAGTCTCCCAGTGGGTCACGGCCGCATCCAGCTGGCGGCACATGCCCATCGAACTATAGCAGCACGAGCAGACATAGATCAATCGTTGGCTCATGGTTGATTTTCAACACTCCAAGTTGCCATCTGCAGGACTGACGGGTTCAACCTTCACGTTGTATTGACTGATCAAACACTGCAGGTAGTTACATGTATGTCGATCTGTTGAGAGCTCCCCATTTTCCCGCAGCCTGCTCATCTATGTAGAGCAAAGAGGCGTCATCATATGCATGTGCTTTCCATCACCCGGCTGATAAAAGACAAGCTGGAGGTTCCTGTCAACCAGCGTGGCACCAGCACTCGCGGTACTCTGCGATCAAAGTGCATGTCGCTATCATAGCCAGTGCTGGCGAGGGCGGAGGGTTACAAGGCCAAAGGGTTTGGTGCAATTAGTAGTGGATGCTACCTCCTATATGGCGCGTAGAGCATTGTTTATGATGCATTCTGCACTGATGACTCTGTATCCCCCTGAGACTTCCATATTTCTCGATAACTCGATAGCGCTCTATTAATCTCGACGGTCACGGCCACATCGCAACCGTGATACAGTACTAGATCAAAAGTGTTAGTTGGCTGGCGGCTTGGCACTAATTCTTAAGGTTTGATCCTTAATGGATCCGTTAATGCTATTAATGCTACAACAATCATAAGGCTCTTAGACTTTAGAAGCTTATTCTTAATCTATTTAGCTATCTTAAGTTTAATAGAAGGAGTAATTATAATGTTAATACTTAGTATGCTATCTATTTACCTTAATTATAGCCTCTATTTGTCGTAGTATTAACTCTAATACTACTCTTATATATTTCGTGTTAATTGCTTGCTAAGCCTAAGGCAAAATCTCTTTAAGAGCCTTTATAATATGCTTAGGTCCTTAGATATTATCGAAGCCTAGCTAAATTATATAAATTGCAGCTTTAAGAAGATGCTAAAGATGCTTAATTAGATTAAGATCTAGAGAGTATAGAGGCTAGTCCTTTAGAAGGCGAATTGCCTTCTTTCTTAACTATACTTTTATCTTATTTAATATGTAAATAAGAGTATTATCTTATATAAATATTATGTTATTATAGCTATTATCTTAGATAATTAGAAGAAGTTCTTCTTTAAGAGTATTAATATAAGATTTAGCTATATATTAATTCCTATTTACCTCTTTATTCTATCTTATAAGAACTAACTCTAATCTCTTATAATTGCTATAGATAGTAGCCTAGACTATTAGAAATATATCTTTACCTTTCTTATATATCTATATTATTTCTTTATTCTATTTCTATATAGGAGTATAAAAGACCTACTTATTATAAACTAAAAAGCTTACTATAGTAATTAGTTGTTATTAAATAACAGAAAAGAAGAATTAGATAATCTAAACTAAGCAGACTAATTAGACTAAGTAACTAAGTAGGCTAGCATATATAGAAATATAGGTTAGAATAGTCGAATAGTTAAGTATACTATAGAGAAGCTAGAAGGCATTATATATAGAAACGTAGGATAGACTTAAGTTTTAGACTATATTTAACTTATATTAGCAATTAACTAATTAGAATTAACTATTATTAAACTCTTATTATTTAGTAGAACTACTTAGTACTTCTTTCTTATTATATACTTATCTAAAGAAGCTACTAACGCTTACCTATTTAGGTTACTTATACTAAAGATATATATAATCTACTAGTTAGTTATTAATACTTTTAATACTCTTAAGTATAAGTTCTATATTAAGGAATGCTTTAGGAACTCTAGCTCTAAGCGAAGCTAGAGGAATAATATAAGCAAGGACTATAGAAGAAGACTCTACTATAAAGGTTACTAATTCTAATCTCTACTATAGAGATTAAGTTAAGCTTAAGAACTAGCTTAACTAAATATAGTTGTACTTCTTATTTAATAATATTATGTAGAATAAAACCTTGTTTACTACTATCTACATATATAGTAATACTTAGAAATAGATTAAACTCTATCTTTCTAAGTACCTTAGAGATAGTACTAATTATAAAGAACTTTTTAGAAACTTTAATATCTTTAGGATAGAGATCTAGAAGATCTATAGAATCTATAATAATAAGGAAGTTTTAACTAGAGTTATTTAGTACTTAACCTAGAAGTTATTAGTATCTAATTATATAGCTAAGTTTAAATAATATGCTTAAGTTACTAAGTAGAATAATAATACTCTAATAGTTATATTCTAATAAGGCTTAAAAAAGAATATTAAAGACAAACTAATATATAATAGAGCTATAAATAATAACCTAGACTAAATAATTAAGAGCGTAATCTAGATTATTAATATATTATATAAGTATATAATAGAAAGATGCTATAAATAAGAAGGTAGAAAATATAGCTTTATATCTACTAGCTAGAATAGAGGAAAATACAATTAAGTTAATAACTATAATACTATAGACTAGAAAGCAAATAATATATAGTAACTTAATAATAGAAGACCTAAAGAAAGAAGTGTTCTAAACTAAGCTGCTATAGCGCTAAATAGCTCTACTAGTTGTCTTATTTATTATATAGCTTTGTAGGTAGTAAGTTTAGCTATGCAACTTATAGTAAGAAGTAAGCACCTTACTACTTATAGTAAGGAAGAAGCTATGCTTTATTGCTATACTTAGGTTACTATATATAGAGACATAGAATAAACTTGTTTAGACTATACTTAACTTATATTAGCAATTAACTAATTAGAATCGACTATTATTAAACTCTTGTTATTTATTAGAACTAATTAGCACTTCTTCCTCTTTGCATACTTATCTAAAGAATACTACCTACGCTAATCTCTTAGAGTTAACTATATACATACCTAGGTATTTAGTATATATTACTCTACTAGTTAGTTATTAATACTTTAAATACTCTTAAGTATAAGTACTATATTAAGGAACGCTTTAGGAACTCTAGCCCTAAGTAATACTAGAATATTAATATAACTAAGGACTATAGAAGGAGACTATACTACAAAGGTTGCTAAATCTAACCTCTACTATAGAGACTAAACTAAACTTAAGGA